>CM033471.1:247758860-248315465 GCA_019447015.1 Hymenochirus boettgeri
AGCTGATGGAATATCTATCACTGATGGAATATCCCTGATGGAATATCCCTTATGGAATATCTATCACTGATTGAATATCTGTCACTGATGGAATTTTTATCACTGATGGAATATCTATCACTGATGTAGTATCTATCGCTGATGGAATATCTGTCGCTGATGGAATATCTATCACTGATTGAATATCTATCACTAATTGAATATCTATCACTGATGGAATATCTATCACTGATGGAATATCTATCACTAATGGAACATCTATCACTGATGGAATATCTATCGCTGATGGAATATCTATCACTGATTGAATATCTATCACTGATGGAATATCTATCACTGATGGAATATCTATCACTAATGGAATATCTATCGCTGATGGAATATATTGCTGATGGAATATCTATCATCTATCGCTGATGAATTCATTTCGGTGGAATAAAATCCCCTTTTTTTTTATTGCGAGGAATAATTCCCTGATGGAAATCCTGATGAATATCCCTGATAGAATATCATGCAATCGCAATATCATCATCGGATGAATATTGCTGATGGAATATTTGCTGATGGAATATCTATAGCTGATAGAATATCTATCACTGCTGAAATATCTATCGCTGATTGAATATCTATCATTGATGGAATATCTATCGCTGATAGAATATCTATCACTGATGGAAAGTCTCTCACTGATAGAATATCTATCGCTGATTGAATATTTGATGATGAATTCTATCAGCTGATGGAATATCTATCGCTGATGAATATTCTATCTCTGATGAAATATCTCCGCTGATTGATATATCTATATATAGCTGATGGAATATCTATTGCTGATGGAATATCTATCACTGTTGGAATATCCCTGATGAAATATCTATCACTGATGGAATATTAATCACTGATGGAATATCAATCACTGACCGAATATCTGCTGTTGCTGATGAATATATTGCTGATGGAATATCTATCGCTGATGAATTATTTTCTGGTGGAATATCTATTTGCTGATGGAATATCCCTTGGAATATCTTCGTGGATGGAATATCTATCTCGGATGGAAATATCTATCGCTATGAATATCTACGCTGAGGAATATCTATCGCTGATGGATATATGCTCATGGATTCTATTGCTGATGGAATATCTATCGCTGATTGAATTCTATCTATAGTGATGGAATATCTATCACTGATGAATATCCCTGATGGAATATCTATCACTGATGGAATATATTGCTGATGGAATATCTATCGCTGATGGAATATATTTCTGGTGGAATATCTATTGCTGATGGAATATCCCTGATGGAATATCCCTGATGGAATATCCCTGATAGAATATCTATCGTGGATGGAATATCTATCGCGGATGGAATATCTATCGCTGATGGAATATCTATAGCTGATGGAATATATTTCTCATGGAATATCTATTGCTGATGGAAGATCATCGCTGATTGAATATATCTATCATAGCTGATGGAATCTATCACTGAGGAATATCCCTGATGGAAGTCTCTCACTGATGGAATATCTATCGTTGATGGAATATCTATCGCTGATTGAATATATCGCTGATGGAATATCTATCGCTGATGAATATCTATCTCTGATGGAATTCTATTGCTGATTGAATATCTATCTATAGCTATGGAATATCTATCGCTGATGGAATATCTATCACTGTTGGAATATCCCTGATGAAATATCTATCACTGATGAAATATCTATCACCGATTGAATATCTATCACTGATGGAATATTAATCGCTGATGGAATATCAATCACTGACCGAATATTTTGTTGCTGATGGAATATCTATCGCTGATGGAATATATTGCTGATGGAATATCTATCGGTGATGGAATATATTTCTGGTGGAATATCTATTGCTGATGGAATATCCCTGATGGATAGCTATCGTGATGGAATATCTAGCGGTGGAATATTTATCGCTGATGGAATATCTATTGCTGATGAAATTCTATCGCTGATGGAATATCTATCGCTGATGGAATATATTGCTCATGGAATATCATTGCTGATGGAATATCTATCGCTGATTGTAATATACTATCTATATCTGATGGAATATCTATCACTGTGGAATATCCCTGATGGAATATCTATCACTGATGGAATATATTGCTGATGGATATCTATCGCTGATGGAATATATTTCTGGAGGAATATCTATTGCTGATGGAATATCCCTGATGGAATATCCCGATGGAATATCTCTGAGGAATATCTATCGTGAATGAAACTATCGCGGATGAATAATCTATCGCTGATGGAAATCTATAGCTGATGGAATATATTTCTCATGGAATATCTATTGCTGATGGATATCTATCGCTGATTGAATATATCTATCTATAGCTGATGGAATATCTATCACTGATGGAATATCCCTGATGGAATTTCTCACTGATGGAATATCTATCGTGATGAATATCTATCGCTGATGAATATATCGCTGATGGAATATCTATCGCTGAATTGCATCGTCTATCGCTGATGGAATATCTATCTCTGATGGAATATCTATTGCTGATTGAATATATCTATCTATAGCTGATGGAATATCTATCGCGATGATATCTATCACTGTTGGAATATCCCTGATGAAATATCTATCATGATGAAATATCCACTGATTGAATATCTATCACTGATGGAATATTAATCGCTGATGGAATATCAATCATGACCGATATTTGTTGCTGATGGAATATCTATCGCTGATGATATATGCTGATGGAATATCATCGGTGATGGAATATATTTCTGGTGGGAATCTATTGCTGATGGAATATCCCGATGAATACTATCGTGGATGATATCTATCGGTGATGGAATATATTTCTGTGGAATATCTTGCTGATGGAATATCCTGAATGGAATATCTACGTTGATGGAATATCTATCGTGATGGAATATATTGCTGATGGAATATCTATCGCTGATGGAATATATTCTGGTGGAATATCTATGCTGATGGAATATCCCTGATGGAATATCTATCGGGATGGAACTATCTATTGCGGATGGAATATTATCGCTGATGGAATATCATCGTGATGAAATATCTTCGCTGATGAAATCTATCGCTGATGGAATATATTGCGTCATGGAATATCTATGCTGATGGAATATCTATCGCTGATTGAATATATCTATCTATAGCTGATGGAATATCTATCACTGATGGAATATCCCTGATGGAATATCTATCACTGATGGAATATATTGCTGATGGAATCTCATCGCTATGGATATATTTCTGTGGAATATCTATTGCTGATGGAATACTTTGCTATGGAATATCTATTGCTGAAAATGAATATCCCTGATGGAATATCCCTGATGGAATATCCCTGATGAATATCTATCGTGGATGAATATCTATCGCGGATGGAATATCTATCGCTGATGGAATTCTATCGCTGATGGAATATATTTCTCATGGAATATCTATTGCTGATGGACTATCTATCGCTGATTGAATGTATCTATCTATAGCTCATGGAATATCTTTCACTGATGTAGTATCTTTTGCTGATGGAATATCTGTCGCTGATGGAATATCTATCGCTGATGGAATATCTATCACTAATGGAAGCTATCACTGATTGAATATCTATCACTGATGGAATATCTATCGCTGATCGAATATATTGCTGTGTAATATATTTCTGTTGGAATATCTATTGCTGATGGGAATATTCATGATGGAATATCCCTGATGGAATACCCTGATGGAATATCCCGGATAGAATATATATCACTAATGGAATTCTATCGCTGATAGAATATCTATCGCTGATGGAATATCCCTGATGAAATATCTATCACTGATGAAATATCTATCACTGATTGAATATCTATCACTGATGGAATATTAATCGCTGATGGAATATCAATCACTGACCGAATATTTGTTGACTGATGAATATCTACTCTGATTGATATATGCTGATGGAATATCTATCGGTGATGGAATATATTTCTGGTGGAATATCTATTGCTGATGGAATATCCCTGATGGAATATCTATCGTGGATGGAATATCTATCGCGGATGAATATTTATCGCTGATGGAATATCTATCGCTGATGAATATCTATCGTTGATGGAATATCTATCGCTGATGGAATATATTGCTCATGGAATATTCTATTGCTGATGGATTCTATCGCTGATTGAATATATCTATCTATAGCTGATGGAATATCTATCACTGATGGAATATCCCTGATGGAACCAGTGCATTCGGATAAAAGTTTACCTGAATAACACAGATATTATACAAGTCATTTGGAAAGGGAAAATCTCAGGAAAAAACATATTATAAAGCAAGATGTAGTAGATATATTGTTTGTGATCTCTCTCTCTGGTACAAACATGGAACTAACAAACACTGGACCAGTTGCCTGAAAATATCAGTCTTGGGTTCAAGAAGATAAAGCCCCTTTAAGAGTTCAGGGAATGTTCTACTAAGTAATGAAAAAACGTCATGCGGTCAGATGGCTGCTTTTCACCCTGTTCCGAAAAACAAACAAGTCCATGTGTATAAGCTCTGAGTGCTTGTCTATTACCGTAAAGTAGACCTGGGGACTTTTGTTTGTGTTGTTATGTTATTTACTTGGAATGGCTCGTGTTTACTCATCACTAAAGAGTGCAGGATAAATACAATACAAAGCATACTGAGTGATATTTTCATACTATGGTGGTATTTATCGCCTGACCGGAATGGAATATTCCAGGATAACTGTGCAATCTATTCCTCTACTTTTGGGAATATTCAAGGAATGCTGAACCTTTGATTGGCCACTGAATGTTTTAAATTATGAATATTTAAGGAAATATACAGAGGTTGTCACTTGGTACTGCCCCCCCTGCAAATGGGTTAGTGTAACTTTAAGATTACAATTACTATATAGCACTGGGAACATCACCATCTTCATGTATAAAAGCCCTGCGTACCATATATATGTCTCCTTTCCTATTGGTCCAACACAATCACTTTTTCTAACTCCATGCTCGCATAAGCAGAATTCACACCAGATTTAAAGGAGGCCAGAAATGCTAATTAAAGGGCATCTCCACCCTAATAAAAACTTTTGGTTAAGTAGGGCATCCCGCCCACCCCCAACCACTATACTAGTTTAGTAAAAAAAAAAAAAAGATTCAGAACGCTACTTACATCCCCTCGCTCCTGCAGTGCTCTGATCCACCTCCTTGCTTGCTGGAACTTGCAAGCTGGGGCAGGAACGCCAGCCGCGTCTGGATTGGCTGAGAGGTAGCCAATTACAGACGTGGCTGCCATCAATGGTGAGCACCACGGGAGAGAAGGGCTGTTCTGAATCTTAGTTTAGTAATCTGCATGGGCGGTTGGGGTGGGCAGGGATGTCCTACACTACAAGAATTTTTTTTTATTGTAGGTGGATGGCCAGCAATGGAGGGATATGGAGGGATCCGAGGGTGGGAGGAGTGGTGAAAGGGCTCCCTTGTGCATGTCACAATACCTCCGGAGGCTACAGAAGAGAGCGAAGACAGCTCCTACTCTTCACTTTCCTGTACTTTGGACAGTCACTGGTTAATTTTAGTTTGGGGGATGGACATGCCCTTTAAAATTACATATTGCCTGACTTTCTGTGTAATTCCTAACTAGTAAACTAACAGAAACCCTCCAGTTGCTTTCACTTTTATAAAATATGTTGTAGCTGATTGGATAATTCCTCCTCCATCTATTTGGGAGAGTCATTATGAGCATGTCTAAGACCAATGAGCTAAGGGAGAGGGCGGCAACTGCAGTGATTTCTGTGCTGAAAGATTTTATTGAGTAGTTCTGGATTTGCTTAGAAACAATAAGCAACAGTGTGTCAGGGTTTAATTCAGCGTTTTCCCTGAAGATGCTGCTTGCCTTGCACAAGATGGAAATGGGCTGCGGATATCTGCTGTGCACAGGACGGATAAAACATTAGTTGCTGCGTCCGTGTGTGGCCTTAAATGAAGTCTATCTAGCATGTCTAGCGCCCGTTAATTTAACAGGTGTAATTTTGGAGATGAGCTGTACTATATATGTCTGCATTAGAGATGGACACAAACCGAACTCAAACCCGAGTTTGAGCGAAACTTTAAGAGTTTGGACGAACTCGAACTATTCAAACTAGTTTGGGTCGAACTAGTTCGTTTTTCGGACTTGCAGCTGTATTTTGATAATTATCGAATTACGGATCGTTTTCGCTAACCTAGAATGTATCGTTCATTAACCCTCGAATGTAGGCTTCGATTTTCGATAACCCTCGAAAGTATCATTCGTTTGTAGTAACCCTCGAATCTATAGATCGTTTTCGCAACCCCGAAAGTATCGTTCGCTAACACCTCAAAGCATGTGGTTTTGTTTTCGATAATCCTCGAAAGTATCGTTCGATTTGTAACCTTCGAATTTTGGTTTATTTTCACTAACTATCGAAAAGTATCGTTCGATAACCCTCATATTGGTCGTAACCCTCGAATGCAGTTAGCGCAAAACGCGACATTTGCCCGCTCCTGTTTAAGAAGTGTTTTAACAGGTTTTGGTGACAGTGACATGTTCCCTGGACCATTTCCGGTGCCCAGCCATTTACATTAAGTTACCATTGTTAGTTTATCTGTAAATCACTCGGACTTTTCAAACTATCACTCTCCCATTGACTTTAATGGGTCCGAATTCAAACTTTTGAACTTTTACTTCAGTCCGAAAGTTCGAAAACAGACGACTTTATGAAGTTCGCCCATCTCTACCTGCATATGGTTTTCTGAATAGAATTCTGAACAGTTTTCAGTTCTTAAGTCCAGGTTGCACATGTGTTTTCTTTTTGCCTTAGCCGTGCGAACTTGCCAATAGTACTAAATATTTTCATCTCGTGCCAGCTGTTTTTATTGTGACTAGTACCTCACCTTGAACGGTTCCTTCAGGGTTTATTACTAGGGAACACAAATTCTGCAGTTTTCTGTAATGTATCTCTTATCACGGCCGTGACATATAACACTATGGCTGCCCACTGAAGGAAAAAATGAAGATTCATGAAAAGTGATTTCTTTTCCTAGATCCTCCTATGGAATGAACTGCAGATCCCAGAATCCCTTGCAAGTCGATAATGATTTCTGATGGCTGCCCGTTTATTTTTCTGTTTTCCCAAAATTACATTTTATACTTTTTCTTACTTCTTTTACTTACTTTATTACATCAATCATTTGCTGCCTTAATAAATGTTTTTTTGTTCTCTGTTCCAAGGGTTTGTCTCTGTGTTTCCATGGTAATGGACTACGCTCTCCATTGGAGGTTAACACTCCAGAGGTTTCTTGGCCTTTACATTGCATGCTCCTTAAGGAAGTACAACTGCACTGTTCATATATTAATTAACTGTGGCAAAACTCAGCATGATGGCTTTGGAACTGGATTTATCCCATGTATTATTCTGTGTCCTTCATTCCAATACACAGATACAAGTTAACCAATAAACTTCTATACTCTTGGTTTAGATCCCTTAAACTACTTACATTTTATTTACTCTGACTCTCCTAATATGTAAGGAAAAATTATTATTATACCTTAGTTCCCCTTTATAACATAAGTGATGGACTTATGGTGGAAAAAAGGGGAACTAAGGTTTAATAATAATTACATATTTAGATTCCCATAAAACCAGCTCATGTGTTGTTTTAAATCGAGCCAAGGCTTTCACAAAACCATAATACAAAACCATAATACAAAACCATAAACAAAACATAACAAAACCATAGTTTTGTACTTAGTACTTTATCACTGTCGGATGCAGCAAAAGTAGCCACGGCCAGCAGTTCACCTGGACCGATCGCAAGGTTTATGAGGTACCATGCGATTGGTCATGGTTTAAACGACATCAAGATTTTCCATGAAAAGGCTGTCCACAAATACACCATCCAATTATTTGGGCTGGCAAACCGATGCACGTTAATTTTAGTCGGTCTGCTGGAAAATTTAGATGGTGTGTATCCAGCCTTAATGTAAATAAACTTGAATAGATTTTATAATTCTTAACTAGCAATTGTTATGCTCACTGGCAGGTTCTGATAGTTACTTGAGAGCTCTGCAAGGGAGCAGATACAGGTAGGGGACATGTACAACTATATGTATCCTGGGCACGCGACACCACTCATTAAAATCCAATTATAGAATTTGTGGCAGTTAATTTCTTTTCCTTGTTTTAGTTAAATAACATCTAACATCTGATTGGTTAACAGATAAAAACGTAGACAAACGATTGCACTAAGGAAGAGCTGGAAGTTTCTAGTCAGCTTTGAGCAATTTCCTTATATTCCCTATGTAAATTCCTCGTTTTTATTTCAGATTCAAACTGTCTTGGCCTCAACCACAGTCTGTTTCATGTATCGAAATCCTGGATTACAGGATAATGTCTCTTTCATTAAAATCCTTTTGTAGTTCCATTCATTTTAGTTCTTACATGTTAAGTAATAACTGAGCACATCTATGAAATACACAATGTAAGCGTATGTATACACATAAAAATAACTTAAAGGGTAAGTGCACTGAGATGTTTTTTGGCTTGAAATGCCACGCGACATTCCAAACTTAGAACTCATTGTCGTGGATGATGAGAGATCACTCCCTGGGAGATTGATGTTTGCCAGCACTGAGAATCTTTAGAACGTCCATGTTCTTCAAGAGCTGGGACCAGTGGGATCATTAGGGAGGAGGGAGGGAAGAGAGGAAAAACTAAGATGGGGTTCCAAAAAAAATGCAAATAAATGTGAGAAAAAATTAAAAAGTGAAAAGAATGATCAGAATGTGGATGGAACTTGCCAAGAGACGCAAAGGCTTCCCAAGCTATTAATCAGCAGCAACCAATCAGATGTTGTCTCTCGTAACCCATTAAAAAGTTAACATCTGATTGGCTGCTGCTAAATAATGCGACTGGCAAATTTTTACTTTGATCATGCTATATGTTCCTTTATAGAAACAGAGTGTCTCCCTAAAGGGGTCGTATCACCCTAAACATTCTTGCCCCTCCTATCACCGAAAAGCAAACCGTCCCAACATTCCCCTTTAAACGAGAAAACCAAACCAACCATGAGAATACATTGTATGAATAGCAGTCAAGGTCACAGCCCATAGTCTGTCACTAAGGAGGATCCCGCTCTGCCCCTAATGATCGTCAGCTACTTAGACCACCGTGGCAAAAATGCTTGTTAATTTATCAGTCACTTTCACTAGGATGTTCCATGGTCGCTGTGTCTATTATTGGTCAAGGCAGACCATATGGGAGGGTTGCCAGCCAAAGCTCAAGCTATTTAAATTGACAGGTTGTCCTGTTATTTCTGTATTACTTCATTAAAATAAACCTGTTGGACTGCACAGAAACATCACCACCCTTTACCCTCAATATTTCTTTGATTGACTCAATGGAGCAGCATTTGCATCACCTGCTGTTGAACAACTACATTACCCAGAATCCTCTGCTAGCTATATTCTTGACAGCTGGATGGTCACATTCATAAAACTTTCTATGGATATTTACACTGCAGCTCTCCAGCCCCATCTGCATTCTTCAAGCCAATTAGCATTAAATGTCTGCAATAAATAAGTGTAGTCCCTAGCCTCTTAAGCTGGGTAGACACGGTTAGATCCTTCCTCCGACTGACCTTTGCACTTCTAAATGGTGGCCAGGAAGAAAGAACTGTGTGCCACATCAAAAGTAGCCGCTGGGTGGGTCCGCATCAAAAGTAGCTGCGGGTGTCCAAACTGTCGCAGCACGGTCACACCCAAATGAAGAGAACCATCCAATATTCGCCCAATCGACTGAAACACTGAAACGTCGGTCAGTTGGGCCAAATTATTGGATGTGTGTACCCAGCTTTAATTGTTTATTAGACGTGACAATTGTATACGTCTCCAATTTTAAAGGTGGTCCCCCCCAACACAAACTTTGTATAATCTGACTGCCCACCAAAACACTGACCCTCGCGAGGTTGTTAGATTTCAATGCTGCTGGTAAACCTACTCACCAGTCTTTGTTACCCTTGGCATTCAACTGCTTAGCTCTCGTGCCTTTTCCGTGTCTCAGCCAATCACAGAACCATCGCAAGGTTGAGGTTTGGGGGTCAGTAAAGAAAAACCCTGTCATAGTCTCCTGCTGATGTAAATAAAATATAGGAATTAATAAGGACTGACTGGTACATATGGATTATATAATAATATATTAATAATTGGATCGGTAGCAAAATGTTGGCAAAATGCAAATGGATTCGACAAGATATATAGTCAGGGTTCCTAACATTTGGCAATATTCATTAAACAGCTGTATCGGAAACCTTCCAATACCGCAAGTTTTCATAACAGTACGGCCAAACCTTCTATGGCGGTAATAGACTATGGCACATGGTATCGTATGGATGTCGTGCAGGTACGATCGCGGTTATGATCGTTAAAGTCACAGTATCACAAAATAGCATACCATGCTGGGCCGATTATCATGCCGGACGTCGCGGGTCGGACCACAATCTCCGTGGTCCGCACCCTTAAGAGCTATAGAAAACTACAAAGATCATATGAATTTAACCTTTTATCATTAAATCAGAACTTATTCATTTATAAAGGAGTGATTCCTGTAAGGGTTTTCATGTTTTATCAAGGGCTACCAACATTTTAGCCATGTCCCTTTCTTAAATGCCATTTCCACTGCAACTGTTACTGTATACCTTTGTTTTTTCTGGCCTCTAGGCTTTTTGCTGCATAAATAATTCATCCTCGTTATAAAATATAAGGATATTAGAAGTCTCTTGTCAACCAAGGGTTCCATACGTGATAAGTGTGAGTGATAGCTATCACAGCTCATGGTCCAATTTTGGCACAAGCTACACAAGTGTGGCTGAAGCGTATATGAATGGGTGTTTCATTCGATGAATTACATGTGCGGTCATTCAGTCAAGGGTCCGTTCATGATTCATTGTGAAATATTTATCTACCCGTGTGTACCCAGAATAAAGGCTGATATAGACGTGCAATTTGCATGTGATGCCGTCAACAAGTGAGCAAACAGTGGTTGCCGTACTGGGTGATAATTGGCCATGTTGGCTACTTGGTTGGGATAGACTGGTTGGTGTCAACAGCATGCGAATGGCTACACACATCTGATTATCTGCTATTCGGCCATTCTGCGCACGTGTGTTGGGCGTGTGCGTGCTATTGGACATGTGTACAAGGTAGGAACAGATGTGGGGTTTTTGCCACGTGATGCCCAAACCAACACTGCAAGAGTAGTCTGTAAACAAGGAATGATGCAGTTACTGGTATTGATACATAAAGTAGAGTTGATCCAGGAAAATTACCGATTGCCACCTAGAGTCGGAAGGAATTTTTTAATACTTTTTTTATATAACAAACAATTTATACAACATCAACAGACAAACTATCGTAACAATACTATACTAACACTATAACAAATGATATACAATACTATATAAACTATACATATAAGTATACAATACTATACCATACAATACTATACTAGTACAATACTACATACTATACAATAACAATACTATACAATACTATCTAACATACAATACTATAACAAAAGACTATAAAAACAATACAATACAATACTATAGTATACAATACTATACTTACAATACTACACTATAACATAAAATACTTTACTATACAATACTATACAATAAAACAAATACTATTCAATACTACATCTATCTGCAATACTATACTATATATAACTATACTAAGACAAATGTCCATTTTTCTGGTAATTCATTCTGTATGGGTGTTTGGTTGGGCGTTGTTAGTGATCCGCCATGTCAGATTATTAATAACACCTGACCCTGCAAACGTATGCCCATTTGCTGTGTAACTCGGGCATTTATCTGCCCGTTTATGGCTAGCACGTTTTAACAGCCACTAAATTAGAAGGGTAATGTTAGGTAGTTAATTTTAAGACCCAGATCAATACTAAATCCTGTGATTCTTTATTTAACTTATCTATCAGGAGTGAATGGATGATAATGGGAGGTCTCAAATGAATGATCTCACCAACTAGCAGCAGATAAAGAGTTAATGGCACCTGCAGGTTTGTATCTGGACAGCCACTCCTATCTAAAAAGATAACAAACATTTAACACACTTAGGGTAAGTCAACCAATCCTACAGGACACGGTATGAAGGGCTGAGATTAGAGCAGTAGTGAAGCAATGTATTTTTGCTCTTCTTCAGTGATAAACACTCTAATTAAAGGGGAACAAAAGGGTTAACTCCTCCTCATTGCTAAAACCAGGGTCAGAACTAAATTTCTAAAAATTTTGATTGATTCCTTTGTGTGTTAAGGAGAACAATAGTGCACAGTTTTTTCAAAAACAGTTAAAATAAAAAGTCCCTGGACAGGGAGTGTAGGATTGGTGCTTACCGTGCTTTCTACCATTCCAAATCATATCAATGAGGAGCATGAGCACAAAAAAAACTTCTGAAAAAAAACTGGCTTCTGCCGTTCCTCTGGGTGTTTTAGCCCTATTTTTGTATAGGAGGTCCCAGCAGCCATAACCTGGCAATGAAATCTGTACGTGCTGTAGCTCTTCCAACGAAACATATTTGGGAGTAGGAATAATTAATCCTACCTCCCTGCCCCAGTTACTTTTTATTTTTAAAATGTACATTTTTACAGTAAGTGGTCTTTTTTAATACAATTTTTTTTTAATAGACAGTTTTAAACAGCAGGTTTGTGAAAATTTAAAATGATAGCACAGGAGTTGATTTGGATATTGGCTAGATTGAATGAGTGGAAATAAAACTCCCCTAATTGCCTATTTACCATGCCAGGACTCTCCAGATAATGTTGGAGGAGAAAAATAACCTAATTACCAGAAGCTGCACTAATGTATTTAAATTGCATCATCCTGACTGTGCGTAGCATATAAGGCCTCTGATTTTCCATTGGTCTGTAATGCTTTATTTAATATGGGTCCTCTGATTTACCATTGGTCTGGAAACCAAGCATACCTCTAGCCCTTTTGGCAACTTACCTGTGAACGAAGCATTGTACAATTGGTCCCTATTATGGCCAGTCCCATTCGTCCACAACCATTTCTCTATACTTAGCTGTTACACACAGAACAGATCATTGAAGATGACAGAACAGGATCTGCAAGAAAATAAATTTTTGGTCTTTCCCTAACGAGAGTTCTGCCAACCCGATCGTTGGGCGGCCACACGCTTGTTTGGAAAACAAAGGTACACACAGTAGCGATAAAGCCCCAATACCAGTCTGATCCCAATGGTATTGGGGCTTATCGTACTGTGTGTACCCAGCTTAACTAGTACATGGGGCAGGAGGAAGAACGTAATCGGAAAGCTCTGACACGCGATTCACCCAGGAATGAGAAAGGAATTCTCCATTATAGATATTTCAGGGTATGTTCGGAGACCTGTAAATGGCATTTGCCGTCTTAAGGGTTAAGGTGACTTTAAACAGAACCGTAATGTGCAGATTGTGCTGTTTAGGGGGAACCTAGATGTCTATATTACAAAACTAACTGTGTGCGGAAGAATAATATCAGATTTTGCCTGTATTTGAACAACCACAATTAATTTGTTGAAAACATTAAATCCCTCAGAATTCCTCTATTGACTCTTTATTTCCGTCCTAAGACGACAACGTTCTCTCATTATTTTCTCTCCATCTTTCATGGTATTGGTGTATTTTCATGTTTGGTCTGCCCTCCCTAACCATCTGCCCTTCTCTATCTTACGCTCTCCCTCTCTCTCTGCCATTAATCACACACAGCTTAGTTCCAAACACTGGGAAAAATAAACAGTTCCATATATTAATCCTCTCAATCAACAAAAGTGACACCCCTGGGGGAGAGGAAAGAGAGAAGGGGGGGGTGTCGCCTTAATCCCGCAAACAATCGATAGATCGGATCTACAACCGTGATTGCTTTTTCATACAGTTCCTATTGTCTATTTAAAGGCTATGTCCACCCTAAAATAAAAATTATATCATGCTCCCCCATGTCCCCAGCCCCAACCGCATGTTTAGTTTTTTTAAAAGCCCCCCAAACTCTTATTACCTCCCCTCGATCCTCCGCCGCACGCCGGCCCTCTGCTTGCGAGAATGCAAGCAGAGGGGCGGGGACCGGCAGTCGCGTCTGTGATTGGCTGAGCGGCAAGCCAATCACGGACGCGGCTGCGTCATCTCGTGCGCGGAGGAAAGCGGGAGAGGTAAGTAAGAGTTGGGGAGCTTTTCAAAAAAAAAACATGCGGTTGGGGCGGGGGGACATGGGGGAGCAGAATATTAGGGGGTTTTCGCTAGGGGGAGGGATAGTCGAACGGAGTCGAGGAGGAAGGTGAGTGGGGTAGGGGGGGAGAGAAGGGCTGCAGCACCATGGCAGGAATCTCCGGGGGCCAGGTAGCAGGCAGTGTCCTAATGTGACCTGCTAGCCTCCTGTGGCAGTTTTTGGAACTTTGGGGGGGGACTACAGGAGAACCAGATGGAGTTGGGATGTGAGGTAAGGATTAAACTCACACTACATGGTGGGGCCAGTAGTTTGGGGATTATAGTTTTGGGGGTGACATGCCCTTTTAATAGAGTAACACAAAAATATGAATGGGGCCCTAGGCAATATTGTCATTTAGGGCCCACTTTATTCATTACTCAATTGTTATTATTATTATATATGGATCTATATAGCGCCAACATCTTCCGTAGCGCATTACATTACATGTAACATACACATCAGGCCCTTCCCTCGAAGAGCTTACAATCTAATCACTTATGTACACATCACCCTATCAGTATGTCTTTAGATTTGATTGTTGGGGAAACCGGAGGGTCCGGAGGAAACCCACGCAGGCACGGGGAGAACATACAAACTCCTTGCAATGTGATCCAAGGTTGGATCGAACTCATGGTGCTGCAAGGTATCACTGCTAACAACTAAGCCACCGTGCTTCTCTATTTTGGGGCAGTACCATTAAATAATAACAATATTGTGGTTTATTTAATAGGGGGTGCATTTATGCCCGTGTTTTTAAAGCTGCCGCAACCAATCAGATGTTATGTACAGAAAGATTTACCCAGAGTCACAGCTGCTCTTGGTATATCTCTCCTTACACAAGAGTCAATAGCGACTAATGAACTGTGGATAATTCTGGAAGGGTTTAACCTATCCATAAACTTTAATAGCACAACCGCTATGAATAGCTTTGTGGCAGTTGCGCAGGTGTCACTATCGGTATTGAATAGTGTTAGCGCAATTTTAAACGTTTTTTTTTTTTCTCTGCACTGTGCCCATTGGTGAATTGGGTTTTCTGACTGTAGTAGACCGGTTAAAAAAAAGGAATCTCTTGATTGGGTTGAGCAAATTAACCAGCACAGAAAATATTTGCATGTATTATTTAATAAGCCTGAATGACTTAATATTATGGCAACACTGAGTAAAACATATAGGGGGAGATTTACCCAGAGCCGCTATTGCTCACGGGCAATGTCCATTCCTTGATTCAATATTGCGTTAGCGCTCATGGGTTTATTCCAAAGAGATTTGCCTGCACGTGATTTTAACGCCGGCTACTAGCCAGCATATAAATTATGCGCCAAAAGTAGCGCTAATATGGAGTTAAATTCGTGCTAACCAAAGTGACACGGCCTAGCCGACTTTAACTCCATATTATTGACCAGCGGCTCTGGTAAATGAGCCACAAGTATTAGCCATATTACAAATTCTACTGCAGTAACTGAGCTACCACTAAATTTACCAGGCTCTAAGTAGGACCAAGGTTGCCTTGTGGATATATTAATTTTTAACATACTGATCTAATTCATTTTACTTAAGGAGTACTGTGTACCCATCAAACTTTATCCAACTACTTTAAGAAAGATAGACATGTTCTTCTTGATATCCTACACTGCAGTATTTATTTTAAAAGTTTTGTTAGTGTGACCATGCTATATTATACGGTTGGTCCACTTTTGGTGCTTGAGTGGCAGATTGTGGGCCAAGCCACTTCTGCCATTAAGCAGAGAAGACATTTGTTCTCAGGCGGCACTGCTTCACTGAAGAAGAAAGGCGGCAGACAGGTCATTGGTGGGGATTTTTTTTTTTTTCTTGACTGGTCAAGAAAAAAAAATATTTTCCCTAGTAACAGATCTGATGTTTTAAATCATTTTACATATATTAATAGTAAGTTAGCTTAGTTATGCTTGTAAAGTTCTCATTCATCCAGGTCATGATATATCTGTTGTTTTCAGTTAGATCCTGTACTAAAGTTTAGTTCTTGAAGAGACGTTTCACAGTCAATTCTGAACTGAGAAAGCCAGTCGGATGACAGCGAACGTCTCAAGAACTTAACTTTAAGGCCAGTTGATATAACCAATACACCAGATATTTAGCTTAAAGGGCAAGTCCAGCCCAAATGAAAACTTACATACAGGTAAATCACCCCCCAAACCCTAACGGTAATAGTATTTAATCTGAAATATAAAAGTCTAACCTGATCCTCACAATGTCCTGTTTCCCCTGTTTCTTCGCTTCCTGGTTCTTCCAATTAGTAACTGTCAGTTATGGATTTTGACAGTTGAACATCACACAAATGACTGAATGTTAATCCCCTGTCTGCCTCTTCTGAGCATGCCCAGGCTCAGTACAGGCTCAGTACAAGTTTCTAAATTGCTCAGTTTTCCATGGGGCATTCAGAGAAGCATAGCGGCATATAGTAATGAATTCATAGGAAAAGTATGATATATCTACACATTTAAAGAGGCCATTCTTTCTAAAAGATGTTGCTTAGGTGGATTGTTTCCTTTAATTAGTTTGTTAGGCTAGGTTAGACTCCTTGGTAGGTTAGGGCCCCTGCTGAAAGTGTCTACCTTGACATGGTGGCAGGCTTACACATTTTGGCTAAAAACTTTATACTCAGAAAGTATGGCATTTACCAATGTATTGTAACAGTTGAAACCAACAGTATAGCACAGGCTAAAAATACTATTTTGATTCAAGCAACAAAAACCTGAAAGGAGCATATGTGGTGGCAACACAAGATGTTTGAGAGGGATGTAATATCTGTTCCTAGTAATTAACTTTTGTTAATTGACGTCTGAGGAACTGTTTTAAATATCCATGTGATAGGAGTTTAAAAATTTTAATATTTTAGCCAAGGCCATCGACAAAACCAACGCACCACATTACACAGCAGGGGCGCTTGTGCCACGCCTAAAAAAAATGGGCTTCTCAAGTTTGGCTCAGGGCAGCAAAAACCCTAGAAGTGCCCCTGTGTCAAGCCACAATCATTGCTGTGACATCAGCTGTTTAGGCCATGAGGGAATTCTTGCAGAGTCCTCTTCCTGATGGACGCCTAGCAATCTATTAAGAACCAAAAAAGGATTATTTTCCTTTTATTTATATGGTGCCTTGAAGGGTCGCCCCAACTTCTGATGCTATTATTACTTGCCACTGGTTATGTTTCCTCTGGGGACTTAATGTCCAAGTTAAATTCTTTTCAAGGTTCTGGTTACCTTATTTCATTTCACCTCTTACCGTAGCATCTTATTACAATAACCTGAATTACATCTGTCAACATAGCATATTGTCTGCAGCTACACAATCCTTTCAACTGAACAATAGCGCCTGTCCAACCATCACAAGAGTAAATGAAAAGAATTACGGGGACAAAAAATTTTAAATCGCTACTCGTATCACACTCTCAATCCAGCTCGCACTGAACTTAACATCACCTATTTCCAAGATATGATAGGACACGATGGCATAGAATTGATTGGCTCATTCTGACAATTATCCATAAGAAAGGTTCGTGATTGCCCAAGAAACACACAAAGACCTGATTATGGTCTCATGTTACCCACTCAATACCAGTGAATAATTACAGTTTCCCAGCGTCCTGGGCCTTGCTGTTCACGTGTGGTTATCAGCGGATCCCAACACTGAGGCTTAGGTGAAAAAAAGGTAAATACTTTAACAAAGACTCAAATCCCCCAACGGGGTGACAATGATGACATGCGTAACCTTGTCTATGGCTGATAATAGCTGGCGATATAGAATATGTGAGTCAGAAATGGGTAAACATGCCTTTAAGAGGCCTCTCATGGCATCTGATATGTTCCTGACCAGATTTCCCGAACGTGCTCTGTGCTAGAAAAAAAAGAGCAAAAAGCCTATTAATATCAGGCTATTAAATGTACTTTAAGATCTCATATCAGGACACTGACAGGTCAGGGAGATTGGTAAAACATCACGGGGACCTAAACAATGTGCAAACAACCCAACGCTTCTTTTCCCATGTCAGGTTTGGGCGACTCTCAAGCAGTCCACCCGAAGGGCGGGAGCTGCTGTATAACAGGAGAAACAGTGTATGTGGTCATTTCAGAATCTGTGTTTGTAAATAGGGCACATCGGTTTGTTTTATGCCAGACGGACATCACTGTGAATGTTTATCCACATACACCCATATGTTGAATGGTCACCTTCACATGGGTAATGGATGGGGAAATCAGGACAGCAGTTTTCTAATGAATTAAAGAATAGCGATGTTGGCTAAATTAAATATTGCCAATTTAGTGAGTGACATGATCCGACGAATGACTGTGTGCAATTGTCATTTTTTAGGTGAACATCCACATTTTAACTTGACCCTAAGGCTGAGGGCCACACTGCACAAACACTCGTAACCCCGCGAGAGTTGCTTGTGTGTGCGATTCTTGTGCGTTTGCGCATGCGTTTTTGCTGTTTCCGTATGGAAACATGCGTTACGCACCAAAAATGTTGACAGCATGTGTGTAAAAAATGCGAAGGGACGCGCAATCGCAGTCGCATCGTAAACGCGTAGAATTTTTTCGTTAAACCCAAACAAACCCATGTCGATTTCCATTAGCAAAAACTCGCGGGCCAATCGCGCAAGTGCGAAACGCGTGAAAAACTCTCTATGTGGGGCCCTCACACTAAAACCATTTATCACTACCTAACTTATAGCCCAGAAACTGCTGATTAAAATAATGTAAACAAAGATTGAAAGACAAATTTTCAGTGCACAAAATCCCACAGTTACCTGCCAACTCTCCAGCTCAATGAGCCTGATGCTGCTCAGTGCGATTCGCCCAGGCAATTGAGAAAGGAATTCTCCAATTAGATGCTTTGTATCATCCCCCAAACTGAAAGTCAAAGTTTGCCGGTTTATATGTATGAATTACAGTAAGCACAAGTGATACCAGATTGCCCACAGATCACTACATGCATGCCTTTTACAGAAATTTTGAGATGGGAATACTAATGAATTGGCAGTTTGGGCAACACCATCGGGCCGTAGGTTTATGTCAAGCCATCCTATTTCTATTCCATGCTTGCAGCCTCTCAATGAGACTAATCCAGTGCTCACATCGCAGTTAAGATTCTGCAGTCTGGGGGGTGGGGACATGTCAAGTCTTTGTAGAGGGGACATGGCTGGACGCAGCCTTGGGTAGCACCAAGCTATTTTCTGCGCCATCTCACAACTTGGCGTTTACCCCTGGTAGTTTGTTCCTGTGACGAAACCCCCCCCTTCCTCTGGGGAGAACGTGCCTGAACTTGGGGGGTTTTTTGACTTTATACCTCTTCCTGTCCTTCTCGTTTGCCATTCGCACAGCGTCCCAGCCTCTCCTTCCCGCCATCATTGTTTCCATTGCAATCATTCACATCATCTTCTGCAGACCCCCCCGGAACACACTCCTCCCTCCTATTACAACACCGCCTTGGCCAACAATCTAAAACCAATGAATAAATGATCTTAACCTACCTAAATTGATGGCGGTGGTGGAGACAGCAAATGTTCTCGCCTTTAATGTCCTTTGGCTACTGTATGTATCCAGAACAGCTTTGGCAAAGTACATGCATAGTGCGTCCCCGAGCGCTCAGGAAACACCAGCATGTAATTTGAAGATGCGAGTATGCACTGCATTGCGCATGTAATGCAATTAGACGCGTGCAGTTTGTGCAAAATGATGCAAATCGCATGCACTCCGATTATCGGTGCAGCAAACCCAGTGTGTCCTCAGGAATTGGGCCACACTAACACGTGATCAGTTGGCATGTTAAAACACTCCTGATGGCCTAGCCCTAAGCGCACACAATGTCCGACCCCGTGAGTGTGTTTCTGTGAGCTAGTTGCCCACATAGATACTTTCATCGAAAGTGTTTGGAAAGCATGATGAGATTTGTCTTATGGGGCTAAAGGAGAAATAATATGATTCATATAAAAATGATTTAGATTTATTGACGTGTCCCTTCCCTCTGTACTCAGCCCTTTTGTGACTTCTATGGTTTACTTGATTGCCAAATAAAGTTTTTGTTGTTCTAAGCACAGCTTTATGGATTTCAAAGAGAGGAGGCGCTGCATTAGGGGGGCCCCCAACAAAGCCGCCATTAAAGTTTTAGGTAGTGGTTTTAGTTAAAAGGTAAAGGTCAGGTCATGTAAGGAAGATCCTAAGACTTTTAGGTTTTTAATTTGCCAATTAATCGCCCATAAAAGGATCAGGAGCTGTTTTATCACAAAAAAACCTGTTGATTATCTGGAATTCACTTTCTAGTAAGTAGAGATCTTTAATAATGTGTCTCTCATCTAACACGAAAACCCCCAAAGTTAGATCGTAAAAGAGAAAATAAAACAATAGAGAATAATCACCAACGGACATCGTGAGACTAGTAGGTTTGGGAAGTCCCGGGCAATGTGTACCTTGAACAGTGTATTTTTTAAGAGCTTATGTTGACGGAGGTTGGCAGCACCGAAGTGATTCCAGAAAAACTGACTTCTTTGGGTCACGTGCATACATGAAAATAACATCTGGCCCCACTAAAAGGGATGTATTGCATTACGAGAAGGGATTAATGATGAAGATAAGTACTGTAGGTTGAGACCAGAAGGGTGAGCCTTAACATCCATAACTATGGGAACAATGTAAACGGGAATAAACACATCAATTATACTTGTACTTCTTAAGGTGCTTCATATCCATTCCTAGAGTAATGCTCATTGCTAATATGGCAACCTAGATGATCTCTTATTGAATTAAAAATCCTAGAGAAACAGTTTATTGGATAGAGGTCCACTCCTAGGAACAAGCTCATTGGATCAAATTGGCAATCCAGAGATCTTTTTTTTTTCGTTGGATTAAAATCCCTAGAGAACAGTTATTGGATAGAGTCCATTGCCCTATAGAAAAGGGCATTGGATATAGTCCACTCCTAGGAAAGCTCTATAGATATATTCAATCAGCGATAGATATTCCATCAGCAATAGATATTCCATGAGCAATATATTCCATCAGCGATAGATATTCCATCAACGATAGATATTTCATCAGCGATAGATATTCCATCAGCGATAAATATTCCATCCGCGATAGATATTCCATCCACGATAGATATTCCATCAGGGATATTCCATCAGCAATAGATATTCCACCAGAAATATATTCCATCACCGATAGATATTCCATCAGCAATATATTCCATCAGCGATAGATATTCCATCAGCAACAAATATTCGGTCAGTGATTGATATTCCATCAGCGATTAATATTCCATCAGTGATAGATATTCAATCAGTGATAGATATTTCATCAGTGATAGATATTTCATCAGGGATATTCCATCAGCGATAGATATTCTATCAGCGATAGATATTCCATTAGTGATATATATTCTATCAGGGATATTCCATCAGGGATATTCCATCAGGGATATTCCATCATGAATTTCCCATCAGCAATAGATATTCCCACAAAAATATTACATCGCATATATTCGATCAGCGATAGATATTCCACATCGTGATAGATATTCAATCAGTGATAGCTATCCATTAGTGATAGATATTCCATCAGCGATAGATATTCCCTCAGCGACAGATATTCCATCAGCAAAAGATACTACATCAGTGATAGATATTCCATGAGCTATAGATAATACATTTCAATCAGCGATAGATAGTCCATCAGCAATAGATATTCCATGAGAAATATATTCCATCAGCGATAGATATTCCATCAGCGATAGATATTCCATCCGCGATAGATATTCCATCCACGATAGATATTCCATCAGGGATATTCCATCAGGGATATTCCATCAGGGATATTCTATCAGCAATAGATATTCCATCAGCATAGATATTCCATCAGCAATAGATATTCCACCAAAATATATTCCATCATAGCGATAGTATTCCATCAGCAATATATTCCATCAGTGATAGATATTCAATCAGGGATATTCCATCAGTGATAGATATTCATCAGCTATAGATAGATATATTCAATCAGCGATAGATATTCCATCAGCAATAGATATTCCATGAGCAATATATTCCATCAGCGATAGATATTCCATCAGCGATAGATATTTCATCAGCGATAGATATTCCATCAGCGATAAATATTCCATCCGCAATAGATATTCCATCCACGATAGATATTCCATCAGGGATATTCCATCAGCAATAGATATTCCACCAGAATATATTCCATCAGCGATAGATATTCCATCAGCATATATTCCATCATCGATAGATATTTCCATCAACATATATTCCATCAGGATATTCCATCAGCAATAGATATTCCACCAGAATATATCCTCCAACCGATCGATATTCATCCACGATAGATATTCCATCAGGGATATTCCATCAGCAATAGATATTCCACCAGAAATATATTCCATCACCGATAGATATTCCATCAGCATATATTCCATCAGCGATAGATATTCCATCAGCAACAATATTCGGTCAGTGATTGATATTCCATCAGCGATTAATTTCCATCAGTGATAGATATTCAATCAGTGATAGATATTTCATCATTGATAGATATTTCATCAGGGATATTCCAACAGTGATAGATATTCCATCAGCGATAGTATTCCATCAGCTATAGATAGATATAATCAATCAGCAATAGATTTCCATCAGAGATAGATATCCATCGGAGATATTCATCAGCGATAGATATCCATCAGCGATATATTCAATCAGCGTAGATATTCCATCAACGTAGATATTCCATCAGGAGACATTCCATCAGGGATATTCCATCAGTGAGAGATTTCATCAGCTATAGATAGATATATTCAATCGCGATAGATATCCATCAGCAATAGATATTCCATGAGAAATATATTCCATCAGCTATAGATATTCCATCACGATAGATATTCCATCCGCGATAGATTACATTCCACGATAGATATTCCATCAAGATATTCCATCAGGGATATTCCATCAGGGATATTCCATCAGCAATAGTATATTCCTCCAGAAATATATTCCATCAGCGATAGATATCCATCAGCAATATATTCCATCAGTGATAGATATTCATCAGGGATATTCCATAGTGATAGATATTCCATCAGCGATAGATAGATATACTCAATCAGCGATAGATATTCCATCAGCAATAGAATATTCCATAGCATATATTCCATCAGCGATAGAATTCCATCAGCGATAGAATTTCATCACAATAGATACCACAGCGATAAATATTCACCGCGATAGATAATTCGATCAGTCCTACGCACGTTAGTCATAGTTCCCTCCAGTAGATATTCGGGATCATTCTCAGTGCATGATCGTAGTTCCACCGAGAATTATTCCATCAGCGATAGAATCCATCAGCAATATATTCCACAGCGATAGATCTTCAGCAACAACAATTTCGGTCAGTGATGTATTCCATCAGCGATTAAATATCCATCAGTGATAGATTCAATCGGTGATAGATATTTCATCAGTGATAGATATTTCATCAGGGATATTCCAACAGTGATAGATATTCCATCAGCGATAGATATTCCATCAGCTATAGTAGATATATTCAATCAGCAATGATATCCATCAGAGATAGATATTCCATCAGCGATAGATATCCATCAGCGAATATTCAATCAGCGATAGATATTCCATCAACGATAGATATTCCATCATGAGAGACATTCCATCAGGGATATTCCATCAGTGATAGATTTCCATCAGCTATAGATAGATATATTCAATCAGCGATAGATCCATCAGCAATAGATATTCCATAGAATATATTCCATCAGCTATAGATATTCCATCAGCGATAGATATTCCATCCGCGATAGATATTCCATCCACGATAGATATTCATCATCAGAGATATTCCATCAGGATATTCCATCAGGGTATTTCCATCAGCAATAGATATTCCACCAGAAATATATTCCATCAGCGATAGATATTCCATCAGCAATATATACTCATCAGTGATAGATATTCCATCAGGGATATTCCATCAGTGATAGATATTCTCAGCTATAGATAGATATATTCAATCAGCGATAGATATTCCATGAGCAATAGATATTCCCATAGCATATATCCATCAGCGATAGAATTTCCATCAGCGATAGATATTCCATCCAGATATATCTTATCGAGATAGATATTCCATCCACGATAGATATTCCATCAGGGATATTCCATCAGCAAATAGATATTCCCCAGAAATATATTCAATCACAGCGTAGATATTCCATCAGCAATATATTCCTCAGCCAGCAGATATTCGGTCAGTGATTGATATCCATCAGTGATTAATATTCCATCAGTGATAGATTTTCATCAGGGATATTCCAACGTGATAGATATTCCATCAGCAATAGATATTCCATCAGCTATAGATAATATATTCAATCAGCGATATATTTCATCAGAGATAGATATTCCATCAGCGATAGATATTCCATCAGCGATAGATATTCCATCATCAATTATTCAATCAGCGATAGATTATTCTATCAGTGAGAGACTTCCATCAGTGATAGATATTCTATCAGCGATAGATATTCCATCAATGATAGATATTCAATCAGCGATAGAATTTTTCAGCAGGATAGATATTCTATCAGCTATAGATATTCCATCAGCAATATATTCCATCAGCAATATATTCATCACGATAGATATTGCATTACGATAGATATTCTATCAGGGATATTCCATCAGGGATATTCCATCAGATTTCCATCAGCAATAGATATCCACCAGAAATATATCCATCAGCGATAGATATTCCATCAGCAATATATCTCATCAGCGATAGATATAATCCATGTGATAGATATTCCATCAGTGATAATATTCCATCAGTGATAATATTAATCAGTGATAGATATTCCTCAGCGATAGAATTCATCAGTGATAGATGTTCCTTATAGATAGATATTCCATCAGTGATAGATATTCCATCAGTGATAGAATATTCAATTAGTGATAGATATTCAATCAGTGATAGATATTCCATCACGACGATATTCCATCAGCGATAGATACTACCATCAGTGATAGATATTCCATCAGTGATAAAAAATTCCATCAGTGACAGATATTCAATCAGTGATAGATATTTCCATAAGATATTCCATCAGGATATTCCATCAGTGATAGATATTCCATCAGCTATAGATAGATATATTCAATCAGCGATAGATATTCCATCAGAAATAGATATCCATGAGCATATATTCCATCAGCGATAGATATTCTATCAGCAATAGATATTCCATCAGCAATATATTCCATCATAGCGTATATTCTATCCGGCGATAGATATTCCATCAGGATATTCCATCACAATAGATATTCCACCAGAAATAGATATCCATCAGCGATAGATATTCCATCAGCAATATATTCCTCAGTGATAGATATTCCTCAGCAACATATTTTATCAGTGATAGATGTTCCATCAGAGACAGATATTCTATCAGCGATAGATATTCCATCAGCAATATATGTATCAGTGATAGATATTCCATCGAGACAGATATTCATCGCGATAGATACTCCATCAGTGTATAGATATTCCATCAGTGATAAATATCCATAGTGATAGATATTCCATCAGCAACAGATATTCCATCAGTGATTGATATTCCATCAGCGAAGATATTCCATCTATAAATATTCCATCATTGATAGATATTCAATCAGTGATAGATATTTTCATCAGTGATAGATATTTCGTCAGGGATATTCCAACAGTGATAGGTATTCCATCAGCTATAATAGATATATTTCAATCGCGATAGATATTCCAACAGAGATAGATATTCCATCAGCGATAGATATTCCATCAGCGATAGATATTCCATCCACGATAGATATTCAATCACGCTGATATTCCATCAGCGATAGATATCCATCAGTGAGAGATATTCCATCAGTGAGATATATCCATTAGTGCTAGATATTCCATCAGTGATAGATGTTCAATCAGGCATATTTTTATCATGGATAGATATTCCATCAGTGATAGATATTCCATCATGATAGATATCAATCACACGATAGATATTTCCGCAGTGATGATATTCTATCAGCTATAGATATTCCATCAGCAATATATTCCATCAGCGATAGATATTCCATCAGTGATGATATTCCCATCAGCGATAGATACTCCATTAGTGATAGATATTCCATCAGTGATAAATATTCCATCAGCGTTAGATATTCCATCATGATAGATATTCAATCAGTGATAGATATTTCAGCAGTGTAGTAATTCTATCAGCTATAGATATTCCTCAGCAATATATTCCATCAGCGATAGATATTCCATCAGTGATAGATATACCATCAGCGATAGATCTCATTAGTGATAGATATTCCATCAGTGATATATTCATCAGCGATAGATATCCCATCAGCGATAAATAAGATATTCCATCACGACAGATATTCATCAGGATAGATACTCGTCATGATTGTATATTCCATCAGCGATAGATATTCCTCAGTGATAATATTCCATCATGATAGTATTCAATCATGATAAATATTCCATCAGTGATAGATATTCAATCAGTGATAGATATTCCTCATGATAGATATTTCATCAGGATATTCCAACAGCGATAGATATTCCATCAGTATAGTAGATATATTCAATCAGCGATAGATATTCCATCAGTGATAGATTATTCCATTCAGTGATAATCTTCATCAGGGATAGATATTCCATCATGCGATAGATATCCATCAGTGAGAGATATACTCAATGATAGATATTCCATCAGCGATAGAATTTTATCAGTGATAGATGTTCACTCAGCGATAGATATTAATCGTGATAGATATTCATCGTGATAGATATTCCATCACGGATGATATGTCATCAGAATAGCTATATCAATCAGCGATAGATCATTTCATCAGTCGATAGATATTCCATCAGCTATAGATAGATATATTCATCACGCTAGATGATTCCATCAGCAATATATTCATCGCGATAGATATTCCATCAGTGATAGATATTCCATCATGATAGATTCAATCAGCGAAAAATATTTCAGCTGATAGATATTCTATAGCTATAGATAGATATTTCAATTAGCATAGATATTCCATCAGCAATATATTCCATCCGCGATAGATATTTCATCATTGATAGTTATTCAATCAGCATAGATATTCACTCAGCGAAAGATATTCCATCAAGAATATCTTCAATGATAGTTTCATCGAGTATCGATACATAGCGATAGATATTCCACTCAGGCAGTCCATTTCCATCAGGGATATTCATCAGCTATAGATATTCCACCAAAATTATTCCAAGCGTTGATATTCCATCAGCAATATATTCCATCAGTGATAGATATTTCATCAGCAATATATTCCATCAGCGATAGATATTCACAGCGATAGATATTCCATCAGCGATAGATATTCCATCAGCGTTAGTATTCCATCAGAGAAAGATATTCCATCAGCAATAGATATCCCATCAGCGAATTAGATATTCCATCAGTGATAGATTCCATCATGATAGATATTCCATTAGTGCTAGATATTCCATCAGTGATAGATGTTCAATCAGCCATGGTTTTTAATCATGGATAGATATTCCATCTGTGTAAGATATTCCATCAGTGATAGATATTCCATTCAATGATAGATATTCATCAGCGATAGATATTTCACAGTGATAATATTTTATCAGCTATAGATATTCATCAGCAATATATTCCATCGCGATAGATATTCCATCATTGATAGATATTCCAGCAGCGATAGATACTCCATTAGTGATAGATATTCCATCAGTGATAAATATTCCTCAGCGGATAGATATTCCATCAATGATAGATATTCATCAGTGATAGATCATTTCAGCAGTGATAGATATTCTATCATATAGATATTCCATCAGCAATATATCCATCAGCGATAGATATTCCATCAGTGATAGATATTCCATCAGCGATAGATACTCCATTAGTGATAGAATATTCCATCAGTGATAAATATTCCATCAGCGTTAGATATTCCATCAATGATAATATTCAATCAGTTGTATATTTCATCAGTGATAGATATCTACAGCTATAGATATCCCATCAGCAATATATTCCATCAGACGATAGATATTCCATCAGTGATAGATATACCATCAGCGATAGATTCCATTAGTGTAGATATTCCCATGATAAATATTCCATCAGGAAGTGATATTCCATCAGCGATAGATATTTCCATCACGACATATTCCTCAGCGTATAGATACTACCGTCAGTGATTGATTTCCATCAGCGATAGATATTCCATCAGTGATAAATATTCCATCAGTGATAATATTCAATCAGTGATAATATTCATCAGGATAGATTTCAATCATTGATAGATATTCCATCATGCTAGTATTCATCAGGTATTCCAACAGCGATAGATATTCCTCAGCTATAGATAGATATATTCACTCAGCGATGATATTCCCTCGTGATAGATATTCATCAGTGATAGATATTCCAATCAGGGATAGATATTCGCATCAGCGATAGATATTCCATCAGTGAAGATTACATCATGATAGATATCCTCACGATAGATATTTTATCAGTGATAGATGTTCACTCAGCGATAGTATTTAATCGTGATAGATATTCCATCTGGTGATAGATATTCCATCAGCGATAGATATTCCATCAATGATAGATATTCAATCAGCGATAGATATTTCATCAGTGATAGATATTCCATCAGCTTAGATAGATATATTCAATCAGCGCTAGATATTCCATCAGCAATATATTCCATCAGCGATAGATATTCCATCAGTGATAGATATTCCATCAGTGATAGTATTCAACTCAGCGAAAAATATTCATCAGTGAATAGATATTTATTAGCATAGATAGATATATTCAATTAGCGCTTAGAATTCCATCGCAATATATTCCTCCGCATAATATTTCATCATGATAGTTTCAATCAGCAAGAATTCACTCAGACGAAAGATATTCCACAGCAATATATTCCATCAGCGATAGATTTACCATCAGTGATAGATATTCCATCAGCGATAGTATATTCCATCAGGCATATTCCATCAGGGATATTCATCAGCTATAGATATTCCACCAAAATATATTCCAATAGCGTTAGATATTCCATCAGCAAATAATTCCTCAGTGATAGATATTCATCAGCAATATATTCCATCAGCGAGAGATATTCCATCAGGCGATAGATATTCATCAGCGATAGATATTCCATCACGCGTTAGATATTCCATCAGAGAAAGATATTCCATCAGCAATAGATTTCCATCAGCGATAGATATTCCCAGTGATCGATATTCCATCATGATAGATATCCTAGTGCTAGATATTCCATCAGTTGATGATGTTCATCAGCGATAGGTTTTTATAATCATGGATAGATATTCCATCTGTGATTAGATATTCCATCATGATAGATATTCCTCACTGATAGATATTCATCCAGCATAGATATTTCGCAGTGATGATATTTATCAGCTATAATATTCCATCAGCAATATATCCATCAGCGATAATATTCCATCATTGATAGATATTCCATCAGCGATAGATACTCCATTAGTGATATATTCATCAGTGATAAATTTCATTCAGCGTAGATATTCCATCATATAGATATTCAATCAGTGATAGATATTTCAGCAGTGATAGATATTCTATCCATTAGATATTCCATCAGCAATATATTCCCACGTAGGATATTCCATCAGTATGTAGTATATTCCATCAGCGATCATAGCTTCCATTGTGATAGATATTCCATCAGTGATAAATATTCCATCAGCGATGATGTATTCACATCAGCGACTAAGGATTTCCAGTCCCACGACAGAGATATTCCAACAGCGATAGATACTCCGTCAGTTGAGTGATATCCATCAGCGATAGTATTCCATCAGTGATAATATTCCATCAGTGATAGATATTCAATCAGTGATAAATATTCCATCAGTGATAGATATTCAATCAGTGAATATATATCCATCAGTGATAGATATTTCATCAGGAATCCAACAGCGATAGATATATCCATCAGCTATAGATAGATATATTCAATCAGCAATAGATATTCCATCAGTGATAGATATTCCTCAGTGATAGATATTCAATCAGCGATAGATATTCCATCAGCGATAGATAAGTCCATCAGTAGTAGAGAATAGATCATCTATGAAGTATCCATCAGCGATAGAATTTATCAGTGATGTGTCACTCAGCGATGATATTATCAGTCGGTTAGAGTATTTCCATCGGTATAGATATTCCATCAGCGATGATATTCCATCAATGATAGATATTCAATCAGCGAAGATATTTCATCAGTGATAGATGTTCCTCAACGATAGATTTAATCGTGGAAGATATTCATCGGTGATAGATATTCCCATCAGCATATATTCCATCAGCGATAGATATTCCATCAGTGATAATATTCCATCAGTGATAGATATTCAATCAGCGAAAAATATTTCATCAGTGATAGATATTCTATTAGCTATAGATAGATATATTCAATTAGCGATAGATATTCCATCAGCAATATATTCCATCCGCGATAGATATTTCATCATTGATAGTTATTCATCAGAATGATATTCACTCAGCAAAATAAGAAATAATCCATCAGCAATATATTCATCAGCGATAGATATTCCATCAGTGATAGATATTCCATCAGCGATAGATATTCCATCAGGAATATTCCATCAGGGATATTCCATCAGCAATAGATTTCCACCAGAAATATATTTCCATCAGCGTTAGTTATTCCATCAGCAATATATTCCATCAGTGATAGATATTTCATCAGCATATATTCCATCAGCGATAGATATTCCATCAGCGTAGATATTCATTCACAGCGATAGACATTCCATCAGCGTTAGATATTCCATCAGAATAGATATTCCATCAGCAATAGATATCCATCAGCGATAGATATTCCATCATGATAGATATTCCATCAGTGAGAGATATTCCATCAGTGAAGATTTCATTAGTGCTAGTATTCCATCATGATAGATATTTCATTAGTGTCTAGATATTCCATCAGTGATAGATGTTCAATCAGCGATAGGTTTTTAATCAGGATAGATATTCCATGCTGTGATAGATATTCCATCAGTGATAGATATTCCATCAATGATAGTATTCAATCAGCGATAGATATTTCAGCAGTGATAGATTATCTAGTCATATATATATCTAGCATATATTCCATCAGCGATAGATATTCCATCAGTGATAGATATTCCATCAGCGATAGAACTCCATTAGTGATAGATATCCATCAGTGATAAATATTCCATCAGCGTTAAGATAGCCCATATGATAGATATTTCAATCAGTGATAGATATTTCAGCAGTGATCGATATTCTATCAGCTAAGATATTCCATCAGTGATAGATATTCCATCAGCGATAGATACTCCATTATGATAGATTTCATCAGTGATAAATATTCCATCACGATAGATATTCCATCAGCGAGATTTCCATCAGGACGATATTCACGCGATGATCCTCCGTCAGTGATTGATATTCCATCAGCGATAGATATCCGCATTGATAAATATTCCATCAGTGATAGATATTCCATCAGTGATAAATATTCCATCAGTGTAGAATCATGCATCAGTGATAGATAATTCCATCAGTGATAGATATTCATCAGGGATATTCCAACAGCGATAGATATTCCATCAGCTATAGATAGATATATTCAATCAGCAATAGATATTCCAGCAGTGATAGATTCCATCAGAGATAGATATTAATCAGCGATAGATTCCAGCAGCGATAGATTCTTCATCAGTGAGAGATATTACATCAATGATAGATATTCCATCAGCGATAGATATTTTATCAGTGATATATGTTCACTCAGCGATTAGATATATTAATCGTGGGATAGAGTATTCCATCGTGATAGATATTCCATCGCGATAATATTCCATCAATGATAGATATTCAATCAGCGATAGGATATTTTATCAGTGATAGATGTTCACTCAGCATAGATATTAATCGTGGATAGTATTCCATCGGTGATAGATATTCCACAGCAATTATTCCATCAGTGATAGATATTCCTCATGATAGATTTCATTAGTGATAAGATTTTCAATCAGCGAAAAATATTTTCATCAGTGATAGATATTCCTATTAGCTATAGATAGATATATTCAAATTAGCGATAAATTCCACAGCAATATATTCCATCCGCGATAGATATTTCATCATGATAGTTATTCAATCAGCATAGATATTCACTCAGCGAAAGATATTCCATCAGCAATATTCCATCAGCGATAGATATTCCATCAGTGATAGACATATCCATCAGCGATAGATATTCCATCAGGCATATCCTCAGGGATATTCCCATCAGCAATAGATTTCCCACCAGAATATATTCCATCAGCGTTAGATATTCCATCAGCAATATATTCCTCAGTGATAGATATTTCATCAGCAATATATTCCATCAGCGATAGATATTCCATCAGCGATAGATATTCCATCAGCGATAGATAATTCCATCAGCGTTAATATCCATCAGAGATAAATATCCATCAGCAATAGAATATTCCATCAGCGATAGTATTCCATCAGTGATAGATACTCCATCGTGATAAATATTCATCAGTGATAAATATTCAATCAGTGATAGATTTCAATCAGTGATAGATATATCAATCCGTGATAGATATCCATCAGTGATAGATATTCATCAGGGATATATCCATCAGCCATAGATATTCCATCAGCTATAGACAGATATATTCAATCAGCGATAGATATTCCATCAGTGATAGATTTCCACAGCGATAGATTATTCCACTCAGCAATATATTCAAATCAGTGATAGAATTCCATCACACTAGATATTCCATCAGCAATAGATATTCCATCAGCGATAGATATTCCACAGTGATAGTTACTCCATCGCGTAGATATTGCATCAGCATCAGCAATTATTCCTCAGCGATAGATATTCATCAGTGATAGATTTCCATCAGTGACAGATATTCACCAATGATAGATATTCAATGATGATATTCATCATGGATAATTTCCTTGGTGATAGATATTTCATAAGTGATAGATATTTCCATTAGTGATAGATATTCCATCTGTGTATATTGTGCCCCCACAATCTCATTTAGTATTCTTGTATTACGTTTACAGTTTTGTAACCTCCAATCTCACAGTTCCTTAATAAGTCGTAAGCAATTGGAGTTCACTTCCCATATATCTTTACTGAGGGGTGAGATATCTTATCTAACTGCGTAAAATATTTACTAGATCAGTTATATCCCCAAACACATTTCCAATCATGGCCGCAAATAACTTGTTTGCAATTACTTAACACGTCTAACTTAAATCACGTCCCCTTGTATGATTATCAATTACTGTATCAAACTATAAGTCCCACGTAGCTGGAGTCCATATCAATAATACGTCATAAATGGTACTGGAATAGAAAAGACGTGGTCATTAATATGGATCGGTATAAATAATAACAATGTAGTTGTTAAAAGGGAACGGTATCATAACATAAGCACATGGTCGTTAATTAACAAACAGTATTAAAGGGCAACTTTAGTGTTAAAGGGTATGTCCATCAAAAATGTAATATTGTTCTAACTGATTTACTGAAGTACAGGAGGTAAATGCACTATCTCTACCTCCCATTCTTCAGTAAATCTTAGAGGAGAAGAGAGACACTTACCCGCGGACCTGCTCCAGCGCCGCCTTCACTGACTTCACACCGGGGATTTCTGCCTTGGAGCGGTGTAAGTGTCTCCTCTCTCCTGGAAGATTTACTGAAGAACAGATAAGAGATAGTGCATTTACCTCCTGTTCTTCAGTAAATCAGTTAGAAACAAACTTAAATTTTTGATGGAAATACCCTTAAAGTAATAGTTCACTGAGAAGTGACCAATCCTTTTTGCATTAATTGAAGCAAGGGGGGCTAATAGTTAAGTGAACCGGAAAAAATCAGACCTGTTAGTGAGCTATAGCAGTGGATCGGCGACAAGGCACATTTCTAAGCTTCGTTCTGGCTCCTGTAAAATGAATTGAAGAATAGGAGGTAAGCATAGTTCTTTTATCTCCTGTTTTTCAATTTATTGCATTAGGAATAGTTCATTCACAGTGAAATTCATTTAATGCTGGGAAGAACAGGAAAAACACTGGTGCAAAAAGCTGAGGGGGGGCCTATTGACACGTCAGAGACAGGTCACATTGGCTACAAGCTGGTGAAAGTAGGAAGTTTTAGGAAATTACATTGGCACAACTTTAACCCAGAGAAGTTATCCAGGGTTGATTTCTGTTTGGAGACCACAGTTTACTTTGACCTTTGTTGCCTTGTGTAAGGATGGTGTTGTACATTAATGTTTACTATTGGCGTGTACTTAGGCATAACCGATGCTTTATAAATTCGCCTCCTAGTCTCGATCTAAGTGGAAATGTAACTATGGACAAAGATCAAACAAACCGTCAATCAAAGAGATTCCCCCATGGTATGACACATGAAAACACACATTTATATGACAAAAGTAATTATTTTATATATACAATATGATTGCATGATGCTTCATGGCTGTACAGAGGCATTAAACACAAGCTGGAATATCCCAGGTGATACAGGTACCAACAGTGTGTACAGTATCCTGTGGTAAGAAGTGTACCTTCTCTTATGGGAAAGGGAAAAAACGGATTCAATCGGCTTTAGGGCATGTTCTGTCTTTTAATTTCAGATTCTTGAAGACCAGAAAATCATTGTTGTTGGGTCTGAAGGTGTACATGGAAAATAGGTTATACTGGGAACCATGAATGAATACATTATAATAATATGATATATAGAACCACTGAACGACAATGAATACATTCTATTCCAACAAATGGGAAGCCTTTTTTGGGGGGGGGGGGGATACTGGAAATTAATGAGTTTTGTGAGAATTAAACTATTAGCTATTACTAATAGCTCATGTAGCATTAAAAGAGAAGGCATAAAGCTTTAAGCAATTTTAACCCCTCAAATAAAAATTTATATATATATATATATATATATATATATATCTAGATATATATAAAAATACAAAAATATATATCACATCTACAACTAAAATAGTTAAAAAGCTGACAAATTTAGGACTTCCTGTAACCACCTACTTTTCAAGCTCGCTGAGCTTGTTATGAGTGTGCCCATGCTCCAGAGGCAGTAAGAGAATTGCATTCAGTCATAGGCTATAATGTCAACGGGCATATCCATGACTGACCATTGCTAACAGTAAGACCAGGAAAGAGGGTAACAGGCCACTTCCGTTTAGTCTTATATATTCACAACTGGGGAATGGGGGTGATTAAACTTATAAAAATTTTATTGAGGGTGGGAGTTGACCTTTAAGGTAAGAGATTTTGGCCTACTATATTAATTACCTGCAGATAACAAAAAGAAATATCAGCCATATAACAGTCCTTGTAATCCTGTCTCTCCTTGCAGCAGCTTTTGTATTTCTTGCTTGGCCTCTTCTCTCCTCCCCAAAGAAAGACCCCGCGCCACCAAATTTAAGGCTTTTTCCCATTTGCCAAACTTTGGCCTATGCAACCTAGGGATCAACTGCTTACAAGCTGCTTTGGGGTCTGCGCGTAACTTGGGCACTTGCTGGCCTTCATGCTATGCAAGAATAAATGAGTTCTACTGTGCTGCCCATTGCATCATGAGTTATAATGACAATAATGGTGCAGTTCCATAAATTATTATTATATGGATTTATAAAGCTCCAACATCTTTACAATGACGTCATACATTTCATGTCAAGTTATACATATTACGCAAAGTCACACGTTACCATAAAAGGCAATGCAAATAAGTGAAGGACGCGTTCACTCTAGGTACGGACAAAAACGCCAACTTAAAATGCAGTGCATTTATTGACGTTTAATGTTTTACTGATCGTTTGCATGTGCGTTATTATCCGTTTGTGTCCGTTTTTTTATGCGTTTCTGTTTTTACCATTTTTTTGACCACTTTATCGAATTTAAGGGGCAGACCAGAACACAAATTCCTGATGTCACTTCCTGGAGTGTGGGGAGTTTCAGGAGCTTTGGAGGAGAGGTAGCAGATAGTGTTTATGGAGAGGGATCTTCGATATTCTGGGGATTTTATTATTCTTCGGCGCGTTTCCTATAGCCTGCGGACCGAAATGACATCACAAGACTCCCAGGCATCCTTTGCGAAAAATGGGGCAGAAACACAACGCGCTTGTTATCCATTGTCTGCATTTTCAATGCTTTTAGACAGACAGAAGTGCGAGCAACAGTGCGTTTTTTTAATGGACTGGAACGGAACAGAATACAATTGTCAGCAAGTATGAACAATATTGTCAAACCTATGGGGTTTACTGTCGTGTTTTAAAATGCACAATCTCCTGCTTTGATCTGATCTAGGTGGCACCCCTGGTTGATCCAACACTGCGTGTCCCATTCTCATTGGTTTTAAAAAACGCTGATGGTCTTAATTTTGTGTTTTTTAATTAATTAAGTGTCATGGTTTTCCTGGTTCTGTTCTGTCTTTGCTATCGCTGCTCAACCCAGAATTTGAGAATGTAGTTACTTCACTGTCTCCACAGCTTTGGCAAGGGTGTAGAGGGTGGAACTTGGCATAGATTAAAACATATTTATATACATTTCAAAAGACTACTTTATGTCCTCCTTACTATGTAACGACCAACTTTAGTGCTCCAGCACACATCCACCTTTCCTTATTAATAGGACCTAAACCACTTGGTCCTCACACATGGCTTTGCTTTAGTTCTGACATTCAATGCTTGGAAAGTCCAGCTCTTAGTGCCATTCTGGCTCCGCCCCCTCTCAGAGCTGTGACTCTTCCAGACTGTCCAATGAGAAGTGCCCTTCTTGCAGAGCTTCTCTTAGACAGAGAGAGGTTTAGATCCTGGTTAATATTAGGAAAAGGGGTGGTTTGTGGAACATATTTTTTCTCCTTTGTGATTCATAGTTTATATATATCTTTGACCAACACAATTGGTCCAGGCTGGGAAATATGGTCGGTATGTCTACTGGATGCCTTGTTGTTAGACCGTTTCAATCAACATTAAATTCAAATTGATCTAATATCAGGCCAGTGTAGGACCAGCATACACTGCCTGATAGGGTTGAACATATGGCCAGTCTGATGAACCTCCTAGCCTGATATTTTGATAGGAGCTAGTATTTGACGGCCTAGACTTCCAGGGAGCAACCGTGTATGGTGTGCCGTTTGTTCCCAAGATCATTTTGTAACAAAAAAATATCTTGGTTCACTAAATAAAGTTTATACAGTGTTGTGTTTGTTTGCAAATTATCTGGAAACAAATGCACCCCTTAACCACAGGTGGCCCGGGAACCAGGGGGCCCATCTTTCTTAGTTTTGTCTTGACAGATATAGCGCCTCCCAGAAAAGCACTTTGTATGAAGCACACAGGGCCCTCATCAGTTTTGCTGGGGGGCCCAGTGATTCCTAGTTTCCGCCACTGCTTCACGCAATTTTTTTTTAATAGGCCCGCAACTAGAAATGTTGGCGCTGATGTTTTTTACTATTCCCAGACGCTGACGTACCAGTTCCTGTGGGTAACACGAGTGACTCAGTAGCACAGATGTTGTTTGTTATATGGTTATTCTGAGGTCAGTGGGTGTTATGTAATCACTATAATTTATTCACATATTTAGTGCTGTACAAATGTTATGTTTGAAGCAATTCTCTTTGCAAGCAAATTTAATACCACAATTCGCAGTGTCGTGTTTGCTTGTCCCTGGGAGGATGATTTATAAGGTTGAAAAAAGCCAATCAGAGCAGTGAGATATACAACCAATCAGATGTTGGCATTTAAATATTAAATTATATAATACCCAATAAATCACATATATTCACACAAATATATTAATAAGGCGTTGTACACAACCAGACCATTTTCCCATCACCAGCTGACTGATTGGGATGAGTTTATGAGTGAACTTTACTGAAAACGTTGTGGCCTCTTTGTGATTGTTTATATGTATTAGAGAGCATAAGATTGGGTCTGTGTGATAGGTTTATGTGTGGATAAACACACGAAGGATCCCCTCAAGTATATTAAACAAGACCTCTTGTTTTCCATGAACTTTAACAGTACCCTATGACTATGTTGCCTATACATGAATGAAATACCCCAATCTTGCAGAAGTACCATCAGAAATACCCGTTTCCAGGTCCAGTCAAATGCTCACTAGTATGGGTCTGGACAACTATGCTTTAGGACCTCTAGAGGGCCCAGAAATGTAACTTGTATAAGGCCAATACATTCTAATGACAACCCTGCCTATGTGCAATGTGTGCTACAGAACACAAAGTAGAGACCTGGGTCTCCTGGACTCACCACCCTGCATCTGATGTACCCCCACACCAATGCCAAGGTCTTACATGTACCTAACAGACACAAACTGCAAAGGACCAGTACCTGCAATGGAAAACCAAACCATACCCTTGCCCCCTCAGTCAAAAAAAAAAACAAAAAAAAACATGCACTCAACCCCCACCTGCTTTAATCTGTCCTGAAGCATTAATGAGAATCGTGGTGCTCTTGTGACTGGCAGATGTGGCACAACATGTCAGGATGTTCCATAAACTAATACATAGGCAGATATTGAGACCCCTCGTACCCACTGAATGAGTGGGATATAGTGCAGTGATGCTATAAGCTCCATCTGTAGGCATCTCCAGTCTACGCCTATAGCACACTCCCTTTGATTCTATGGAAAGGAACAGGTCCCGAAGGTGGAAACCTTTTCGTTATTGCTTACCACACAGGGCAGGGTACCCTCCATGTTACAAATATCTTGTGCTTTGGGAACGGAAAATTGTTTTTGGGAAATCTAAAAAGCATGATGCCTGGAACTGACTGTGTTTGACGTGAGGCCTTGTTTTACCAGAATAGGGGGCAATAAGCACACATGAGAACAGGTAGGAGGGCATTCCATAAAGGAGACGATGAGTTGTTTATTTTTGATGTACCAGGCACATCCCACAGCTCAGATACAAATACAAACAGACGTAGATGCGCCATGGGAGACAGCTCTTCTCATGGGAATTCACAGTGGGAATCGTACCAGGTTTGGTGGGGGGGGGGCAGCAATATGTCATGAATTACACTTTTTTTTATCACCGGCAAAAATCATTTTACTGTTGTTTTTATTAATAGAGAATAAAATGTAAAAACTGTAACTTTAGAGAAGGTAGGCTCCCTCCTAATTGGGCTGGCACCCACGGGTGCTACTCTGCATTCTTTACCCCTCACTGGGTGGTCCGAGGACCGCTTTTCTTTATTCTTATTAGGTCCCATATAAATATTCCATTTTGCATGTTCATTCCATTGCCCAACATGATTAACAGCGCTAGCTAATAGAACAATGTGTCCCAGTTGAAAAACGCCTGTTTTATAGTGTACAGTATGAAAAATCCCATTCATAGTCACATTTCCCAGAATTCCCATGCCCCTGATTTACACTGTTGCATTTCTAGTGCAAGGCTTCATACAATATAGAACAACACTGACAGTAATTATATTGTCAGAAATAAAATCCTTGTGTCTCCTTTCTCATCTACAACAAGGAGCTGCTTTCAAAACTGGTTTAAGTTTGTTTTTGTGAGATTTTTCCTCCCTTTTTGTGGAATATGATAAGCTTAATAACAGGGCTTTTTCATTATGACTCGTATTTCAGTATTGTTGGACTTGATAAAGACTGACATAATTTGATTCACACTTGCCAGTATATAATTCAATGGGGCTGATGCAATAAAAAGTGCAAATGTTGCTGTGATTATTAATCTGGCATATAACAAATCAGATTTTACTTAACTGGCAGTAACTCAGTAAAAAGCTATCATCTGATTGGTTGAAGCACATTTATGGGCACACTTTTGCACCTCTAGAGTCCCATACACAGGTCAATTCGTCCGACAACCCCTGCTATGTATTGGTGCTTTGTTAGCTGATAATCACGAGCCCCAAACGAAAGGCCGGTTCGGCTGACAAAGTGCCCATCCATGGCAACGATAACAGCTCTCCGTGCTAATCCCTATGATATCTTATTTAAACCTAGCTTTTATGACTAGAGATTTTTCTTGAGCCATTTTGTTATATTCTTACGTTGGACAGATTTGTAACTTTATAATCTCATAATCTCAAGGACAAATGCAATCCACAAATGAAAAAAAAGGTTGCACTAACCCTTTGCTTACAAAAGTATCGCCCTGACATGTTTTTGTAAGTGACAAGGTGTCACCAAACGCCTCAGGGCACTACTTTTGTGTGTTTTTTACCCCTTATTTGTATCACCAATGGTTTAAATTGATGATTGGATTTTTTCCCGATGCTTTTTGTGACTAACTCGTTTGCTACATTCTTCCAGGACTTACCTGGCCTTTAAGAAAGCCTGGCTTTGCATTGTAATAAAGCAATAGCGGGGCACTGTGCATTACAAGGAAGTTTAACTCAAACTACTAAGTCAGCAACGTTGTCCCTATCATTTTATTTCATTGGTTATGTGAGCTGCTTTGTTAGTTTTTAAACTGGTCCTAAAGTAACGATAACTAGTAACCTTAACCCCTGTTTACAGCGTATTCAGAGAGATGTAATACGGGAAATAAGCGCTAATCGCACAACTTTGTACTGACGTATAGAGAATTTTTGCGCTGCTCGCGCCATGTCACAATTTTTTAACATTTTGCACAGCGCAATTGATGCAATCCATTGTTGCATTAAAATTTATAATAGCGTTTTCGCACGGTCCACAAGTGCTTAAACCTTGCGGGAACAAGTGCAAGTAGGTTGCAAATGTGAAATTTATTTAACACATGGGGCTTGTCCAACACACCCATTGAACCAACAGACTACCACGTTTAAACTGATCTGCGGTAACACCCATATTTACCATAACCATCGCAGTAATTACATACTGACACTTATTATGTCTGAACAATGTGTGAGTAATCAACAACCCAGTCAACCATATATCGGCTAGGCGGTTGTTTGAGACAAATGAATGACCTGTATGTACAGCCCTTAATAGTCCGTAGTATTCTGTCATAGATTTAGGGTGAGCTAATCCTGTGATAGACTTTGTGTTTCCTACACACGTTAACCCCCACTCCTACGCTTACACTATTAAACGCTCTAACCAGTGTGAGCTTATTAACACATAAACCAACCCTGCTCTTACAATTTAAAACAATTTGCAGTTACACTTTAAAAAAAATAAATAACAAAACATTGTTAATCATTTACTTGAACTACAGCACGTCTAAATTTCTTTTTTTAAGACTCAGGCTGCTATTTACACCTTCAATCCACATAATTCAAACCCTACACACAAACACGTTTCCTGCCTTCTGGACAGTTGCCTTGAAGGACACTTTTAAGATAAAAAAAGGTTTATAAATTGCTGACATTGAGGAGGCAAGATGAGTGTAAAAAAAAGGCCCGTGGGCTAATCTGTCACAAACAGAAGCAAAGATCACCCCGTCCCTTTACAGATAATAGGCAAACCATGTGGGCTTTTGGAAAGGGTGTCAGCCACAGAAATGCGACCGTGAATGCTAATTCGTTTGAAATAGGTCTAGAGTAGGTTTGATTGGTGTGTTCAGTAAATTATGCAAATAAGCAGGATTGTTTGGTGCATTATGGAAAGTGTGCAAAGAAGCAGATTGATTGGTGCATTATGGAAAGTGTGCAAAATAAGCAGGATTGATTGGTGCATTTAAAGTGGGGCAAAATAGCAGGATTGTGGTGCCTCACCGAAAGTGTGCAAAATAAGCAGATTGGTGCATTATGGAAAGTGTGCAAATTAAGCAGGATTGATTGGTGCATTTGGAAAGTGGTGCAAAATAAGCAGGATTGATTGGTGCCTTACTAAAAGTGTGCAAATTAAGCAGATTGATAGTGCTTATGGAGTGGTGCAAACAAAACAGATTGATTTGTGCATTATGGAAAGTGTGCAAATTAAGCGGATTGATTGGTTGCATATGGAAAGTGTCAAACTAAACAGGATTGATTTGTGCTTATGGATAGTGTGGCAAAATAAGCCAGAATTGGGGCATTATGGAAAGTTGCCAATTAAGAAGCAGGATTGATGCATTATGGAAAGTGGTGCAAAATAACCAGTTGATTGGTGCATTATGGAAGTGTGCACAATAAGCAGGATTGATTTTGTAAATTCAGACCAGGATTGTGCAAAATATCAGTTAGATTGGTGCATTCAGGATGCAAGTGTGCAAAAATAATCAAGTATATGGTGCATTCCAGGATCAGGAATGTGCAAAATAATCAGTGTAGATTGGTGCATTCAGGATCAGGAAGTGTCAAAAATCAGGCTGATTGATGCATTTAGGATCAGAAGTGGCCATGTAGCAGGAATTGATCGATGCATTTGGAACTGCAACGTAAGCAGATCGATTGGTGCCTAGAGGACAAACTGGTTAGAAGTCTGATCAAGCACTGTTGACCTGTTGCATGTTCACATTGGGAAATGTAAACATACAAAGGGAAGTAAATACAGAAAAACCACAATTTGAACATTTAAACTTGTTTCACTTCTAACATGGATCTTTCCCTCCCCTGGCTCTATCTGTCTTTTGAAAGATGGCCATCCCAGTTTACTGTAAACTGCCGTGGGATGTTTAGTGTTCAATCATTTTTTATTCAGTTTTTCAGAAGCATGTACAGTAAAGCAGAAATACAACGCGTCTTATCCCTGCTCATCTGGTGTGACTATCCCTAGGAGAATGCTACAATACCTTCTGGTAATAATATCAACTCCCACCCACATCCCTCCCTCCGCCCAGTTTTTGATCCAGTCTGGCAGGTGAGATGTATGTGTGCTGTCTGCCCGAGTGACTGTGTTTTAAAGGGCAACTATAGTGAAAAAAAAACTTTGTCTGTATACATGTATAGATCACTTAGTATAAGCTGCCTTACTTTCATGTTCTGTGTGGCTTTGTTTCTTCACACTGACAGAAGTTTGTACCAAGCTGTGTAGTCCCCCCCCCCGTCTGTCTACTCCCCCTCAAGCAGTGACGGGCTGTATAAAGAGTCCAGCATTGTCAGTTGACAGACTTTAAATGAAATGCTGACATCCTGTTGACCCCTCCCTTCCAGAGCTAAACTGCAAGCAATCAAAGTGGGGAATAAAGTAGCAATTGCTGAGGGGGGCAGAGGGGGAGAGAGGAGGACAAGTGTGCTGAGATTCTTTTACAAGTAAGTTACTGAACTCTGCTTTGTTCTCAAACTTTGCTAATTTTTATTTACTTTTTACCTAATTTCATATCTCTCCCCCTGCTTAGCTGAGATCATAATCACTGAAGAGTCAGTGTACAGCAGCTTGTAGTGAGACCTTCACAAACACAGTGACTCTGCTTGTTGTCCTGTTCTTCAGTTGCTTTAGTCATATATTTCATATTGCACTGTGTGTCTTGTTTGGTATTAGTATGTATTACTGTATTATATACTTGTATTAGTGTTCCATTTGAGTCACTGGTTTTGTATTTATAAGAATTTTTTTTGGGGGGCGGGGCTGTTTTATGTGTGTTATTCTCATATTCTGGGTTAATGGTTTATTGATTGGTGTTGCACTACAGCATTTGACTATATGTTGCACATGGTACATATAGTGTGGGTGAGAGAGTATGTGCCAGTACTGCGGGGAGCTTTGGATTGTGGGTGGTGTGTGCCTTTGAGTGACAGATGAGTGTAGCACTCCTACAAATCAAGCATATTCAAAGGCTTAATTCTCGGGCCTATGTAGAATTTAAAGAAAACTAAAGGTATCCTGGTGGTGGGATGACTTATAGGATACATTAGTAAAAATTAAAAAAAAAACAATTTTCTCACTATAATGCCCTTTAAAGAATGATGGCATGAGTCGGATGACAGGTAATAATCTTTCATGAATAAGTCTGTTCTACCACCTCGTAGATTTACCAGCATTACAAATTGTACCTATTTAATTGTCATGTCTGGAAGCCTTGAGGCCAAACAAAGCGCTTTGTGCGCGTTGATGCCTGTATTCCTGCAATCTTTCATTTTCAAGGAACCAGAGTGCATGTGAATCGCACCGAATCTATTGCAGCGCAACGGCCCAGTGCAACCTGCTGTAGTCAGTCCGATTGGCCAACACACCAAGTGTGGCGTAACCCTAAGTGAAACTTTTAGTTATCCATGGTTATGGCAGATACACCTCCATAAATTGTGAACTAAAGAATTTTGCTTCCCTCCACCAGAAGAATTATAATTTAGATATCCTGGGCGAGCCGGTGAATGGGTAACTGACGCCATCAAGGAGGGGGTGTTAGTAGGTGATTTTCTTTTTTTGTTTGTGCAGTGTAAGAGGGCTTGAAGATTTGGGTAAACCTCTTTGATACTGTATCCAGGGGTATTGTGTCTACGCTTGTGGGTAATAAGATTTGATTGTCTGTACCCAAGATGGGAGTGGTGGAGGTACATGTCTCTGAAAAGTTTTTGGGTCAGCTGGAGGTTTTGTGTTTAAATGAGAACTAGTAGACTAGAACGACTAGAAGTCTAGTAGTCTAGCTCGAGATAAAAATAAACAAAGCATTGTACTACCAGTATCAAAAAGTCGTCATGCAGGAATTGGTCAATAAGGAAATAATGACGAAATGCCGAGCTCACTACAAGTAGTGTTAGGTTCTGATGGTATTCTGTGTCTTACCCTCTATAATTTGCTAAATTTATTATTTACTGTATATATCACGTATAAACCAACCCGAGTAATAAACATGCCACCCCCTTTTACCTCTGAAAAGGAGTAAAAGTGATTGACTCAAGTTAAACCGAGGTAGAAATTATGACCAACTGCCATCTCTGATTCTGTATTGTTTTTAGGCTTTAGTTGCCCTTTAAAGTCGACACAGAATTCCATACCAGTATTCCCATACAGTAATAGCCAACCCAGTATGGCTATTAGGGTATGGGAATTCTGTGTCCATTTAAGGGCAAGTAAAGCCTCAAAACATACAGAATCGAAGGCAGCAATAGAAATATTCTCCTTTCTAATTCCTGTATTGTTTTTAGGATTTTTGCCCTTTAAAATAAACATCAGAAGAGTCCCGATACAGGAATAGCATACGTATTTGGCTATACTGTGTATGGGATTCTTTCTATGTCCATTTAAAATGCAACTGAAAGCCCTCATTCATTGTCCTCCAGATGATTGGAAAACTACAATCCAGCATGCTTTAGTTGCTGCGACTTGTATTTCCCAAACACTCTGAAGTGGAAGGAAGAGCCACTGCAGGAAATACTGTGCCTTCCCCCCTTCTCAAATCCCCACAGTTGCCTTCTCGTACCTGCCAATCCACATTATCCCTGCAGGCTGCCTGGATCCTCTTTTACAGCTTCCGCGGCCGCATGCTCCACTTTCTCTCTGCTGGCTGACGTCACTCTTCGGAGCCGGCCTCACTTCCCAGGATCCACGAAGTGACGTCAGCACGCGGGATGCGGAGTGAGCGACCCCGGAGCAGGTAATTTCTTGATACGAGTATAAACCAGACTCGATTTGTCAGGCTAATTTTTAGTCCTGAAAATCTCGGTTTTATACTCGTATATACGTAGTATAATAAAATTGAAATTAATCTGTTATAACGGCTTGCACCGTTTTCCCCGTTTGTATACTCTGTATATTATAATAAGGGGCACTATATAATAAAAATTATACACACTATACATCATGTACATTACATGTACAGTAACTACACTTGGCAAACAGTCAAGGACCACTGCATTAAAACAGAAGAACAGGACGAACTGGAGGTGTCACATATTAGGTACATATGGTAGTGAAGAGCAATAAACCGTAGCACATCGGATTATAAGATTTTAGCACTGACTACAGTTAGACAGTCAAGCTGATTGCTGATTGGTTGCTATGGTTTGGTGAAGTGTGCACATTTTCAGTTTGAACAAGGTGGACCAACTGTCATCCCTGCAGGTAAAAAGGAATGCCTTTGTTTCCCAGACAGGCATTACCAAATGGACAGTAATACAAAGCCCGGTGGCGCTCCATAGTTTGCGTCTTAAAAAAAAATTTAAAACAAATGGCTATCTGGGTGAAGCCTCAATGCCAACCAATGATATTGACAAGTCCTAATGGTGTTTCCCATTGCTCCAGAATCACGTGGAAATTAGACGATAATAAAGCAGATTTTCACTTGCATAAAAGATAACTCTCCAAAGTCCTCAGATCTTACTGTCCTGGAAACTCTCAATTCACTGGAATTTCCGCCATACCTTATGGCCCCATGAGGTTTCAGATACCTAGTAAAGAATTATCAGTGCAACTTGTGTAAAGTGTCGTTAGCAATGATGCGTTCAACAAACCATAAACTATGCAAATATCCTGATCAAAAAGGAGTGCTGTCGTTAATGTATTGATATTATTTAAAAATTCGTGAAATCATTGCGGCGTTAGGAGGGTTTGCCGTGGTGAAATGAACATAGTTGTTTCTCATTATCTGTATGATGAGAAATGTGTGTGCAATGGTACTCGGTCAATATCATAGCTGACAAAAGAAATGTCGCTCTGATTGGAGTTTCAGGAATACATAAGTCGGAAAGTCTGTGACACAAAGCTGCACTCTTATTAAATGAGCCCTTGGATGTTTAGAGCAACAGGGGTAATAAGTTAAACTGCCCATAGTGATTTAAACTGCCACATAGTGAAAACTGCATGTAAAGGCAAATCAAGTAAGTTCAAGTTGGGACTATGGTTTGGGACCACATGGGCCATCCTATGTCACTTATATTTTTATTATTGTTTATACAGCACTTTGCAATTAAGTGAAATACAATCATCAGGCCTTCCCAAAGCAGGATTGAGGACTCCAATGACCACGGAGGCTACTAAGTTCATTATTCAGGCTACCTTCCAACGTCCCATCTCGGGGAGCAGGAGTCTCCCTCGCAAAAGTGTCAGACCATCCCTCCCCTCCTGCATTTTCTTACAGTCCTTTTCCTATATATTAAATATTCCTGGGTGAATGAGCGTCGCACAGTGAGAGCGTAGAGTTTTGCTATGAGTGTTGAGAACTAACTGGTAATTTCCATTTCTTGAGGTGACTGTTTTAGGAAGCGCAACACAATTTTCAAACAAACACTTCAGCTCACTTGTAAAATAGTCCTTATAGCTCTTAAGGGGTTATCAATAAAGTTTCTTATCTATTAAAATGGCGCTAATTTTTGGCCCAACCATCAGAATGTTAGTTCTAATTTTAAATAACCATCGATGTGTTTGGGGGACAAAATTAGCAACATTTTAAGAACACGTTTATTGATCTCCTGAAATCTCAAGAACGTATTGAATCTCCCTTAATGCGTTTCCCCTGTATGTACACAAACATAAACTGTTACATTACACTAAATTATAAATAGAAGGCCATTATTTTGTTACTAAACACAATCTATGTGATATCAAATAATTTTTTTAAAAATGTTTTTTTGCTTGTAATGAAACTGACATTTTAGGGAAAACTAACGCTATGAGTATTAAACATTAAAAAAAAAAACCTCATATTTGTGGCATATGGAGAGAGTGACTGAATATTGTTATGTCTCATTGTTGTTTGTTTTGAAAAGAAAATATCGCCAAAGCAAGGAAAAGGTTTTTTCTGGCAGCCAGAATGCAAGTGAGGATTTTAGTGAAATCCCTTGGAGCGAGATTCTCGTCCCTAATTTTCCTGTAGCATTGTCGCTGTTTCAAAGATTTTTCTTTGTTTAAAAAAAACGAAAAAACAAGACTCCCGTATACAACCTTTTTTTTCTTTTTTCGCAGTGAACAAAAATCATTTCCTGGTGGGAAAAAAAACTGGTTTTGAACGCTTGGTAACCAAGAAAACAAAAACAATAAAATAATGATCAGGCGTAAACCCAGACCAAATACAGATCCGTAATCACTTTTACAAAATGGGCACTAGATTTACAAAGCCCATAGCAAACTAATTTATTCTAATATAACCTGGGCTGAAACCGGTAAAATTTCCCTGATGCTGGACGGAAAAAAATGTTCTACATTTTAGGATTTTTTTTTTATTTCGTCCCCCAATTCCTTAAAAACTTCATTGATTATGGAAAATTTTCACCGTTGCGCCGCTAATCTTTTTTTTCAAATAAACCAATCGGTAAAACGCTGATTGGTCTTATCGAAAAAACTGCCTTTGAAATTGTTTCAGCCAATTTTGATCAGTTTCCTACAGACTCAATCGAAAAATATCGATCCTGTGAATGGGGGGCTTTAGGATCCACTCAATTTGCAGTAACATTGTTTTATGTATATTGTCCAGTTTTACCCACCGAGACATCGCTACAACAGGGTTGTCAAAGGAATGTTGGCGGGACCCTGGTGGTTTTCCGTCAGTAACATGAAGGTGGCGTCTTAGAAATGTTGGTATTCGAAATATTTTTAACCACTTTTAAAACTTTAAATCATTAAATCTTGCAAATCATCTTTCTGTTGAGTTTGTAACAATGGAAATAGAACAAATAAGAGGGGATATGGTAATCCATGGAATGAACTCAATGAGATGGTACAATGAATGGAGACCCGTAACAATGAGATGGTACAATGGAAAATGGAACCAATGGAGATGGGAGATGGTAAATGGAAAGTAACCAATGTAGATGGAAGATTATACAATGACATGGAAACCATGAAATGGGAGTTTATGTACAATAGAATAGAAACAATTCGATAGGTAGTTATCGGTACAATGAAAAGGAAACCATATGAGTAATGGGGTAAATTGTAACGAATGGAAAGTGAAACCAATGAGTGGGAGATTGATACAATGGATAGCAACTCAAGAATGGGGAGATTGTATATGGAGAAGTAACTCAATGCAGATGGGGAGATGGTACAATGGAATGGAACATTAGATGGGACATGGTACAATGTAATGTAACCAATGAGATGGAAGATTGGTCAATGAATGGAACCAATGCAAAATGGAGAACAAATGGTATACAATGGAAGGAAACCAATTGAGGATGGGAGATTGTACTTAATGGAATGGGAACCAATGAGATTGAAGATGGTAACCATGGAATGGAACCAATGCAGAATGGGAGATGGTATCAATGGACTGGATACCAATGAAATGGGGTAAGATTGAACACTGGAAAAGTAACAAATGACTGGTAGTATGTACAATGTAGAATGAACCTAATGAGAGGGGAGATGTACAAGGGAATGCAACCAATTAGTGGTAGATTTGTACAATGTATAGGAAACATGAAGATGGAGTAGTAACAATGGACATATATGACAAATGCTATGGGGTAGATGGTGCAATGCTACATGGAACTAAGAGATGGAGATGTACAAGGACGAATATGACCAATAGTATGGAGATTGGGTACAATGGATAGACTCAATGATATGGGAGATGGTAATGATTGGAGATGGAGCCAATGGGAGACCTAGTACAATGGAATGGTTACCCAATGAAGACAAGAAAAAGGGTACAATGAAAATTGAACCATAAGAGATGAGATTGGTACAATGGAATGAAGTAATGAGATTGACGATGGTACAATTGAAGGAACCAATGAGTATGTGAGATGGTAAACAATGGAAAGGAAATCAATGAGTTATGGAAGATGGTAAACAATGTAAAAGGAATCAATTGAGAAAGGAAGATGTACAATGGAAAGGAACCAATGAGTATTGGGAAGGTATTGTACAAATGGTAAATGAATGCAGAGTTAATGGAAGATTGGTTTGCAATGGAAATGAATCAATGAGATGAAGATGGTACAATAAAATGAACCAGTGGGATGGAGATTGTTACATCCATGGAATGAACCAATGGGATGGGAGCTGGTACATGGAATGGAACCAATGATACGGGAGATTGTTACAATGTAATGGAACCAAGTAAGAGGGAAAGTATTGTTACAATGGAAAGGAACCATATGAATGGAAGATGGGTACAATGCAACAGGAATCAATGAGATGGTTAGATTGTAACAATAAAGGAACGAATGAGAATGGAAGATTATACAATTAAAATGGAACCAGTGGATGGGAAGATTGGTATCAATAAATGGAACCATGGAATTAATTGGAGATGGTATATACAATTGGAATGGAAAACCAATGAGTACGAGAAGATTGGTTACAAATGTTAAATGGAACGCAATGAGAGGTTGAGTTCTTTGTACATATGGAATGGACCATATGAGAGGGGAGATTGTACAATGATAGAAAAAACGCGATGAGTTGGAGATCTACAATGGAATGGAAACCATGAAATTAGGGGAGTATTGTACAATTGACTCAAAACAATGAGGATGAGTAGCTGTACATGAATCACACCAATGAAGAGGAGAGATTGTAATAATGGAATTGAACCTATGTATAATGGTGTAGAATTGTCTCAATGGATGAACGCAATGGATGGTAGATGGTACAATGAATGGATACGCAATGGGATGGGAGGATGGTATCAATGGCTCGCATGGACAATGAGAGGGAGATTGTACAATGGAATGAAAACCATGAGAGGGGAGATTTACAATGAATGGAAACCAATGAGAGGAAGTTGTAAACATGTTAATCAATACCATGCAGAAGGGGAGCATTTACCATATGGAATGGAACGCCAAAATGGACAGATGGGAGGTGATTTAATGGATATGATTTGTACCAATGAATTTGTGGCTCAGCCACAATCGTATGTTCTTTATACACCAAGGGCCAAAACTAGTGGCTCGGTTGTTAAGTACGGAATACTTCGCAAAGTCCCTGGGATTCAATGCCTCCCGCTCTAAGGGCCTAAGACATCATGCAATGAGTGTGTCAACATGTTCTCATCTGGATTTTGTTGGTTGGGTTTTCCCACATATAATAAAGACACTACAGGAACCTGAAAGGGGATACAAGTATTGTAAGCTCTGTTAATAATATGTTGTGCTATTTAGGTAAAATACGATACATAAAACTTGTCGTAGAAAATGGGTATCACACAGTAAGTTTAAGTGACATAGGGTGATTTTTACAAAGAAAGTAAAGCTGGGTACACACCATACAATACATTCGTCCTGACCGACAATTTCAGTTTTTTTCAGCGCGGTCAGGCCGATTAAATTGTATGGTGGCTCCGACAGATGCCCTTCTGTTTCTTTTGGAATAATCAGACGAAAAGGCACGATTGATGGGCAGAAGACCTAATGAGAAAATGAATGATCGGAAAAAAGAAGAGAGAAAGGGGTAGAGTGAGGGAAGAGGGAAGATATTGCATGGCTATAGCTGATGGAATATCTATCACTGATGGAATATCCCTGATGGAACGCAGTGCATTCTGGATAAAAGTTTACCTGAATAACACAGTATTATACAAGTCATTTGGAAAGGGAAAATCTCAGGAAAAAACATATTAATAAAGCAAGATGTAGTAGATTAGATTTGTTTGTGATCTCTCTCTCTGGTACAACATGGAACTAACAAGCAACTGGACCAGTTGCCTGAAAATATCAGTCTTGGGTTCAAGAAGATAAAGCCCCTTTAAGAGTTCAGGGAATGTTCTACTAAGTAATGAAAAAACGTCATGCGGTCAGATGGCTGCTTTTCACCCTGTTCCGAAAAACAAACAAGTCCATGTGTATAAGCTCTGAGTGCTTGTCTATTACCCGTAAAGTAGACCTGGGGACTTTGTTGTGGTGTGATGTTTATTTACTTGGAATGGCTCGTGTTTACTCATCCACTAAAGAGTGCAGGATAAATACAATACAAAGGCATACTGAGTGATTATTTTCATACTATGGTGGTATATTTATCGCCTGACCGGAATGGAATATTCCAGGATAACTGTGCAATCTATTCCTCTACTTTTGGGAATATTCAAGGAATGCTGAACCTTTGATTGGTCCACTGAATGTTTTAAATTATGAATATTTAAGGGAAATATACAGAGTTGTCACTTGGTACTGCCCCCTCTGCAAATGGGTTAGTGTAACTTTAAGATTACAATTATCTATATTAGCACTGGGAACATCACCATCTTCATGTATAAAAGCCCTGCGTACGCATATATATGTCTCCTTTCCTATTGGTCCAACACAATCACTTTTTCTAACTCCATGCTCGCATAAGCAGAATTCACACCAAAGATTTAAAGGAAGGCCAGAAACTGCTAATTAAAGGGCATCTCCACCCTAATAAAAAACTGTTGGTATAAAGTAGGGCATCCCTGCCCACCCCCAACCACTATACTAGTTTAGTAAAAAAAAAAAAAAGATTCAGAACGCTACTTACATCCCCTCGCTCCTGCAGTGCTCTGATCCACCTCCTTGCTTGCTGGAACTTGCAAGCTGGGGCAGGAACGCCAGCCGCGTCTGTGATTGGCTGAGAGGTAGCCAATTACAGACGTGGCTGCCATCAATGGTGAGCACCACGGGAGAGAAGGGCTGTTCTGAATCTTAGTTTAGTAATCTGACATGGCGGTTGGGGGTGGGCAGGGATGTCCTACACTACAGAATTTTTTTTTATTGTAGGTGGATGGCCAGCAATGGAGGGATATGGAGGGATCCGGAGGGTGGGAGGGAGTGGTGAAAGGGCTCCCTTGTGCATGTCACAATACCTCCCGGAGGCTACAGAAGAGACAGGAAGACAGCTCCTACTCTTCACTTTCCTGTACTTTGGACAGTCACTGGTTAAATTTTAGTTTGGGGGATGGACATGCCCTTTAAAATTACATATTGCCTGACTTTCTGTGTAATTCCTAACTAGATAACTACAGAAACCCTCCAGTTGCTTTCACTTTTATAAATATGTTGTAGCTGATTGGATAATTCCTCCTTCCATCTATTTGGGAGAGTCATTATGAGCATGTCTAAGACCAATGAGCTAAGGGAGAGGGCGGCAACTGCAGTGATTTCTGTGCTGAAAGATTTTATTGAGTAGTTCTGGATTTGCTTAGAAAACAATTAATGCAACAGTGTCAGGGTTTAAATTCAGCGTGTTTCCCTGAATGATGCTGCTGCGCTTGCACAAGATGGAAATGGCTGCGGATATCTGCGTGTGCACAGGACGGATAAAACATTAGTTGCTGCGTCCGTGTGTGGCCTTAAATGAAGTCTATCTAGCATGTCTAGCGCCCGTTAATTTAACAGGTGTATTTTGGAGATGAGCTGTACTATATATGTCTGCATTAGAGATGGACACAAAACCGAACTCAAACCCGAGTTTGAGCGAAACTTTAAGAGTTTGGACGAACTCGAACTATTCAAACTAGTTTGGGTTCGAACTAGTTCGTTTTTCCGGACTTGCAGCTGTATTTTTGATAATTATCGAATGTACGGATCGTTTTCGCTAACCCTAGAATGTATCGTTCATTAACCCTCGAATGTAGGCTTCGATTTTCGATAACCCTCGAAAGTATCATTCGTTTGTAGTAACCCTCGAATCTATAGATCGTTTTCGCAACCCCCGAAAGTATCGTTCGCTAACACTCAAAAGCATTGTTTGTTTTCGATAATCCTCGAAAGTATCGTTCGATTTAGGTAACCTTCGAATTTTTGGTTCTATTTTCACTAACTATCGAAAAGTATCGTTCGATAACCCTCATATTGGTCGTAACCCTCGAATGCAGTTAGCGCAAAACGCGACATTTGCCCGCTCCTGTTTAAGAAGTGTTTTAACAGGTTTTGGTGACAGTGACATGTTCCCTGGACCATTTCCCAGGTGCCACAGCCATTTACATTAAGTTACCATTGTTAGTTTATCTGTAAATCACTCGGACTTTTCAAACTATCACTCTCCCATTGACTTTAATGGGTCCGAATTCAAACTTTTGAACTTTTACTTCAGTCCGAAAGTTCGAAAACAGACCGGACTTTATGAAGTTCGCCCATCTCTACTCTGCATATGGTTTTCTGAATAGAATTCTGAACAGTTTTCAGTTCTTAAGTCCAGGTTGCACATGTGTTTTCTTTTTGCCTTAGCCGTGCGAACTTGCCAATAGTACTAAATATTTTCATCTCGTGCAGCTGTTTTTATTGTGACTAGTACCTGACCTTGAACGGTTCCTTCAGGGTTTATTACTAGGGAAACACAAATTCTGCAGTTTCTGTAATGTATCTCTTATCACGGCCGTGACATATAAACACTATGGCTGCCCACTGAAGGAAAAAATGAAGATTCATGAAAAGTGATTTTCTTTTCCTAGATCCTCCCTATGGAATGAACTGCAGATCCCAGAATCCCTTGCAAGTCGATAATGATTTCTGATGGCTGCCCGTTTATTTTTCTGTTTTCCCAAAATTACATTTTAATACTTTTTCTTACTTCATCTTTACTTACTTTATTACATCAATATCATTTGCTGCCTTAATAAATGTTTTTTTTGTTCTCTGTTCCAAGGGTTTGTCTCTGTGTTTCCATGGTAATGGACTACGCTCTCCATTGGAGGTTAACACTCCAGAGGCTTTCTTGGCCTTTACATTGCATGCTCCTTAAGGAAGTACATACTGCAGCTGTTTCATATATTAATTAACTGTGGCAAAACTCAGCATGATGGCTTATTGGAACTGATTATATCCCATGTATTATTCTGTGTCCTTCATTCCAATACACAGATACAAGTTAACCAATAAACTTCTATACTCTTGGTTTAGATCCCTTAAACTACTTACATTTTATTTACTCTGACTCTCTCTAATATGTAAAGGAAAAATTATTATTATACCTTAGTTCCCCTTTATAACATAAGTGATGGACTTATGGTGGAAATAAAGGGGAACTAAGGTATAATAATAATTTACATATTTAGATTCCCCATAAAACCAGCTCATGTGTTGTTTTAAAGTCGAGCCAAGGCTTTCACAAAACCATAATACAAAACCATAATACAAAACCATAATACAAAACCATAATACAAAACCATAGTTTTGTACTTAGTACTTATCACTGTCGGATGCAGCAAAAGTAGCCACGGCCAGCAGTTCACCTGGACCGATCGCAAGGTTTATGAGGTACCATGCGATTGGTCATGGTTTAACGACATCAAGATTTTCCATGAAAAGGCTGTCCACAAATACACCATCCAATTATTTGGGCTGGCAAACCGATGCACGTTAATTTTAGTCGGTCTGCTGGAAAATTTAGATGGTGTGTATCCAGCCTTAAATGTAAATAAACTTGAATAGATTTTATAATTCTTAACTAGCAATTGTTATGCTCACTGGCAGGTGACTGATTAGTTACTTGAGAGCTCTGCAAGGGAGCAGATACAGGTAGGAGGGACATGTACAACTAATATGTATCCGGGGCAGCGACACCACTCATTAAAATCCAATTATAGAATTTGTGCAGGTTAATTTCTTTTCCTTGTTTTAGTTAAATAACATCTAACATCTGATTGGTTACTACAGATAAAAAGCGTAGACAAACGATTGCACTAAGGAAGAGCTGGAAGTTTCTAGTCAGCTTTGAGCAATTTCCTTATATTCCCTATGTAAATTCTCGGTTTTTATTTCAGATTCAAACTGTCTTGGCCTCAACCCACAGTCTGTTTCATGTATCGAAATCCTGGATTACAGGATAATGTCTCTTTCATTAAAATCCTTTTGTAGTTCCATTCATTTTAGTTCTTACATGTTAAGTAATAACTGAGCACATCTATGAAATACACAATGTAAGCGTATGTATACACATAAAAAATAACTTAAAGGGTAAGTGCACTGAGATGTTTTTTGGCTTGAAATGCCAGCGAATTCCAAACTTAGAACTCATTGCGTGGATGATGAGAGATCACTCCCTGGGAGATTGATGTTTGCCAGCACTGAGAATCTTTAGAACGTCCATGTTCTTCAAAGAGCTGGGACCAGTGGGGATCATTAGGGAGGAGGGGAGGGAAGAGAGGAAAAACTAAGATGGGGTGCAAAAAAGAAAATGGCAAATAAATGTGGAAAAAAATAAAAAGTGGAAAAGAATGATCAGAATGTGGATGGAACTTGCAAGAGACGCAAAGGCTTCCCAAGCTATTAATCAGCAGCAACCAATCAGATGTTGTCTAACTGCAGTAACCCATTAAAAAGTTAACATCTGATTGGCTGCTGCTAAATAATAGCACTGGCAAATTTTACTTGGATCAGCTATATGTTCCTTTATAGACAAAGAGTGTCTCCCTAAAGGGGTCGTATCACCCTAAAGCATTCTGTGCCCCTCCTTCACCGACAAAGCAAACCGTCCAACATTCCCCTTTAAATCGGTACACCATTGAGAAATACATTGTATGAATAGCAGGTCAAAGGTCACAGCCCATAGTCTGTCACTAATGAGGATCCCGCTCTGCCCCCTAATGATCGTCAGCTACTTAGACCACCGTGGCAAAATTGCTTGTTAATTTATCAGTCACTTTTTCACTAGGTATGTTCCATGGTCGCTGTGATCTATTATTGGTCCAGGTAGAGCCATATGGGAGGGTTGCCAGCCAAAGCTCAAGCTATTTAAATTGACAGGTTGTCCTGTTATTTCTGTATTACTTCAATTAAAATAAACCTGTTGGACTGCACAGAATACATCACCACCCTTTACCCTCAATATTTCTTTGATTGAACTCAATGGAGCAGCATTTGCATCACCTGCTGTTGAACAACTACATTACCCAGAATCCTCTGCTAGCTATATTCTTGACAGCTGGATGGTCACATTCATAACACTTTCTATGGATATTTACACTGCAGCTCTCCAGCCATCTGCATTCTTCAAGGCCAATTAGCATTAAATGTCTGCAATAAAATAAGTGTAGTCCCTAGCCTCTTAAGCTGGGTAGACACGGTTAGATCCTTCCTCCTGACTGACCCTTTGGCACTTCTAAATGGTTGGCCAGGAGAAAGAACTGTGTGCCACATCAAAAGTAGCCGCTGTGGGTCGCATCAAAAGTAGCTGCGGGTGTCCAAACTGTCGCAGCACGGTCACACCCAAATGAAGGAACCATCCAATATTTCGGCCCAATCGACTGAAACACTGAAACGTCGGTCAGTTGGGCCAAATTATTGGATGTGTGTACCCAGCTTTAATTGTTTATTAGACGTGACAATTGTATACGTCTCCAATTTTAAAGGGTAGGTCACCCCCCACACAAACTTTTGGTATAATGCTGACTGCCCACCAAAACACTGACCTCGCGAGGTTGTTAGATTTCAATGCTGCTGGTAAACCTACTCACCAGTCTTTGTACCCTTGGCATTCAACTGCTTAGCTCTCGTGCATTTTCCGTGTCTCAGCCAATCACAGAACCTCGCAAGGTTGAGGTTTTGGGGGTCAGTAAAGGAAAAAGCCCTGTCATAGTCTCTGCTGATGTAAATAAAATAATAGGAATTAATAAGGACTGACTGGTACATATGGATGTATAATAATAATATATTAAATAAATTGGATCGGTAGCAAAATGTTGGCAAAATGCAAAATGGATTCGACAAAGATATATAGTCAGGGTTCCTAACATTTGGCAATATTCATTAAACAGCTGTATCGGAAACTTCCAATACCGCAAGTTTTCATAACAGTACGGCCAAACCTTCTATGCGGTAATAGACTATGGCAATGGTATCGTATGGATGATCGTGCAGGTACGATCGCGGTTATGATCGTTAAAGTCACAGTATCACAAAATAGCAATACCATGCTGGGCCGATTATCATGCCGGACCGTCGCGGGTCGGGACCCACAATCGCACGTGTGTCCGCACCTTAAAGAAGGCTATAGAAAACTACAAGATCATATGAATTGTATAACCATTTTATCATTAAATCAGAACTTATTCATTTATAAAGGAGTGATTCCTGTAAGGGTTTTCATGTTTTTATCAAGGGCTACCAACATTTTAGCCATGTCCCTTTCTTAAATGCCATTTCCACTGCAATGTTACTGTATACCTTTGTTTTTCTTGCCTCTAGGCTTTTTGCTGCATAAATAATTCATCCTCTGTTATAAAATATAAGGATATTAGAAGTCTCTTGTCACCAAGGAGTTCCATGACCGTATAAAGTGTGAGTGATAGCTATGCACAGCTCATGGTCAATTTGGCACAAGCTACACAAGTGTGGCTGAAGCGTATATGGCAAATGGGTGTTTCATTCGATAATTACATGTGCGGTCATTCAGTCAAGGGTCGTTCATTGATTCAGGTTGAAATATATTATTAGCCCGTGTGTACCCAGAATAAAGGCTGATATAGACGTGCAATGTTGCATGTGATGCCGTCAAACAAGTGAGCAAACAAGTGGTTGCCGTACTGGGTGATAATTGCCCATGTATGGCTACTTGGTTGGGATCAGACTGGTTGGTGTCAACAAGCATGCGAATGGCTACACACATCTGATTATCTGCTATTCGGCCATTCTGCGCACGTGTGTTGGGCGTCGTGCGTGCTATTGGACATGTGTACAAGGTAGGAACAGATGTGGGTTTTTGCACGTGATGCCCAAACCAACACTGCAAGAGTAGTCTGTAAACAAGGAATGATGCAAGTTACTGGTATTGATACATAAAGTAGAGTTGATCCAGGAAAATTACCGATTGCCACCTAGAGTCAGGAAGGAATTTTTTAATACTTTTTTTTATATACAATACTATTTTATACAATACTATACTAAACTATACAATACTATAGTATACAATACTATACTAAACTATACAATACTATAATATACAATACTATACTAAACTATACAATATTATAGTATACAATACTATACAATACTATACTATACTATACAATACAATACTATACTATACAATACAATACTATACTATACTATACTATACTATACAATACAATACTATACAATACTATACAATACTATACAATACTATAGTATACAATACTATACTTTACAATACTACACTATACTATAAAATACTTTACTATACAATACTATACAATAAAATACTATTCAATACTATTCTATGCAATACTATACTATACTATATAATACTATACTAAGACAAATGTCCATTTTTCTGGTAATTCATTCCTGTATGGGTGTTTGGTTGGGCGTTGTTAGTGATCCGCCATGTCAGATTATTAATAACACCTGACCATGCAACTGTATGCCCATTTGCTGTGTACTCGGGCATATCTGCCCGTGTATGGCTAGCAAGTTTTAACAGCCACTAAATTATGAAGGGTAATGTTAGGTAGTTAATTTTAAGCCCAGATCAATACTAAATCCTGTGATTCTTTATTTAACTTATCTATCAGGAGATGAATGGATGATAATGGGAGAGTCTCAAATGAATGATCTCACCAACTAGCAGCAGATAAAGAGTTAATGGCACCTGCAGTTTGTATCTGGACAGCCACTCCTATCTTAAAAAGATAACAAACATTTAACACACTTAAGGGTAAGTCAACAGTCCTACAGGTACAGGTATGAAGGAGCTGAGATTAGAGCAGGGAGTGAAGCAATGTATTTTATGACTCTTCTTCAGTGATAAACAACTCTACATTAAAGGGGAACAAAAGGGTTAACTCCTCCTCATTTGCTAAACCCAGGGTCAGAACTAAATTTCTAAAAATTTTGATTGATTCCTTTGTGTGTTAAAGGAGAACAATAGTGCACAGTTTTTTCAAAAACAGTTAAAATAAAAAGTCCCTGGGACAGGGAGGTAGGATTGGTGCTTACCGTGCTTTCTACCTTCCAAAATCATATCAATGAGGAGCATGAGCACAAAAAAAAACTTCTGAAAAAAAACTGGCTTCTGCCGGTCCTTCTGGGTGTTTTAGCCCTATTTTTGTATAGGAGGTCCCAGAGCCATAACCTGGCAAATGAAATCTGTACGTGCTGTAGCTCTTCAACGAAACAATATTGGGAGGTAGGAATAATTAATCCTACCTCCCTGCCCCAGGTACTTTTTATTTTTAAAATGTACATTTTTACAGTATAGTTGTCTTTTTTAATACAATCTTTTTTTTTAATAGACAGTTTAAACAGCAGGTTTGTGGAAATTTAAAATGATAGCACAGGAGTTGATTTGGATATTTGGCTAGATTGAATAGAGTGGAAATAAATCCCCTAATTGCCTATTTACCATGCCAGGACTCCCAGATAATGATTGGAGGAGAAAAATAACCTAATTACCAGAGCTGCACTAATGGTATTTAAATTGCAATCATCCTGACTGCGTTAGCAGTATAAGGCCTCTGATTTTCCATTGGTCTGTAATGCTTTATTAATATGGGTCCTCTGATTTACCATTGGTCTGGAAACCAAAGCCATACCTCTAGCCCTTTTGGCAACTTACCTGTGAACGAAGCATTGTACAATTGGTCCCTATTATAGGCCAGTCCCATTCGTCCACAACCAATTTCTCTATACTTAAGCTGGTTACACACAGAACAGATCATTGAAAGATGACAGACAGGATCTGCAAGAAAATAAATTTTTGGTCTTTCCCTAACGAGAGTTCTGCCAACCCGATCGTTGGGCGGCCACACGCTTGTTTGGAAAACAAAGGTACACACAGTAGCGATAAAGCCCCAATACCGTCTGATCCAATGGTATTGGGGCTTTATCGTTACTGTGTGTACCCAGCTTAACTAGTACAGGGGGAACAGGAGGAAGAACGTATCGGAAATGCTCTGACACGCGATTCACCCAGGGAATGAGAAAGGAATTCTCCAATTAGATACTTTCAGGGCTATGTTCGGAGACCTGTAAATGGCATTTGCCGTCTTAAGGGTTAAGGTGACTTTAAGACAGAACCGTATGTGCAGATTGTGCTGTTTAGGGGGAACCTAGATGTCTATATTTACAAAACTAACTGTGTGCGGAAGAAATAATATACAGATTTTGCCTGTATTTGAACAACCACAATAATTTGTTGAAAACCTATTAAATCCCTCAGAAATTCCTCTATTTGACTCTTTATCCGTCCTAAGACGACAACGTTCTCTCATTATTTTCTCTCCATCTTTCATGGTATTGGTGTATTTTCATGTTTGTCTGCCCTCCCTCTCTACCATGTGTCCTCTCTCTACGCTCTCCCTCTCTCTCTGCCATTAATCACACACAGCTTAGTTCCAACACTGGGAAAAATAAACAGTTCAATATATTAATCCTCTCAATCAACAAAAGTGACAGTCCCTGGGGGAGAGGGAAAGAGAGAAGGGGGGGGTGTCGCCTTAAATCCCGCAAACAATCGATAGATCGATCTACACCGTGATTGCTTTTTCATACAGTTCCTTATTGTCTATTTAAAGGCTATGTCCACCCCTAAAATAAAAATTTTATATCATGCTCCCCCATGTCCCCCAGCCCCAACCGCATGTTTAGTTTTTTTAAAAAGCCCCCCAAACTCTTACTTACCTCCCCTCGATCCTCCGCCGCACTGCCGGCCCTCTGCTTGCGAGAATGCAAGCAGAGGGGCGGGACCGGCAGTCGCGTCTGTGATTGGTGAGCGGCAGCCAATCACGGACGCGGCTGCCGGTCATTCAGTGCAGCGGAGGAAAGCGAGGAGAGGTAGTAAGAGTTTGGGGAGCTTTTTAAAAAAAAAAAACATGCGGGGGGGCTGGGGGACATGGGGGAGCAGAATATTTAGGGGGTTTTTCGCTAGGGGGAGGGATAGTAGAACGGGAGGGAGAGGGAGGGGAGAGGGGGGGAGGGAGGGGGGAGAAGGGCTCAGCAGCAGCATGGCAGGAATCTCGGGAGGCCAGGTAGCAGGCAGTGTCCTATATGGACCTGCTAGCCTCCTGGTGGGCAGTTTGGAACTTTGGGGGGGGACTAAAGGAGAACCAGATGGAGTTGGGATGTGAGGTAAGGATTAAACTACACTACATGGTGGGGCCAGTAGTTGGGGGGATTATAGTTTTGGGGGTGGACATGCCCTTTAATAGAGTAACACAAAAATATGAATGGGGCCCTAGGCAATATTGTCATTTAGGGCCCACTTTATGCATCTACTAATTATTATTATTATTATTATTATGGATCTATATAGCGCCAACATCTTCCGTAGCGCATTACAATTACATGTATACATACACATCAGGCCCTTCCCCGAAGAGCTTACAATCTAATCACTTTATGTACACATACAACCTATCAGTATGTCTTTATGATTGTGGGGGAAACCGGAGTGTCCGGAGGAAACCCACGCAGGCACGGGGAGAACATACAAACTCCTTGCAGATGTGTCCAAGGTTGGATTCGAACTCATGATGCTGCAAGGTATCACTGCTAACAACTAAGCCACCGTGCTTCTCTAATTTAGGGGGAGTACCATTAATAATAAACAATATTGTGGTTTATTTAATAGGGGGTGCATAATTATGCCCGTGTTTTTAATCTGCCGCAACCAATCAGATGTTATGTACAGAAAGATTTACCCAGAGTCACAGCTGCTCTTGGTATATCTCCCTTACACAGAGTCAATAGCGACTATGAACTGTGGATAAATTCTGGAAGGGATTTAACCTATCCATAAACTTTAATAGCACAACCGCTATTGAATAGCTTGTGGCAGTTGCGCAGGTGTCACTAATCGGTATTGAATAGGTTAGCGCAATTTTAAACGTTTTTTCTGCACTGTGCCCATTGGTGAATTGGGTTTTCTGACTGTAGTAGACCGGTAAAAAGGAATCTTCTGATTGGTTGAGGCAAATTAACAGCACAGGAAAATATTTGCATGTATTATTTAATAAGCCTGAATGACTTTATATATTGCAACACTGAGTAAAACATATAGGGGGAGATTTACCCAGAGCCGCTATTGCTCCGGGCAAATGTCCATTCCTTGATTCAATATTGCGTTAGCGCTCATGGGTTTATTCCAAAAGAGATTTGCCTGCAGCGTGATTTTAACGCCGGCTACTAGCCAGCATTAAAATTATGCGCCAAAAGTAGCGCTAATATGGAGTTAAATTCGTGCTAACCAATAGTGAACCGGCTAGCGCGACTTTAACTCCATATTATTGACCAGCGGCTCTGGGTAAATGAGCCACATAGTATTAGCCATATTACAAATTCTACTGCAGTAACTGAGCTACCAGAAATTTACCAGGCTCTAAGTAGGAGCCAAGGTTGCCTTGTGGATATATTAATTTTTAACATACTGAATCTAATTCATTTTACTAATGAGTACTGTGTACCCATCAAACTTTATCCAACTCTTTAAGAAAGATAGACATGTTTCTTCTTGATATCCTATCACTGCAGTATTTATTTTAAAAGTTTTGTTAGGTGACCAGTGCTATATTATAACGGTATGGTCAACTTTTGGTGCTTGAGTGGCAGATTGTGGAGCCAGAGCCACTTCTGCCATTAAGCAGAATGAGACATTTGTCTCAGGCGGCACTGCTTCACTGAAGAAGAAAGGCGGCAGACAGGCAGTGGTGGGGATTTTTTTTTTTTTTCTTGACTGGTCAAGAAAAAAAAATATTTTTCCCTAGTAACAGATATGATGTTATTAAAATCATTTTATATAGTTAAGTTAGCTTTAGTTATGCTTGTAAAGGTTCTCATTCATCCAGGTCATGATATATCTGTTGTTTTCAGTTAGATCAGCTGGACTTAAAGTTTAGTTCTTGAAGACGTTTCACTAGTCAATTCTGAACTGAGAAAGCCAGTCGGATGACTAGCGAAACGTCTTCAAGAACTTAACTTTAAGGCCAGTTGATATAACCGAATACAACAGATATTTAGCTTTAAAGGGCAAGTCCAGCCCCAAAATGAAAACTTACATACAGGTAAATCACCCCCCAAAACCCTAAACGGTAATAGTATTTAATCTGAAATATAAAAGTCTAACCTGAAATCCTGCACAATGTCCTGTTTCCCCTGTTTCTGCTTCCTGGTTCTTCCAATTAGTAACTGTCAGTTATGGATTTGACAGTTGACATCACAGCAAATGACTGAATGTTAATCCCCTGTCTGCCTCTTCTGAGCATGCCCAGGCTCAGTACAGGCTCAGTACAAGTTTCTAAATTGCTCAGTTTCCATGGGGCATTCAGAGAAGCATAGCAGGCATATAGTAATGAATTCATAGGACAAAGTATGATATATCTACACATTTTAAAGAGGCCATTCTTTCTAAAAGATGTTCTTAGGTGGAGTTGTCCTTTAATTAGTTTGTTAGGCTAGGTTAGACTCCTTAGGTTAGTTAGGGCCCTGCTGAAAGTGTCTACCTTGACATGGTGGCAGGCTTACACATATTTTGGCTAAAATCTTTTATACTACAGAAAGTATGGCATTTCCAATGTATTGTAACAGTTGAACCAACATGTATAGCACAGGCTATAAAATACATTATTTTGATTCAAGCAACAAAAACCTGAAAGGAGCATATTGTGGTGGCAACACAAGATGTTTGAGAAAGGGATGTAATATCTGTTCCTAGTAATTAACATTATTGTTAATTGACTGTCTGAGGAACTGTTTAAATATCCATGTGATAGGAGTTTAAAAATTTTAATATTTTAGCCAAGGCCATCGACAAAACCAACGCCCACTTAACACAGCAGGGGGCGCTTTGTGCCACGCCTAGAAAAAATCAAGGGCTCAAGTTTGGCTCAGGCAGCAAAAACCCTAGAAGTGCCCCTGTGTCAAGCCACAATCATTTGCTGTGACATCAGCTGTTTAGGCCATGAGGGAATTCTTGCAGAGCATCTTCCTGATGGACTCAGCCTAGCAATCTATTAAGAACCACATAAAAAGGATTATTTTTCCTTTTATTTATATTGTGCCTTAGGGTCGCCCCACTTCTGAATGCTTTATTTACTTGCCATGGTTATGTTTCCTCTGGGTGACTTAATGTCCAAGTTAAATTCTTTTCAAGGTTCTGGTTACCTTATTTCACCCTCTTACCTGTAGCATCTTATTACACTGAATTACATTTCAAACATAGCATATTGTCTGCAGCTACACAATACCTTTAACCTGAACAAGTAGCGCCTGTCAACCAATCAGCAAGAGTAAATGAAGAATAGGGATATCCTATCGTTATCACCTCTCCAGCCGCACTGAACTTAACATCACGTATTTCCAAGAATAGGATAGGACACGATGGAATAGAATATGATTGGCTCATTCTGACAATTATCCAATAAGAAAGGTTCTGTATTGCCCAAGAAACACACAAAGACCTGATTATTGTCTCATGTTACCTCAATACAGTGAATAATTACAGTTTCCCAGCTCCTGGGCCCTGCTGTTCACGTGTGGTTATCAGCGGATCCCAACACTGAGGCTGTAGGGAAAAAAAGGTGAAATAATTTAACAAAGACTCAAAATACCGGGGTGACAAATGATGACATGCGTAACCTTGTCTATGGCTGATAATAGTGAGCGGATGAATAGAAATATTGAGCAAGGAAAGGGTAAACATGCACTTTAAGGCCTCTCATGGCATCTGATATGTCCTGACCCAGGATTCCCGCACTGTGCTTGTGCTAAAAGAAAAAGAGCACAAAAGCCTATTAATCAGGCTATTAAATGTACTGTAAGTCTCATATCCTAGGACACTGACAGGTGCAGGGAGATTGTAACAACACACGGGGACCTAAACAATGTGCAAACCACACGCTGCTTTTCCCATGTCAGGTTTGGGCGATCTCAAGCAAGTCACCCGAAGGGCGGGAGCTGCTGTATAACAGGAGAAACATGTATGTGGCATTTCAGAATCTGTGTTTGTAAATAGGCACATAGGTTTGTTTATGCCAGACGGACATCACTGATGAGGGTTTATCCAATACACCCATGATGTTGAATGTCACCTTCACATGGGTAAGATGATGGGGAAATCAGGCAGCAAGTTTTCTGAAATGAATAAAGGAAATAGCGAGTTGGCTAAATTAAATATTGCAATTTAGGTGAGTACTAGGATACGAATGACTGTGTGAATTGTCATTTTTTAGGTGAACATGCCACATTTTAACTTGACCCTAAGGCTGAGGCCACACTGCAACACACAGTAACCGCGAGAGTTATTGTGTGTGCGATTCTTGTGCGTTTGCGCATGCGTTTTTGCTGTTTCACGTTATGGAAACACATGCGTTAACGCACCAAAAATGTTGAACGCATGTGTTACCAAAATGCGAACGGACGCGCAATCGCATGCGCATCGTAAAACGCGGGAATTTTTGCGTTACCGCGATTTCCATTTTAGCAAAAATCGCGGGCGCAATCGCAAGTGCGAAACGCGTGAAAAACGCGCTAGGGTGGCCTCACACTAAAACACATTTTACACTAACTTATAGCCCAGAAACTGCTGATTAAAATAATGTAAACAAAGATTGAAAGACAAATATTTCAGCACAAAAATCCCTACAGTTACTGCCAACTCTCCTAGCTCAGTGAGCTCTGACATGCTCAGTGCGATTCGCCCAGGCAATGAGAAAGGAATTCTCCAATTAGATGCTTTGTATCTCCCAACTGAAAGTCAAAGTTGCCGGTTTATATGTAGGAATTACAGATAAAGACAAGTGATACAGATTGCCCACAGATCACTACCAGCATAGGCTTTACAGATTTTGGAAGATGGGAAGTACTATGAATTGCAGTTTGGCAACACCATCAGGGCCGTAGGTTATGTCAAGCCTCCATATTTCTATTATCCATTGCTGCAGCCTCTTCTAACTGAGACAGCCAGTGCTCACAATGCATTAGAGATTCTGCAGTCTGGGAGGGTGGGGACATGTCCAAGTCTTTGTAAGGGGAATGGCTGGACGCCTCTGGGTAGCAGCCAAGCTATTTTCTGCCCATCTCAACTTGGCGTTTACCCTGGTAGTTTGTTCTGTGAGAAAATTCCATCTGGGGAGAAACGTGACTGAATGTGACTTTAACCTCTCCCTGTCCTTCTCTGTTCCATCGCACAGCGTCCCAGCCTTCTCCTTCCCTCCATCATTGTGTTCCATTGCATTCATTCACTCATTATCTGCAGAGCCCCCCGGAACACACTCCTGCTATTACACAGCCTTGGCCAACAATCTAACAACCAATGAATAAATGATCTTACCCTAAATTGATGGCGGTGGTGGAGACAAGCAAATGTTCTCCTTTATGTCTCTTGGCTACTGTATGTATCCAGAACAGCTGGCAAAGTAACATGCAATAGTGCGTCCGAGCGCTCAGGAAACACGCATGTAATTTGAGATGAGAGTATGCACTGCAATTGCGCAATGTAATGCAATTAGACCGCATGCATTTGTGCAAAAATATGCAAATCGCATGCACTCCGATTATCGGTGCAGCAAACCCAGTGTGGTCTCAGGAATTGGGCCACACTAACACGTGATCAGTTGGCATGTTAAAACACTCTGATGTGGCCTAGCCCTAAAGCGCACACAATGTCCGACCCGTGAGTGTGTTTCTGTGAGCTAGTGCACCACATATGATACTCATCGAAAGTGTTGGAAAGCAGTGATGAGATTTGTCTTTATGGGGCTAAAGGAGAAATATATGATGATTCATTAAAAATGATTTAATTATTGACGTTGTCCTTTTCCCTCTGTGACCAGCCCTTTTGTGACTCTATGGTACTGATGCCAAATAAAGTTTTGTTGTTCTACAAGCTGTTATGGATGTTCAAAAGAAGAGGAGGCGCTGCACCAACAGCCGCATTAAGTTTTAGGTAAGTGTTTTAGTTAAAAGTAAATGGTAGGTCATGTAAGGAAGATCACCTAAACTTATTAGGTTTTATTTCCAATTGAATTCCCAATGAAGAAGGATCTAGGAGCTGTTTATCACCTGGATAGTCTGATACACTTTCTAGTAGTAGAGAATCTTTATAATGTGTCTCGTCATCTAGAACACGAAACCCAGTTAGATCTATAAAGAGAAAAATAAAACAATAGAGAATGAATCCAGCCAAGGACAGCTGAGACTAGTAGGTTTGGAATGTCCCCAGGGGCAAATGTGTGACATTGAACAGTGAGTTTTAAGAGCTTATGTGACTGCAGGTTGGCAGCACCGCAGGGATTCCAGCAAACTTCTTTGGTCACGGCATACATGAAAATTACATCTGGCCCCAGCTAAAGGGATTATTGCATTACTAGAGGGATTAGGATGAAGATAAAGTACTGTAGGTTGAGACCAGAAGGGTGAGCCTTAAATCACATAACTATGGGAAACAATGTAACGGGAATAAACAATCAATTAATTACTTCTTAAGGTAGCTTCATATCCATTCCTAGAGAATAGCTCATTGGCTAATATGGCAATCCTAGAGATCTTTATTGAATTAAAATCCTAGAGAACAGTTTATTGGATAAGAGGTCCACTCCTAGAGAAAAGCTCATTGGATAATATGGCAATCCTAGAGATCTTTCGTTGGATTAAAATCCTAGAGAACAGTTCATTGGATAAGAGTCCATTCCTAGAGAAAAGGGCATTGGATAATAGTCCACTCCTAGAGAAAAGCTCTTTGGATAAGATGGCAGTCCTAAAGAACTTTCATTGGATGAAAGTCTTGGAAAACAATTTAATAAATAATAGTGCATTCTTGGAGAACAGTTCATTGGGTAATAGTCCACTCCTAGAGAACAGTTTATTGGATAATAATCTACTACTAGAGAACAGTTCATTAGATAATAGTCCACTATTGGTGAACAGTTCATTGAATAATAGTCCACTACTAGAGAACAGTTCATTGGATAATAATCCACTCCTAGAGAATAGTTAGTTGGATAATAGTCCATTCCTAAAAAACAATTCATTGGATAATATTCCATTCCTAGAGAACAGCTCATTGGATAATAGCTCACTCCTAGAGAACAGTTTGTTGAATAATAGTCAATTCCTAGAGAACAGTTAATTGGATAATAGTCCATTCCTAGACAACAGTTCATTGGATAATAGTTCACTCCTAGACAACAGTTGATTGGATAATAGTCCACTCCTAGTGAACAGTTCATTGGATAATATTCCATTCCTAGAGATCAGTTCATTGGATAACAGTTTATATCTAGAGAACAGTTCATTGGATAATAGTCCACTCCTAGAGAACAGTTGATAGGATAATAGTCCACTCCTAGAGAACAGTTCATTGGATAATATTCCATTCCTAGAGATCAGTTCATTAGATAACAGTTTATTCCTAGAGAACAGTTGATTGGATGATAGTCCACTCCTAGAGAACAGTTCATTGGATAATAGTCCAGAACATTTGTCTTAAATTTCATAGTCAATGATGGGACCTGTGTGTGATGCCTGAATTCACCTGAGCCAAAAATAAAAGTTGAAACATATGTTCGTGGGGTGCTAGGGCTGGAGAGAATCCAACCTAGACGGCTATCCCTATCTCAGTGTCCCTCCTAATGGTAGGTTTGTAGCAGGAACAAATAATATTTGGAACATTCTTAATCTGAAAATGAAATATGTAATGGGAAAAAGCAATTAGCTAAAAACTAAAGGGTAACAACAACAAATAGTTCCCATAAACAGGTCCACATGGCATCTGTGTTGGTGAGCAGCATGGCTGGTATTAGAGGTTCTATAAACCAATAACACCTTCTGGATCAGTTAAACTCACAGTACAGCTTTATTGATGGCTGCATTAGTTGTTCTGTGGCCAATGGTCTACCATCCAATACACTGAGGTTATTTTACACAGCAAAATAAAACTGGGGAACAAAGGTAAGTGACACGTTATATTAACACTCCAGTACCCATTATTGCCGCTTTATCCTACCCTAAAGTTAACATTGTTTTCCTAAAAACATGTTAAAGACTTGCAGGGTTATTCAATAAAAGTTCTTATCGTTTAAAATGGTGCTAGTTTTGCCCCAACCAATCAGATGTTAGCTTTCAAATGTTAAATAAGTTCTGATTGGTTAGCCATTTTATACGATAAGAACTTTTATTAAATCTCCCTTTTGGTAGGGAAAAAACATGCAAAACACATGCTCAACCCGGGTACATCACTGGGATATCAGATTTTGGTACATTGCCCTGTATGACTTATCATTTTGGTTTGCTGATCATTCTTTTCTTCCCATGATCCTCTGCTGAGTCTCATCTGCAGCTCTATATACAATATATAAAAATACTGTACTATACTAAAGTGCATTAAAGGCTATAAAATAAGTCAGAGGCTATTCTGAAAACGAGGAGTAGAAAGTCCTTCAGACAGGGTGTAAGATATTTGAGCCATTCATTCTTTAAGGCTAGGCCCCACCAGGACCCTGATTTCTCAGCCCAAGAAACTCATTATCTCTACTAGCGACAAGGGTTACAAATAATGATCAATATGGTTACATTACATTATCAATCGTTTACAGCTAATGTAATTACCAATAATTACCAAAAATCAGTAATTTTCTATTGCTTGTTTCACTATAAGGTTGGGTATACACATTGGGATCATTGGACCTGACCGACCGTCAAACACTTGCATGATGCATCCAGTCGGCCAAGAGGACAAGAGTAGCCACAGACAACAGTCCACTGCAACTGAGCCGCCCCACAAAATCAGTCGTGGTCTTCGCCCATTCGGAAGAATGAATGTATGGATGTCGTTTTCAGCCGCACTAATAAACCATCCAGTATTTTGGGCCAATTGCCAGTTGGTATTGTGTATCGGTGACATTGTACAAATGGCAGTGTTTTTTGCCTCTGCTGTATGGAAAGGACAACATTATCCTGTTGTTATTTATTAACATTAATGTGTCTTCAAAGAAGAAGTTCAGTGGGAAAAAAAATCTTCATATTTAAAGTGAATTATTTATATTAACAATACCTCATTAATTTACTGATATATCCTGCTGTGGTTAGTATAGAGCTGCCATTTCAGTGCCTGCAATTGTTCTTTTTCCCAAGGTGCACCTCTTCCTTGGAATGTTCATAACAGTAATTTCTACTGATTGGCTGTAGGATGGGTCAGACATGCTCAGATCTCTACTGAGCAACTGAATCAGTCAGTTAGTCAAGAGGCAAAACCCTAATGGACACTATTATGGGATACACCAAGTCAGTACTTTGGAGACATTTATTTATGGAGAAATTGTTGAATGGACAGATTAATGTTAGTGGAATTTCTTTCCGATTTCTCCATTCACCGATGGCTCCCCCACACTTCCATTTCCTTTTAAATTATACACTTGTGAAATGTAAACAGACAAAATCACATTTCACCCTGCAGACATGAATATTTATTTGTAATTGCACAGTCTATGGCCACCAGCACTGAGGATTAAGCTTTGTTGGTCAATAAAAGCAGTACACGCTACATGTGGTCATTTTGAATACCATGCCCTCTAACTGTACTATTGTAAGACAGTGACACCTAGAGGTTATTTTGGATCACACACTTTGAGGGACTGGATAAAATAGATATGGTTGTAGTATATTTAATTATATTGTACCTTTCAGCGATCTCCCATATGGACACTGAACATTCCTTGGCATGGTAAGCAGTCATTTAGTGGCTACACACACCAACGCTCCTGGTACCAACGGTAATCAGTGTACCCAGCAAATAAGTTTGAATTTGCACGATTATGCCAAATATTTTATCCTGTATACCTAAACCCTAAGATTAACTATTATTTATAATTGCATAGGAGGTAGGAGCAAGTGTTTCTAACTTTTATTTTGATGTTATTAAAGTACAAAGCTATTAACTATTTAATGACAGCGACAACCCATTTTCCAGAACTACAATATTTTTCTTAGGCGAACTCCTGAATGAGCTTGAAGCAGAGAAAATGACAGAAAATACAACATTAACTCAAAAGACTTAGCCACACTGCAATGCAAACGCAATCACACACAGAATCCCATGCGGTTTCATGTGCGATTTCGTTGCGTTTGCGCACGCGTTTTTTCTATTAAGTATTGGAAAAAGCATGCGATTGCGATTTAAAATGCGGAACGCAGAAAAATCGCAGCAGTGTGGCCTAGCTCTTAAAGGACCTTTAAATCCTTTTTCCTCCCTGAATCTATACTCTTATGTGAGGCAGGAGCAGGTATTTCTACCTCTTAATTTTGTCACAAAATGATAATGTGAATTGATGACATTCTTACCTGACCTGGTCCCACGTCGCCCGGGCGCTCTCCCTGCTTTTGTTTCAAATGAAAACAGGAGCAGAGGGCTTCTGCGCTGACAGCCGCTCTTCTTCCTGGTAGCGACAGTAAGGCGATTGGGCGTGACGCCATGTTGCTCCTTTACTGACAGCCACAACCAGGAAGTGGAGGGGCTGTAAGCTGCAGAGCAGAGGAGGAGCGGCAATGGGACCGGGTCAGGCAAGGAAATTCAGGAGCATCTTTGGCAAATATTGATAATGCGAAACCTAGGTTTGGGGGGGTCCTCTACATTTTTGGCTAAAGTTTTTTTTTTTTCACTGGACATGCCCTTTATAAATACAGTAAAAAAAAAATTAAAAAAAGCAGTTAAAATCAAAGGTACCTGGGGCAGGGGGTAGGATTTGTAATTCCTACCTCCTAATATTGTTTCTGTAAGAGCGCCAGCATTAACAAAATTGCTTTTGCCAGGCTTCCTCAGTGCTTCAACACTATCTTTATTACAGTTGTCCTTTAAATTGCTATGATTCAGTTTTAACAATAACAAACAGTTTCAAACAAAAACCTCTCTATTTTAACAACCCCATAGTCAAACGTAACACAGAACTAGGGGCCATATTTATAAAGCGCGGTATCTCAATTTAGCTATACTGCGTGTTATCGATAATGTACGACCACGGCCATAAATGTACAGCCTCGGTCGTACATTTACATCGAACGTTCATTAATTAACGTCCGGTCACAGAATACCATGTGGTAGTAAACTACAGCAATGGTATTCTATGGGGATCGTTATCGGATATTTACGATCGTTATCATTAACTAACGATAATCTCTAAACTGATCAGAAATTGATGATCAGTTTAACAAGTGTTAAACCAACCGTTAAAGGCGCGGTATCGCTAAAAAGTGACCCCGCTCCTTTATAACTATGGCCCTAGTTGTAAGGAACACAAACCCAGGACTTATTAGCCTTGCATGGAAGTTTTTCATTTTGTCTGCAATGGGTTAATGATCAATAAAATGACACAAAAACCAAACACACACACTTTCTATATATTAAATAGAATAGGGATTCGTATACATCTGGGAAGTCACTTTAGGATAACTTGATTGACAGCTGAAATGCATAATGCTTCTGATTGGATAGGGGACAGAGCAACAAAAAAAATGGTACAGTGGTGGTTGGGAAGAATTATAGTCTCCAGACAGTATATATGTTCAATTTAAAATAACTTTTATTTAAGTATAGATATCCTTAAAAGAGAAACTTTATTAAAAGGAGCACATTCCTACCTTTAAAATGATAATGCTTTGCTCAGCAGTCTATGCAAACTTACGGAGGTATAAATGGTACCCTGTTTTGCCTGGGTCCCCCAAGGCTAAAAGAGAAAGTATGTTTTATTCAGTTTAACTGAAGAACAGGAGGTAAATGAGATGCGTCTTTCCTCCCGTTCTTCAGTAAAACCTGCAGGAGAGAGGTGCACGCACAAGAACTTGTCTACTTGTAGCCAACACACTGGACACATTGACAATCTCTCTATTAAGCATTTTTACAATAGACAGCATCCAATTAAATCTGTCTGTCACCTGCTATAAACTGTGTACCCAGCTTAATAGATCAGTATGGTACACACAAGCTGATTTCATCAAATATTACCTCCGTCGGTAGAAAATGAAAGTGTTAGGGCACGGCCACACTGCAACGCACACGGAATCACATGCGATTTCATGTGCGATTTTGTTACGTTTGCGCATGCGTTTTTTCAATAAGTAATGGAAAATGCATGTGATTGCGATTAAAAATTGCTGAACGCAAAATGCAACGCATACGAAAACGTGCATTTTCGGTGCGTTGTCGCGTTTTCAATGATAAGAAAAAAAATGCAAATGCAAGCGTAAATGCAAAAAAAGCGCAGCAGTGTGGCCTAGCCCTAAGTGCTGCTATTTTGCCCTTGCCAATCCATCAACCTATTGAAATATGGTACACGCAAATGTTTGGGATATACCAACATGCCCAACTATCTGGAATGACTTCTCTGCAATATAATGTAAAATGCTAGGCTAGCTGCGGAACATCAGAGGCCCGGGCCCCAGCACGAAATGGAAGGGGGTCGCAGGCCCTCTTTCCTCCCGCCACCCCCTACCCCTCCCCAGTTGCAGGCCCAATAGTTACGCCACTGCGCTAGGCCCTTGTGCATTGAGGGGCTACAGCCAATAGATTGGGTACTTAAGTTCTAGTTGTCCTCTCTGCTCCGTTACGGCCTTTCAGAGCGCTGCAGGTTCCTGCCCGCAATCATAAAGAAGTTAGACATAGATTGTGAGCTCTTGAAGTGAACGGATTCACTAATTAAGTATGTATAATTTTATTTATAAAGCGACACATGGGTACGCAGCGCTGTACATTAAAGTAAAGTATAATATTTCTAGGGCCATATTGGATTTAATAATATTTGTAACAATGGAATAGAATACAAATAAAGCAAAGAATCACTAAGACTTTACTTCATGTAATATCATTATAAACCACATATTTTAGTGTGAGAGAAAGATCTACTTTTTATTAATGTTATCAAGGCAAAGGCTGTTTGGGAAACATTCCAGTTAAATTAGTACCATATGTTGCTATTCCACTTATCGGCCATTCCCACGCCCCCAATACAGGAAAGTGCTAAACAGTACATCAAACTATTAAAACTCCAAACGTGACCTCCAACACGTAAACACAAGCACTTGGTTTCCAGTTTTATGTATACAAAATCCCATGTTTTATGGAGCTGTGTGTGGCAGGTCCCATGAATAATATAAAGAGTCTTGAACAGCCTATTGTCAACTGAGATTCAGTCAGACACTTGGTAAACTGGCCAATGAGCTAAAAGCGAATTAATTTCCTAATTATCTTTCAGAACAACTTACCAGTGTACACAAAACAGCACCAGGCTAAACAAGAATAGTCTGCATGTCTAAACACCACAGATAATTCTTTTGTTATTAAAGGGTATCTTCAATGGAAAAAAAAAATTGGCATTTAGTTTTATTGAAGGACGGGAGGTAAAGGAGCTGTGTCTTACCTCCCGTTCTTCAATAAAACCTGCAGGAGCCTGGAGAGAAGGTAAGGAACTTACCCAATCACTGGCTCCTCCACCGCAAAGTCTGACAGGTCCCGACGGACTCTATTCTATGTACATGCATAGACTACAGAGTCCGTCGGGACGTGGCGGAGGAGCCAGCAATCGGGCAAGTACCTTACCTTCTCTCCCGACTCCTGCAGGTTTTATTGAAGAACGAGAGGTAAGACACAGCTCCTTTACCCCCCATTCTTCAATAAAACTAAAAGCCCCCAGAATTTTTTTCCAGTGGCTATACCCTTTTAACAGCATGGGCAAACTTTTCAACTCTTACTGCATCAGCCCCAAAGAGTCAAATTATATAGCTGGAAATTAAACATAAAACTACAGCTAAAAGAATATTGCAGATATCTACTGTTCTCAATTGTTTCCATTCAAACCCATGAGTCTTGTGCCAAATGAAGATTAACCCATCCTGTAGCAGCAAAGGATCATGGGGAAAATAAAAGGAGACGCAGCGCCAATAATTGAATGAATTTACATTTTCATTATACTGGAAATTGAGCTTAATTTATTATTAGACTTTATTAGAAAAAAAATATTTAATTCCACTAAAAACAGAGGAACATTTCGAAACAGTCAACTGCATTTCAGATAAACTTTTCAGTGTTAATATCAATAAAGAACAATCTCACCAATACATCCATCATTTCGTATGAAGAAAGAAACAAAAATAATCAGGAGTCGCTCAGGTCTGAATAAATAAACCAAAATAAAAAATCTCCTGGTTCAGAAATCTTTGCAAGATTTGTTCATTTATTTAGGCAATTACATACACACACTAGAGATGGAGCTCTGCTTTGCCATTATTCAGATGAAAGATCCTTTTACAGATGTAAACAAGAGTAGGTCAGCTCCAGGCCATAGGCTTCAATAAATAAATCCAACAAACTAAACCTGTTCTCAGCATAGTAGAACCTGTATATCGAATGGTTTATTCACATTGTCCTGGTTTTAACACAGAGAGAAGCCAATCAACGTTGGGCTTTTCTCGTGCTAGATCAGGAAGAGGTGATGCAATATACTAAGTAGAATGTCCGTTCCTTAGCACATTGAACTCCTGTTTTAGAAAGTCTCTGATGGTCTTGTTAACCTCTTGTGGACGATCCTGCTGCAGCCAGTGGCTGGCATTTGGTATGATCTCTGATCTAAAGGGTGCACGGACATACTGTTTCATTTCTGGGACCATCGCAGCCTCTAGGAAGGCATCACGTTCTCCCCATAGAAGCAGAGTGGGGACAAGGACATCCTGGGCCTTAATTGGAAAAAATCTGCAGGAACATTAATATAAAAAAAGAAATTATTGCATGAAGTTTGCAAGAATAAAAAGACTTTCTACAAGAGATTATCTATATATACAAGTTTACCAAATGGTTGGTTACAGGGCCAGTGCAGTAAAACCAACCCCTCTGTGTATTTATTATAATGACCATTCCAGTTAGTTTAACATCTGCATGCTCGGTCGTGGCAAACTGGTCGGAAGTGCCGAACGGTCAGTCAGTAGGAAGAATAGCACGTGTACCATTCTTTAAGCTAGTTACACACACTTGTGATAAATCCCTGACACCGTTGGATTCAACAGTATTGGGGGTTTTATCGCTAGTGTGTGTAGCGGTTTTCCCCAACAAGCGTGTGGAATGTTTCCAGTATTCGATCGGTCATTCCGGAAAAGAATAAAATTTCCCTCGGCTGCAGTAGACTCCCTGTAGAGGAGCCTGCTGCGGCCGAGGGAAACACACAGTCCCGAGCGTTCTCCCTAGATGTGCATAGGGAGAACGCTCAGGACTGTGTGTATGCAGACCTTTGAAAAATGACAGACAGGATCTTCCAAAAAATCTGTAGTGTGTGTACCCAGCTTTACAACTACAAAGGACAATCGTGCAGGAGAGGCAGAGTCTATGGCGAGACTGTAAAGCTTGAGAGGAAGGGACGATTCAGTCGGATCCGACAGAATTGCCCCATTCTAGGCAATGTGTGTACTGCACGAATGATTGTTCCTGACATGTCTGAATCGTTTGTTTAGTCCAGAAATTTCTCTCTGCCGGCCCCCTTTACTCAAGTACAGGAAGCCGGCTGCGGCTGTGGGAAACATTCAGTCAAACTTTCTCCCTATATTGTGCACAGGGAAAATTTTGGCCCATAATCATTCGTGCCATGTGATTAGATGGCATACCCAGCATGACTTGCGATGCAATGTGTATACATGGACGATAATTAGGCGGTGTACTTTGTCGGCCAAAACGGACATTCCATCGGGGCTCGTAGCCCAAATGGGCTGTTTTGTGTAACAGTGCCCATACACGGCCTGATTATCATCCGTGCATAGCAAGTCATGCTGGGTATGCCATCTAATCTCATAGAGGTAATAATCTAGGCACAAGGAAGTGAATGGGAATGAAGGACTGTCCTATGGTATTCCCAGCATCAAGGGGTAGGTCTAGAAGGCAGGTGCACATTTACCCCTAGCAGAATTCCAGCCTCAATGATTACACTGCTTTCTCTTTAGAAATCCCTTTGAGCCCTGGGCACTATTTTCTATTCAGTAAGTTCATTCGCTTCCAGGAAGCTTTGAATTTCTGACCCTCCCCCAATGCTTTGATGTCTCTTGTTCATTGCTAATGAATCTTGTAAACTTTTGCAAGGAGGAAGAGCGGCTAAAGTCCAAGATGTAGGAATTTCCACCCACTTATTGCTACAGCAATGCAACCTTAACAGAAATTCTTAAATGATGATTTTTGTTTGACACAGAATTTTGTTTTTTCTTTTTCATTTTTTCCAGTTTGCTTTTATTTTTATTCACAAAGTTCTCTTGTTTTATACAAAAATCCTTCACTATGTTGCGGTGCGAACAGAAAGCAATACAGTGTGTTGATCCCGTCTTGCTAGAGGCTGAAAAAGACTGGACTTTCTCATTATGGAATGATCTGACCTGCCTGGACTGAGTCTATGCTAACTTGACATGAATGTAAAAATAATAATATTGTTCCACCTGCCTGGACCATTATTTGTTAATAAGTTGTTACTAAACAAAGCGGATTGATTGAAAGCTGAAATGATCGTGGTAATCCCATATAACGTATAGGACCAGGTAAATATAGACATGAGAATGGTTAGATATTACTGGTAGATTTTAATGAATGGGAATTACAGTTGTACAGCTGATAACGTGAATGATAACATGGCCTATTAAAGACCACGTGATTGGGAGGTCTCATCCATTTTTTGGTCAGAATTGAATGACACGTCTGTCTCAATTGAAAAGTTCAACTGATATTTCAACCCAAACAACCAAAATATAATCTGTGGCAGTCAATTGGGTGAAATATTGGCCCGTATGTATTCAGTCTTTAGGCGCCCATAGACTATATTTAATCTGCCCGAGTCACAGATGTAAAATCAATTGCAAAGCAATTTATGGTTGGACAACATTGTGGGAACATCAGCAGGTAACAACTCCTGGGGTAGTTGACGTTACAGTTAATTCAGCGATTGTCAGACTACTGTAACACCTTAAGCTCCATACACACAATTGGCTACACATGTGTGACAAATGGGAGTCTTGTTCAATTATTGTATGTGTGTAGCCATTTAGTTGGGAGACGTTCGTTGATCCACTGGGTCAGATTAACAATGATGCCCATCTGAACGGCTATGCACATGCTAATGCTAGACATGGCCATTCATCACATGCGTGCTGCCTGCTTGTTCGATGGGTGTTGTGTACCAAATTGCCAGAATTATACAGTTTTCCTTAGTTTGCTTGTGCACAGATAGATGTTAGAGGGTCACCTGAAGGTCAGACTTGTTACGATTGGCAGCTCGGCAAGCAGCAGTCATTGTGCTAGTAAGAGCCCAAAGGGCCAAACATCCCATTAAGGATCATAAATCTCTTTGTTGACACAAACCCAAAGATTCGCCCAGAGGGTGAGAATTCCCTTTTTCACTGCAGGGCATGACCACAGTTTGCATACATTGTTTTACAATTTTGTATCCCTGGTGTCTCAGACACACAATAGCCCAAGGCCATGATCAGAATTAACTTGTTTTTAAACACAAGAAACAAAAATTATATTCCAAGAGTCTTGTGTCTTTCATGCACCCATAGCTACACGACAACCAGTTGAGACAACTGGTGAAAACTACTATTGGAAATAATTCACTATTGACATTACAATAAGCAGAGGAGCACAAAGTCTGCACAGGTGACAGCAGTGCATTAAACAGGTTTAGCCTGTCCCTATTACTTTGTGTGGGGCAGTTAAACCCTACAAAATGGGACCATGGCAAGTACGTAACTACCAGGGGAGCCCAATCTTCTTATTTTTCCTATGACAGACATAGCCACCTCCTAGGAATGGAGCACGGATAGGGGCCCCATAATTTTGCTGGGGGCCCAGTGATTCCTAGTTATGACTTAAGTTCCATAGAGATAAATTAGACTATGAAGAAGGGAAGGTCTATGGAAATTTTACTCCGAAAAGACCCCGTGGCCGTAATGATGAAGACCAACTAGTACTCCAGATTCAGGGAGATCCATCTTAAAGAATAAATTTAGATGAAAAGAAAAAAAATAATGGACTAACGGGGGCATCTCCTTTGTCTTACAGATATAAGATATAAGATAGGGGGGAGAAATTCTTCTATTATTCCCCCCACATCATAAGAGTCCCGTTCAAGAACACATGAACATTTAATGAGATCAACGTTTACCTCAGATGAGGATATTGAACTACAAGGTACACGGAGGGAATATCGGTCACAGTCAAAAAAGTTCACAGGGGCCGAAGGAGTAAAAAAAAAGGGAGGGCCCCAACAGACCACACTACTCCCCCCAGGAAAGGAAACAGACGGGACGAGAGAGACTAATGTATTGAATCCCTCCTGCAGGACTCTCAGTACAGATGAAATCAAGGTCTATCATTCTCTCCAGTTTGGTACTTTGATATATTTGAGACTTATCGGCGTTCTTAATTGTCACTTTTTGTTCAAAGGACGTTTTAAAGGTCTATCCAAGCCTCCTGTGGGTTTAAATGACCAAATTGATGTACGAAGTTTGTGTATTCTTAATTCTCCAGGTTCCACTGACCGTGCCTCTACTAGACAGACAGAATGTTTACAGTCACGGTTTAAAACCAAAAGTGATTTTTACCCTTTTATACAGAAAAACAATATAGTGGATCAGTATCAGGAGTTGATCGAGTCTGACCTTAGGGCACTTAAAGGAGAACTAAACCCAATCAATCAAAGTTTAAGTTAGAAAGTACTTACCTCAACATCCACTCAGGGGCCTTTCTTTACCTCTAGGAGCTCATTTTAGGTTCTGTTTGTTCCCCAACTCTGAAGCTGACATTTTCCCTTGCCTGCCAGTACTTTTACCTTGATTACATTGTCAGCACCTGTGTGATTTCCACTCCCACCTCTTAACCCCTATGATGTAGGAATATATTACATCATCAATATTCAAATTGGTGGTGCAGCTGATTAACCCTTTCCTAGTGGCAGTGTTGTAGTGTGATGTATATAGGTCTGGGTATCTAGTGTGTCCGGATCTAAAATAATGTATGTTTCACCTACATCTTTCACGAAATTGCAGGTGAAACATACAAAGACTCAGGTCTGTAACAGGTCTATTTGCTTAATATTGCAAAACATGCGTGCTACATGTTTCAGACCCCTTTAAGCACTTGAAGGACAAGTGGGTCAGAAACATGTAGCATGCATGTTTTGCAATAAACCTGCACTCTTTGTATGTTTCACCTGCAATGTATTGTTTAAGTGTTGGAGGGCCATATTTTACTGTAGCCACCCGCTATACTAGGAAAAATTACTTACCCTTTGGAGAGTGAAGGGCACTTAGGGCCCTAAGGCTAGGTACAAACCAGCAGATATTTTCGGCCGACCGAGCAATCTACGGTCATGGAGCATTATTCAGACTATCCAGCGGCTCTGAGTTATTTTATCCATGGAGCCACTGAGTTTTTACTCACCTCATAACTATTTTATGTTCAAGAAGTAGTACTTCCTCCTGATACAGGGGGCTGCGATGGGGGCAAAATTCGCCCCCACATACGCCAACCTATATGTTGGCTGGTGGGGGAAACCCACCTGTTTGGCAATATATCTGTGATTGGGCCATTCCTTTAAGTTCTATAAGGGTTTTATACACAACGTTATCATCATCTGGTCAGGGAGTAGCAATTGTTTTGAAAATCTGGTCCCTATTTGGAATAATAATAATAATAATAATAATGGGTGTAACTTATCCTTTACCTTTAATTTTGGGGGCAGTACCATTTACTTTCTTGATTTCCACCTCATGTCTAGTGGATCGGGGGGGGATCATAAGTACTCCCTATAGAAACCCTATGGCCAATTCCTCAGAATACGCCGTAATTACTCTTCTTTCGAGGAATTTAAAGATAAAGCATCAGAGTTATTTCCTCGTTTGCTGGCTGGGGGTTATTCTAAAAGGATCTTGGTGAAAGCATATGATAAAGTGTCAAGCATAGATCGGCGATCTTTGTTGTTTCAGGAATTGGGGGATTCTCATACCATAATCCCGTTCCACCGGTAGTAAAGTAAAAAATTGCACTTGTAGAGAGATACCTAAAGCTAAAAAATCCAACAATAACAATTACGATCATTTTTTTGACTCGATACAGTTCCCAGTATCATGAGATATCGCAGATTATTAAGAATCGTATACCCATCTTATATGGGGATACTACTCTTCAGAAAGTGTTAGAACAAGGTTGGAAAATTGTCCCCAAAGGAGCAGAAAATTTATGAGATTTACTGGCCTCGAGTACTCTACGAACCAGCAATAGCAAAGCTACGTGGCCAAGGTACATTTAGATGTGGTAGTAATTGTACAATTTGGTAACTTTAGGAGCAGTGTTGCGTCAAATGTGTATCAAATAAAACATTTTATTAACTGTAACAGTAGCTTTATAGTTTACCTTATTACCTGTAAAAGATGCTTGAAACAGTATGTGGGCTGTACGAGTCGTCCTTTGAGACAACGCCTATGCGAACATATCAGGTCTATTAAGTTGAAAGATGAGAGTAGCCCGGTTGCCAGACATTTTAAGCTTTGTAACAATGCCGATCCTAGTACAGTTATTTTTCAGGGCATTCAAAAACTCATGCCCAATAGAGGAGGCAATAGAGCTGCTCGCCTCCTTAAAGGTGAAGCGTAGTGGAGAACTTGCGTTCCGGCAGGTTTAAAAGCTATAACTGGGATGTAGCATGTTTTGTGAATCTTTGACTCAGGCGAGTTTTCATGGGTTCTATAGCATTTTGCATTTATGTTTTTAATTTTTTGTACAGATTTGTTTGGTTTCTGCATACTATATTATCTATTTGTGTACTGTTTTGTTTATTATTATCTCCCTTGTTGTCAGCTCCCCAGTAGTTAACTGGGAGGCGTTTATATCTTTAAAAAAAGGAAGTGACACTGTGTAATATCCTGCCTCTGATGAAGTGTGGAGACACATGAAACGCGTCAGGCATGGACGCTTTTAATATGTGCAAATATCCAATAAAGTAAGAGTTTATGGGAATTACTGTGGTGTTATCCAAGTTGCACAGCTGATCTGTTGGGATCCTTTGGGAGGACTCTAGTTACGCCACTGGACCCTGGCTACTGTCAGTGTATTTATGACTGAATGAGCTTGGACGGCTGTTATGGGAAATGACAAATAACAGGTCTATAATCAGGAAACAAGAATAAGATTAACTTGAATTGGATGACTGAACACTGTGCAGACCACAAGACCGAATGGAATTCACCAACATTTCCGATCTAATTATAGTACTCTAATATACTAGTGTCAGCGCATATTGGAAATGGATTCCAATTAAATCTGTGCTAAAAAATGCAATGACAGTTGCAAGTGTATGACCAGCTGAAAGCGTGGGGTTGTGTCTAGTAATTCTATTACAGAAGCTTTGCTATAAAACATCCAGTAAACGTTTCCAGTCAGAGGGAACGCAGGATAATTTCTCCAATCAAGAGATCGGTGCAGCTTCTGATCCCAGTTCACCGTCTCATTACTTACATAGGGCCCCCTCACAGTACATTTCACAGGACAATACGACTTTAAGGCAGCAACTGGTCACAGCAGGCAGCCGAGATTTAGATTTTAACGTTCCAGCTGTTGCCTTTTTTTTTTTTAAGTTCCGACACACAGCCATTCCCTCCTTGGGTCAGTGTTGGAGCAAATGGGATAAACAAAGGGTTAATATTTGAAATTTTATATAGGTTTTTTTTTTAGGCTTTTTACAGATTAAACCATTAATGACAAACCATTAATGAATAAAGAACGTTTGAAATGTATTGGCTACACTAAAGATGTAAGTGTAATTTTAATTATATGGTGCCACTTGGGATGAAATAAATGTAATACAAAAATACACAAGTACATAATAAAACAGCTTACAATACTGGTAAAAGATCACTGCACGCCCAACGTGGGGCTCGAACCCACGACCCTGAGATTAAGAGTCTCATGCTCTACCGACTGAGCTAGCCGGGCTGCTATATGGAACACTTCGCTAACACACTGTGAAAGGTCAAAGGGATTAGTTCCTGAGACACCACTTGACCAACGAAGCTACAAGTTAATCAGATGATTTAAATGGTGACAGGGAATGCGTCTCTCATTTCAGGGTTGGTTTAATGTTATCACACATCAGATGGAATATCAATCATCCAAACCTTCAGTTTCTAAAGATTAATTGGTTTGATTGGCTAATTAGGAATTTGTGGAGCTCACATGTGGGCCGTTACTGTCACAGATCTGTTGTAACTAACCAATCAAACACAAACAGCAGTAGATCTGCACAATATGGGGTCATACTGCTGTTAACAAAGGCTCGGATTTTAGCACGAACAATGAGGGATATGGATCCAGGGGCCTTCCATCCCTTGACCTACACATTGCACCTGATCATTATATTGATTTATAGCTGAAGTCTGTTAAAGGATACTGGGATATGTATTGCAATATATAATTAAAGGATAAGTATACAAGTACATTTGCTATTTCCCGGTCGCGCCATGCGCGCCCGTCCGTGTGCGCTCGTGTCCGGGAAACTGCAAATGCGGCTTACCGATCAGGAGGCAGCAAAAAAAAAACTTTGAGGGGCGGAGCTAACTACACCTAACCACAAGCAAGATGTCAGCAACTTTTAAAGCTGCAGCTTCCAATTGAGAATAACTATTTTACAGTGCACTTATCCTTTAAGAGCTCCAGCCCCAGGTAAAGTATATGAATTCTAAACAAAAGCGAACGATTGGCCATACACAATATAGTATGCACACCGTAAACTGCTATCCTTATGCACGACAACTCAACCTATCACAGACATTATATGGTGTGTGCAGTAATCAACATTCAGCATTACACTGGAGGATGAGAAATTTTCTAGGTCTCTCTCAAAGACCAATGGCAAGAAAATCAGATTATTTTGAAGTGATCTGGAACCAATCAGACTCCACAGGACGACAAATATGGCTGAATTTACATCGCTTTCGGTTTGCTAGCAATTAAGGCAAAAATTAATGAAAAAAAAAAAAAAAAAAAAAAAAACTCTATAGCAATCTAAAAGCATCTTGTCTAGCTGCACTCACCCAAAAAGGTTCCTGTAGTAGTTAAGTGGAGGGGTGAGGGCTCCTTTCTGGGATGGGTAATATACAAAGGCCTCTAGTTCTTCTTTGCTCAGTCTGCGCTCTTCATTCTGTATCCCGTGAGTTGTATCTGTGAGCAGCTTCCTTATATGCTGCAGAGAAATTTGCAAGATTTCAAGAAGTCATACACACAACTATATGGCTATTACATGCACCTGCACTAGGATACCATGTACCGGTATAGAAAGCAGAGGCTGAGTGTATGGCTATGCACGGATGTCTTGTTTCTGCCTGAGCAGACAGTAGAGCTGGGTACACACTTGGCAGATTTTTGAAACGTGACAGACAGGAGCTGCAAGATCCTGTCTGTAATTTTTCAAAAATTAACTACACACAGTCCCAAGCTTTTTTCCCTATACACAGCATAGGGAGGATGCTCCAGACTGTGTGTTTCCCACGGCCGACTCCTTCTATAGCGAGTCTTCCGCAAAACATTTTCCCTCTTTCCTAACGAGTGCTCGGCTGCTCCGAACATTCGGCGGGCAGGCGCTCGTTCGGGAAAGCAAGGTACACACAGTACCAATAAAGGCCCGATACCGTTGATCCTACGGTATCAGGGCTTTATCGGTACTGTGTGTCCCTAGCTTTGGACCGATTTACCAGGTGCTAAATACTAAATCTTTTCATACATTTGGGAATTATACATGGTTGAACTGCAATGCAGCTTGCCTCAACCAGTCCCTTAATATGGAATCACTACTAGTGGTGGAATTTATGACTGATTATACCCACTAGTTACACTCAGTATTGTGTATCCACCTATGGATATCACTTACCTCAAAGTCTCCCAAAGACAGAAGGACTTCAGGAATTATAGGCAGCTGGAATAGGAAGACATATCGGGAGGAGAAGAGCTGAGATGGGTGAGCAAGTACGTAATCTGTAGATACAGAAGCAAGCCTCTTAATAAGATCAAACCCCCCCTTTTGATCCTATACAGCTACCATACAGTTCACTAAGGCTGTATACAAACTATCCAATTTTCCCATCAGACTAACTACCAATCAGTAAACCCGCTCTGTAGCCCATTTGGTGGCACTGGTGAAATTTGAAAAGTTTGGTCTTTGGGTACACAACCTTACTGCTGTTCTATTCCGCTCTTTATAATACATAGGTTAGAAAATGTAGTCATAATGAAGATGTTCCCTCTGGGAGGCGTTAGATTAGAGATATCAAACTTGTAGACCTCCACATGTTCGAAGACTCCATACTGCATCAAAGGAATGCTGGGAGTTTTTAAACACCTGAAGGGCAAGTTTGACATCCCTGCCTTAGAGATGAACCATTTTCCCATTACATCCTAGTAGTTTTGCCTTCTCCCTTTTATATTGTGGACAACTGAAAGTGCAGTTTGCAACACTGGAAAAAGTGCAGTTTCCTAGGAAATAACCCATAAAAACTCTCGGTGTCCCGGTTACCAGATTCGCTATAACAATCACCGTGGAATGCCGAGGGGTGAGGGGCATTCAGGACGATAAGGCGAGTGACCATTTCACGGTGACGGATGGCAAATGTCCAAGCCAACGTTCCTCCCCAGTCGTGACCAACCAGCACGCAGCATGAGTATCCTGATAGTAAGAGAAAAGAGTGTTTATTAATAAAACATTTTTAATATGCCAACACGTTAACCTACCAATCACATTTATTTCAAGATTCTGAATGTAATTTTTGTACTGGATTTCTTTGTGCCAGAAGTGAAATTTCAGAAATCCACATTCCCATTACCGGCTCCTTTTACTACAGTAGAGGGAGCCGATAATATCGGACCATGTATGGGACATTGAACAATCATTCTGTAAAAAGAATATTTGGAACAATCACTCCTGTGTATATATATAATACAATGTTGACAGTCAGCTATACAACTACCTCCAGGATTTCTTAATGGAATAGTTCACCCAATATGTTAACGATTCCTTTAAATGTATTGATTGAAGGTTAAGGAGCTATGCCTTACCACCCATTCTTCTTCAATCAATTTACCAGGAGCGATGGACAAAGAAAGAAGCTTACCTTACATGCGATCCTCCGCAGCAGCGGAAATTCCCAACCACTGTTCAGAGTAACTATAGCACGCATTATCGCGCATGCGCGCTATGGTTACTCTGAACCAGGAAGCTTCTTTCTTCGTCCGTCGCTCCTGTTGAATTGATTGATAAGGTTAAGGAGCTATGCCTTACCTTCTGTTCTTCAATCAATACATTAAAGGAATAGTTCACTTTTTGAGTGAACTATTCCTTTAATGTCCCTAATTCCTGCTCACTTAGCTCCATCACAGTGTAGTAGGTACAGTAAGTACTGTATATAAACCCAGTCTCAGCAATCTCCTCAGGCAGCTGCAGGGTTAATACGGTTCTCTATACTGCGGTCAATTTCAGGGCAGACATTTCTGAAACAAAAAAAAAAAAAAGCTGCTTCTCACTCACAGCTCAAATTATTAACAATGTAACAATGTGTGTAGCAATCTATGGAACATTCTATGGACACAGGGAAAAGTGGAATAGTAGACTGCACTGATCAGGCAGAAAGGGGGAATTCCAGGCATCAGAAATCCCCCCCCAAAACACGCCCTGTTGTGCCCACTCCCCAAACTACCTATTGCATTAGTCTTTGGGTAGATCATCCTGTATTTGGCTGTGTCTAGTTGATTTTTTCAGACAGGTATTCATACAGAGTGTGGTGCATTGAAATAAAGGATTTCCCATAACCACTGTGTACTTGTGCTGTAAATACAGTCAGTATAAATATTGAGATAACTATTAAAGTGCATGTGCTAAAGTGCTCCATAATAATAGCATTAAAACCTAAAACGACATCACCCTTTCTAACCATTCTCATAAAAAATCATATAATACAAAATTGTACCAGCAAATAGAAGACCTATACAATATATAGATTATATATATATAATATATATATATTAATAATATATATATATATATATTATATATATATAATTATACACAACACACACACACACACACACCACACACTAATATAGGCTATCTTTTAAAACATTTTAATGAGTGCTTGTGAAGGTTCTCATTCATCCAGGTCATGGTATATCTGTTGTATTCAATTAGATCAAGCACTTGAAATGTAGTTCTTGAAGACGTTTCGCTAGTCATCCGACTGGCTTTCTCAATTCAGAATGACTTGTACAAGAATCTGGCAATTATGTACCCTGGAAAATCCCATTAGCATATCACAGCCAGGTGTTGAGGCTGATTAGATAGTGGCTAAGAGTGTTATAGGACACCCCGAGTAAGGTGTTAAAACAGCATTGTACATGGCAGACAGTTGGTGTCGAACCCCCCCACCTCTATTTAGCTTGTTTCTTTATTTTCACATAAATGGCCTCCTTAACACCTCTCTTGAACCAGTCACGTTCCTTCGCCAGTATGTTAACATTACAATCTTCAAAGGTATGTCCTTTATCCTTAAGATGCAGATACACGGCTGAGTCCTGACCCGAGGAATTGGCTCTTCTGTGCTGGGCCATACGTTGCAACTGCATCAACGTATGGCCCAGCACAGAAGAGCCAATTCCTCGGGTCAGGACTCAGCCGTGTATCTGCATCTTAAGATAAAGACATACCTTTGAAGATTGTATGTTCAACATACTGGCGAAGGAACGTGACTGGTTCAAGAGAGGTGTTAAGGAGGCCATTTATGTGAAAATAAAGAAACCAAGCCTAAATAGAGGTGGGGGGGTTCGACACCAACTGTCTGCCATGTACAATGCTGTTTTAACACCTTACTCTGGGTGTTCCTATAACACCTCTTAGCCACTATCTAATCACGCCCTTAACACCTGGCTGTGATATGCTAATTGGGATTTTCCAGGGTACATAATTGCCACAGATTCTTGTACAAGTCATTCTGAATTGAGAAAGCCAGTCGGATGACTAGCGAAACGTCTTCAAGAACTACATTTCAAGTCCAGTTGATCTAATTGAATACAACAGATATTTTAATGAGTATTGCTCGTTAAGGCCATTAGGATGGATGGTTCCAAGCTAATGGCCTCAATATTTATCTTACTTATGAGCACTTTACATATACTTGAAGTATGTTGTTACACTTGAAATAGGTCCATTGATGATGATGTCATTTATTATGGGAGTGACTTAAACTATATATAGTTCACAATGTGTGATCATTTGTTAGCTTGAGAAAGGTCTTAGAACCAGACCGAAACGTTGCTGATTGCACTTATGTATGCACTTTATTTGTTGCACTAAATAAATGGTGAAAAGGACCCTGGAGTGCATCCATCTTTTATTCCATTATTGATAACCATTAGGAATTGCACCAGGGCAAGGATTCTGACTGAGGAGTGAGTGCCCAATTTTGCTGTATATATATTTATTTTAAAATGTCACCCTCCACGTTTGCCTATGCCACAAAGCCGCCCCGAGAGGAGGCATCTTCAGGTGTGGCCATAGACCCACAATCTAGCAGCAGCAAGGGAACAATTAAGCTAAGTTTAAAAGCATTTTTGTTAAAGGGCATCTTTAGTAAAAAAAAAACAAAAAAAACACATTGCCCCATTGCAATGTTAAATTCATGCACACTGTGCTGCCTTTCTCCTACCTTTGTCAGTGACTTTGTTTTTCCATGGTGTCAGATCTCTCTACAGCACTCCCCCTTCCCTCTGTTACCTCCTCCATATCTAAACACCGGCTAACCGACACGCTTATCATGTGCAGTAGGTGTTAAAAGTTCAATATCTTGTAAAACACACCAACATACAGTGGCAAATAGAAAGCAAGCTGTCCTGGAGACACTGATCTCTCTCTTTGTGACCCATCATCAATCATTGAAAGCTATGAAGAAGGGGGGTCAAGTGCAGCCTTATCTCTGCCATCAAAGCTACCTCTCTCCCCCTGCTAATGTTCTTATCTCTATGTTTATTACAGATCATGGAGGAGGGAGGGACTTGAGCAGGGAAGAGGATCATGTCATAGGGATTTGATTGACAGTATAAGTAGGAGTACAGGAATGCAATCACGTATTCTTCTAACTTGTGTATCTCAGGACAGAGAGGGAAACCTAAAAAAACACAGACACTATGTTCATTTTCCCACTATAGATGCCCTTTAATACAGAGAAATGTGTGTTCCTGGGGCTGCTTAATCAGTAAGTAAAAATACGTACAGAGGGTGGACAACTGGACATGCCCTTCAACTGACATTGGGGGGGCGGTTTACTGGTGCCTGGAATCCCCCATTTCTGCCTGCTCAGTGCAGTCTTCTGTTACACTTTTCCTGGTGTCCACAGACTGTTACAAAGACTGTTATATAGACTGTTACATTGATAATTGAGCAGAGAGTGAGAAGCAGAATTTTTTTTGTGTTTCAAAAATGTATCCAGTCTGCCCTGTGATTGACAGCAGCACAGAGATCTGTATCCATATTAACCCTGTAGCTGCCTGAGGTGATTGCCGAGACTGGGTTTATATGTAGTAATTACTGTACCTACTGCACTGTGATGGAGTTAGTGAGCAGGAATAGGGACATTAAGAAATCCTGAAGGTGGTTGTGCAGCGGACTGTCAACACTGTATTATATATACACACAGGATGGATTGTTCCATATATTCCTAATACAGAATGTTCAATGCACCCATACATGGTCAGATGTTAACAAAAGTAAAGGTAATATATGTATTGGCTAACTGGCATGATACTGTAGTTATGGCAAGTAGAGGATATATTATTATATACTCTGCACTTGCCCCTGGTGTAGGACAATTGTGCATAATAACTGGAAATAGCTGAATGTGCACTCAATGGAAGCCTATGGTTTCTGCTTATTCTACTACTCAAAAACTGTAATAGTATCTTGCACACCATTGGTGTTCTTGGGGAGAGAAATGCTTTTAGATTATGGGGGTGTAAACTTGAGGTTTAGTTCTCCATTAATGGCTTTTGACCACAGATAATGAAATATTCGTGTCACACTGTGGGTAACTTAAAAAAAAAAAAAAAAAAAAGACTTACCCAAGGCACAGATAATATCCTGCAAGTCCTGCAGTAGGATTTCCATTTTATAATCTTCAATCTTGGATGGAGCATCGGAGTTCCCAAAGCCCCTGAGGTCTACAGCTACTGTATGGTATCCATCTGAGAACTCATCCAGCTGGTTCCTCCAGGAATACCTGTACCACAGCAAGGATGTTTTAAAACAGATGAGAACTATTGCACTTGATAATCATAAGCTGCTGCAAGCAGACCTAGACAGAATATCAAAATGGGCAGCAGAATGGCAGATGAGATTCAATGTTGATAAATGTAAGGTGATACATTTGGGGTTTAACAATCCTGGTGCCACCTACACCATAAATAACTCTGTGTTAAGTGTATCTCTAATAGAAAAAGATTTGGGGCTTCTGGTAGATAACAGACTTAGCTGTAGCAAACAATGCCAGGTAGCAAGAGGTAGCAAGAGCTAGCAAGATATTGTCTTGTATAAAGAGGAGAATAGATTCAGTACTGCTATGACCTGATGAAAAGGTTAGATACCTCGAAAGCTTGTCAACCAACAGTGGGAGGAGTCTAAACTCACTCACTAATTTAACCAGTACCATTGCACACCCCAGAAATAGGAAGTGTAACTTTACAAGCCTATAACTAAAGATTTACAGCAGCTACTTTAAAGCTGTTGAAATATATTTGAAAGGTATGACAGTTATTTTCAATGGCCCTTTCATGGAGGACATTTGTATGCACACCACAGTTCCCCTTTAAATATACACTATACTTGTGCAGTAACTGACTTCTTCCTGGTTCCTTCCCCAGCTTGCCTTCCCCTTCAATAACACATTTTCTTTATTTGATAGCCAGAGAGCAAGTCAGTTACTGCAAGAGGATAGTGTCCATTTAAAGGGCATGTCCACCCCAAAAACTATAATGTAACTCACTACTGGCCCCCACTCTTACATCCCAGCTCCAAATGGCTGCCCTGCTATGCCCCTCCAAAGCCCAGAAAACTGGCCACCAGGAGCCTGGCAGAGTCCATATAGGACTCTGCCTCCTGTCACTCCCCAGGGGAGAATTTTGTTATGCGCACTGCAGCCCTCCCTCCCCCATTTTGCTCTCCCTCCCCTTAGTGTAAATCTCCTTTATTATATAGTAGGTCTTCCTCCCCCAGCCCCAACCGCTATAATAGTTATTAAAGAAACTCCCCCGAACTCTACTTACCTTACCTTTCTCCCTCGGCATTCTCCAGTGCCAGCAGCCACGTCCGTGATTGGCTGCCTTGCAGTTTCATGCAAGCAGAGGGCCGGGACAGTACGCCGGAGGAAAGAAGTAAGGTAAGCAATGATCGGGGGAGTTTCTGCTAAAACTATTATAGCGGTTGGAACTGGGGGAGGGAGACCTACTATATAACAAAAATCCTAAAAAGTGGTGGACATGCCCTTTAAATCCTTTAGCTGGATTATTTTTCCCACTGCGTATTTTGTTAGAATAGAAATGCTCCATACATTCATATAAAAAGTATATCAATGTTGCTTTTAAAAATGGAGTCACTTACCAGTTCTCAGGGAAGCCATGAAGAAGCAGCATTAAGGGGTTTCCTCTATCTCCAGAAGTCACATAATGGAATCGAATCCCAGAATTCTATGCAAACAAAAGTTTAAGAATGGCAATACCCTTTTTATATGATCATGGATCAGTGAACTACTTCAAATCTGTTGTCCCTTAGGCCAGGCACAATGAGGTCGATATTTTGGCTAAATACGGTTTCTAATTTTTGATCACGTGGTCTTTAAAGGATGCCAGTGTGTCAGAGGAGGGCTATTAAATTTCTAAGGTGGCCATGTGAGAAACTTGAAGGAGAAGGGCCGAACCAGAAGGTTCAACTTATTTCAAGGTCTGCCTTGGGTTATGTATCCCACATTTCAGGTCATTTTTTCTCCATCAAGTTACAATTTAAATGGCATGTTGACTCGGGTTCCAAATTCCAGATATCTTTGAGATCCTCCAGTCCCTTGCCATTTGCGGCACTTTCAGAGACATCACAGCCTATGACTTATGATGGCTGCAATGCACGACTTCTTTATAGCTTTGTGAGCTTGCACAGCCATAACGGAGTTCAGCGAGGGACCGGAGGAGTTTAAGGTTCTGATGGGGGTCGCTGTTATCTTTAGGTTTGTAGCTTTACTTCCTGAGAGAAGCAGAGGCAAAACATCAGCAAGAGGAAAGATACAATCTTTACTTAAAGGGAATTTCCCGCCTAAGAAAAAGTAACCTAGAAATGTTAATCACACCCCCCCAAACCCCACTTTCGCATTATCCATACGTTTCAAAGATGCCCCCTGAAGTTCCTTACCTGACCCAGTACCTCCACTCCTCCTCTGCAACTGGCAGCTGCAGCACTTCCTGGATGCGGCTGTTAATAACAGCGCAACGTCACAGCCAATCGTCTTCCGAAACCAGGAAGTAGAGCGTCTGTCTTTGAAACGTATATAATGTGGGGTGGGGGTGATTAACATTTCTAGGTTACTTTTTCTTAGGCGGGAAATTCCCTTTAAGTAAAGATTGTATCTTTCCTCTTGCTGATGTTTTGCCTCAGCTTCTCCCAGGAAGTAAAGCTACAAACCTAAAGATGACAGCGACCCCCAGCAGAACCTTAAACTCCTGCCTTCAGGGGAATCTTTGAAACGTATAGATAATGCGAAAGTGGAGTTAAGGGTGGTTAACATTTCTAAGGTTACTTTTTTTTAGGTTGGACTTGCCCTTTAAATAAGTAAAAAAGACGGCAATGCAGATTGTTTATACATATTGATAGGTCTCGTAGGCACATACAAGGGGATTCAATAAAAGTTCTTATTTAAAATGGTGCTAATTTTGCCCTAACCAATCAGATCTTATTTAACATTTGAACGCCAACATCTGATTAGTTGGGGCAAAATTAGCACCATTTTAAACTATAAGAACTTTTATTAAATAACCCTGATAAGGTCTATAGGAGAACTGTAGTGCATATACAGTTTTAAAAAAAAAAAAACAAGTTAAAATAAAAAAGTACATGGGGCAGGGAGGTAGGATTGGTAATTCCTACTTCCCAATATTTTTCTGCACCTAGAAGGCTTTCTCCTGGCTTCAGCATTATCTTTGAAACAGAGAAGTAAGGAAACCTAAAAAAGGGAAACTAACCTGGCAGATGAAAACAGTATGTGCTGAACCTCCTCAACGAACTTATTTCGGAAGATAGGAATAATTTATACTGCCACCCTGCCCCAGGTACTTTTTATTTATAAAAAGTTAACTCTACACATTGCCAGTAACAGGGAATAATAACCACTGCACAAACTTTATTTGTGTTTAATTCCCACTTGAGCCTCAAACAGTAATGCCTGTGAGTTCCGTGCACTCTCCTTGAGCCTCAAACAGTAATGCCTGTGAGTTCCGTGCACTCTCCTTCTTGAGCCTCAAACAGTAATGCCTGTGAGTTCCGTGCACTCTCCTTCTTGAGCCTCAAACAGTAATGCCTGTGAGTTCCCTGCACTCTCCTTCTTGAGCCTCAAACAGTAATGCCTGTGAGTTCCGTGCACGTGCACGGAACTCACAGGCATTACTGTTTGTGGCTCAAGCAGGAGAAAGCAGAGGAAATCTCAGAGGGGCAGAGCTTAACATTCAGCAAACCAGTAACAAGATGTCAGCAACTTCCAAAGCACAAAGCTAGGCTCTGGAGGGACATAGGGGGGAAAAAAATGACAAAGGTATTTCTAAAGCTGCAGCTTCCAAATGAACATAACTTGATTTTACAGTGCACTTATCCTTTAATTCCCCCCCCCTTCCAATTAGAATTTTAAAAATAAAAAAAAGTCTTTCCCAGCAACCTCTGTTCCTCCCTCCTGGGACAGAGCAGAGAGGTGATGTTAATCAAACTATTAGAATTTGCAAGGTTGAACATTATCAACAGTATAATTTCTCCCATGCTGCAGACAGATGTGATTCTGGGCTCATTTGAAAGGAAACACTACAGGCTTTTATTTGACCCTCACTTGTTCATAGACTACACTTACCCTTTAAGAAGCACATAGCATCCTACATGTTTACAAATATTACTTCACTTTAAAAACATGCTTTATTTTCCTCCCTGTTGTCCCAGGGCTAACATACCTTTATCCTAATAAATCCATGCTGTCCATGAGTGCTGCTTGTCAGACAGTCAGGGGCAGTTTTTCGGGGTCTCCAGCAAAATGCAGTGAAAGGGCCCCTAGCAACAGCCACAAAAGATCAGGTATATAGGAAATCATGGACAGGAGCGATGCCAGATAAACAAGGACCCAAAAGAACACCCCAGACACCCGCAGTGCGGTCCTTGTTACTATCAGCAGAATGTGTGATAAATAAAACTGCATGACTGTCTCAGAAGTTTCTGCAATGTCCTGGACAGAAACACAAACATTATTTATACTGAATCACATTTCTTAAGACTCAAAATTCTCATTGCTACTTCTAATATACATTTATGTCTTACTCAAAACTTGTCTTTACAATGGATTACCATCTCTTTCCCTATAATGAAATCTACATGCTGCAAGGGCACAGTATCAGATCATTAAATGCATGCTACATGGCTACCCAGAAGCATGATGCAGGCTGCTCCAATTTCAAATTTAAATACTGGCAAGCCTTTCTGCATGCTGGTTTTGTTGGGTGTGCTTTTAAAAGGCAAACTGTTTAATCCACCTCATTGAATTTACACTGATCTTTTGTCTAGTACAAGGATGTACTTGCAGTCCCCCAGCATTCCATTGCTGCAGTATAACTACACTAAATCTGATGCAGATGCTGCTTAAAGGGGAAGTTCAGTGGAAATACATAAGCTTTTCAGAAAAAAAGAGCAGTATTTTTTTCATCCCAATGACCTTAAAGGGTATGTCCACCCTAAAATTGAATTTTTAATATAAGATCCCCCCTGGGCTCCCAGCCCCAACCGCTATATTTTTTTTTTAGAAAGCCCCCCAAACTCTACTTACCTCCCCTCTTTCCTCCGCCGCGCTCCCGGCCCTCTGCTTGCAAGGAAATGCAAGCAGAGGGGCGGGACCTGCAGCCACGTCTGTGATTGGCTGAGCGGCAGCCAATCACAGACGCGGCAGCTCACTTCGCCGGAGGAAAGAGGAGAGGTAAGTAAGAGTTTGGGGAGCTTTCTAAAAATAAAAAATATGCGGTTGGGGCTGGGAGACATGGGGGAATACTGTACTGAAGGGGTTTTATGCTAGGGGGAGGGATAGTAGAACGGGAGGGGGAGGGAGAGGGAGGGGGGAGAAGGGCTGCAGTACGCATGGCAAAAATCTACCTGAGGCCAGGTAGCAGGCAGTGTCCTATATGGACCTGCTAGCCTCCTGGTGGGCAGTTTTTGGGACTTTGGGGGGGGACTACAGGAGAACCCTATGGAGCTGGGATGTGAGGTAAGGATTACACTACATGATGGAGCCAGTAGTTGGGGGGATTATAGTTTTGGGGGTGGACATGCCCTTTAATCTGCCAATTCAGCATTTTGTCTGTGTATAAATAAATGCAACCGAAATACTGACTTCCTGTTTGCAGGACCCCTAGTAGAGACCGTTATGGTCTCCCAGGATATTTAAGTCTCTACAAAACGGATGTTGCTTTCACTCCACATACAGGCAGATTTCTCACCCTGTGAATCTCCCATTTTCATAGGATTTCCTGAAGGAAACTTTCATTCTGTTTAAAGATCTGAATGGGAAGAGAGTTTATGCCAAGGACTGGATGCTCATGAAAATGACACAGAACAAGTTGGGTTTTGCCTTTCCTTTATAATTAATCTTTTAAAGGGGAAGTTTAGTGCAAATACATGTACTTTTCAGAAAAAAGAGCAGTATTTAGTCATCCCACTGATCTTAATCTGCCAATTCGGCATTTTGTCTGTGTATAAATAAATATAATAAATAAAACTGAAATACTGACTACTTGTTTGCAGGACCCCTATTAGAGAGCGTTATGGTCTTGCCCTTGACCCAGCGCCTGGGTTGATTCAGATGCTCAGTAGAGCTCTGAGCATGTTTGACCCATGCAACAGCCAATCAGTGGAAATAACTGTTGGGAACATTCCAAGGATGTGGTGTATCCTGGGAAGAAGAAGGACCGTTAGAGCCTAAAATGGCAGCTCACTAATGTCAACAGCAGGGAACAGCAAACGGTATGAAATCAACTGATTTTTCAAAATGGGAGAGAATAACTAAGAAGGCATTACACAAACTAACAATTTAACAAATATTGATCATTTCCACTGAACTGTCCCTTTAATGCTTCTATTGGAAACACATACCAGCTTTACAGCATGCTGAGTTTTAAAGCAGGGATCCTCAAACTACATCCCTCCAAATGTTTTGAAAACTACAACAGCATTTATTGGTGTTCCTCTGTAGATGTGGAATGCTGGGAGGTGTAGTTTTCAAACATCTGGAAGTCCATAGTTTAAGGATCCCTGTTTTAAAGGGAAGAGTTAGTAACCCTTCTCACCAATATGCACTCTGTGAATACCAGGACTTTCAATGGTGGAAGAAAAAAAATGATTAAATCAAATTAGTTCTAAATCCACAATAATAATATTAATATTAGCAGTAAATCCATATATGTTGAGACATATGGAACCTATAGGTGCAGTCTATAATATTCTAAATAATAGAGAAACCTGTTACAATATACACAGTGGTTCCTGTTAGCAGAGTTTACCATGTCATCACCTGTTACCATCTCTCCTTCATCACAAAGGACACAGCCGCAAGCCCCGCCTTGAATACTTTTTTGCTTGCTATTGTGATTGGATGAGTGTCGGCATTGGTCGCATTCTCGACATCTATTGGTTCCATGGGATCCCACATCATGATAGGTAGACCTCTTTACACTTCAGCGGTTGGTAGACCAGTAGGGGAAAGATCAAAAGAGGCGGAGACAGAGAGCTGAACAGCAGCTCATTGGTTGATGCACGTCGCTAAGTAACGACGCTTCTCGAAGTGATTGCCACGTTGTCTATCCAATAAAAGTAACGGAGGCTGGTGCGGATAGATCATTCAGAGCAGGTCTTGCTAACTGGACTGCAATTCCCAGCATGCACGTTTCTAAAAATTGCATGTAAAATTTGTATTTGGAGAACTCTGTTGTGAGTTATATGTTATAATTTTAATCTTTTCCCAGGTAATACTTATTTCCATGTGCCATGCTAAATTCACCAGTGGGACTGTGTAGCTAAAACATCTGCCAGCTTTCTAACCATTGTGGGTGTAAGGTTTGGTGGGTGATTTGCTTAAAACGTGTTTTTACCGGTCACGTGTGTGTTTTGATTAACATGAAAATCGCAGGAACGCACAAATTCCCGCGATTTCCGATGCGCACACGTTTGCGTGCACGATTTTTAAATGCAAAGGCATGCATTTTTTAAATATTAAATTACAAAAATGCATGCACAAACACTGCGCAACTCACAGAAATCGTACACGCATTGCGCGTGCGATAATGCTTGTGATTTAATGCATTGTAGTGGGGCCTCAGCCTTTAACTGCATTTTGCTATAAACTACAACTCCCAGCATGCCTTGGTTGCTTGTTATTGCATTTGCAGTAATGCATGTGCAATGATTTCTTATAGGAACACCATAATATTGTTAACACTACTGCATTTCTTTTTTTTTTGTGGTGCTTGCTGCAGTCTAGTGCCATAATTCACTCAACGATGACAGAGAGAAGAGAAGGAACTGCACACAGCTGCAAAATACCCGCAATTGTTTGCAGGTTTTTTTGACATTTAAAGGGGAAGTTCATTGCAAATTCATCTACTTGTAAGAAAAAAGAGCAGTATTTTCCCATCCCAATGACCTTAACCTGCCCATTCGACATTTTGTCGGTGTATAAATAAATGCTTCCAAAATTCTGACTTCCTGTTTGCAGTACCCCTAATAGAGACCGTTACGATCTTGCCCTTGACCCAGCGTCTGGGTTGATTCAGTTGCCCAGTAGCGATCTGAGCATGTTTGACCCACCCAACAGCCAATCAGGAGAAATTAGTGTTAGGGACATTCCAAGGTAGTGTGCATTCTGGGAAGAAGGACCTTTACAGACAACAGCAAAGAAAAAGGTGTGAAATCAACTGATTTTTCAAAATGTAGGAAAATATGTAGAATAACTAGGTATGTGTAATATAAACTAATAAGTTAAACGATAATGATATTTTCCACTGAACTTTCCCTTTAAACCAAAAACGCACTAAAATGCACTGCATAGAAACAGTAAAAAAAGCATTGCAAAAACACTTTAAATCCCGATGCCATTTACTGCATTGTTTTTCTTGTAATGTGTAGTGTAGATTTTTTTTTCCCTTTAAGGGCAAGGCCACACTGCAATGCAAACGCAATCGCATGCGATTTCATGTGCGATTTTTTTACGTTTGCGCTTGCGATTTCTTCAATAAGTATAGGAAAACGCATGCGATTGCGATTAAAAATGCAGAACGCAAAACGCATGTTTTTTTTGCGTTGCCGCGTTTTCAATAATTTTTAAAAAACGCAAACGCAAAAAAAACGCAGCAGTGTGGCCTAGCCCTAAGAGCATACTATGGGGTGTGGATTAAGTTTATTTGTTTACTGTGTCATATGCTCAGGGCTGACTAGTCACTTCAGTTTGTCATTGCACCAATCACTGTGATAGGACTTTCCAAAGTATAGAGATTAAGCTGGTTAGAAAAATGTTTTTTACCTGCCCAAATCTGTGTATGTTGGATCTGTTGACAAGTGCAGAAAGTAACTGTATGCCAGGAGTCAGCACAAAGAGCAATCCACATCTCAACTTCTGTCTCTGAGTTAGTGTCTGATCTGACAATTCTGCTCTAGCAATAAAAACTCATGCACACTCTACAGGGTTTTCTTCCATTTTCTCCTTGCATATCGAGTGTGTGGTAGGTGCACATGATGCAACACGATCAAGGTCTCTATTTTTTATTGTGTCATAAACTTCACATAACGTTCCTCGGCAGGTCACACGCCTAAAGAGACATTGGAACTTTAAAACATTGTGAGGAATTTATGGCACAATAAAGTTGGGACCTTGATCTTATTGTTTTTAAGCACAAAGTTGTTTTATTGACAGTTGTGCTTTGCGAGTTCTGCAATGTATATATCCGTATCGCTCTGGTAAATCTCCCAAATGCGATTCACATCGTGATTTTAAAATCATGCAAGCGCAAACGTGATATTGAATTGCGCATGCCGGATGCGCAGGTGTCATTTACGTTACCCCCGCATCTGGCACTAATATGGAGTTAAAGTTGCGCTAACGAGTAGCGAAACCGGTAATTGCCCAGTGTTGCTGAGTAAATCGCCTTGCTTGTATGGCTTTTGTCTGTGATCTCTGTTATAAGAAATAGTGTAGCTTGAATGGGATACAAATCAGTTAGATATAATATAAACTAGCATATATGTGCCTGTTGGTGCATGGAATAAACTATAAACTATATTTACCATAAGTATAAACTTTGAATTTGGCTTGAAAGGCTGCATTTTGGAATTGAATGTGTGTGTCTGTGCTGCGGGTTTTAAAACTCAATATTCTTGCTATGGCAATTAAAGGGGAAGTTCAGTGCAAATACATATGCTTTTAAGAAAAAAGAACAGTATTTTCCCATCCCAATGACCTTACCCTTCCCATTCAGAATTTTGTCTGTGCATAAATAAATGCTTCAGAAATACTGACTTCCTGTTTGCAGCATCCCGGTCGATTCAGTTGCTCAGCAAAGATCTGAGCATGTTTGACCCATCCAACAGCCAATCAGTAGAAATTACTGTTAGGAACGTTCCAAGGAAGTGGTGCATTCTGGGATGAAGACGGACTGTTAGAACCTGAAATGGCAGCTCACAAATGTCAACAGCAGGCAATAGCGAGGAGTATAAAAACTGATTTTTTTCCAAAACGGTAGCAAATATGTAGAACTAGGTATGCATAATACAAACTATGAATTTAAAAAAATAATGATATTTTCCACTGAACTTTCCCTTTAAAGAAGACATTTAAATTTCATAATCCATTCTGATGTAATACATATATTTGTATTATTGTGTGTATGGTTGCCATGAAAACAGAAAGGTAGGATGGGTGTTGAGATGCATCAGTAGATGTGTGTACCTGTGTCTGTGTAGTTTAGGGTGGTATGTTGTTACATTTCAGACCATAAAACTAACGTGTTTGATGGTTTAGGTATGGTTGCCATGGAAACAGAAGGTAGGTTAGGATTTGAGGGTGTATTAGTAGGTGTGTGTACCTATGTCTTTGTGGTGTTAAGGGGGTATGTTTTTACATTTCAGAAAATAAAACTTTTTTGATGGTTAAGGTATGGTTGCCATGGAAAAATAATGGTAGATTGGGTTGTGAGGATTTAACAGTAGGTGTGTGTACTTTTACCTGTGTGGTGTGTAAAGCCTGTTCAGGACTGGTCAACAAGGAGGAAGGACTGTCGGTCTCAGCAAAAGTAACTGTGCGGTCCATAGAGGACTGCCCGATCGCTCGTGGTTTTCAGATGCGTCTGATTCAGACAAATTAACGGTCAGACATCGTTCGCAGCTAGCCAAAAAGGCATGCAATTTTTTCACCCAATTAACCGATACACTGAACTGAAAAATTGCATGGTGTGTACAACCGTAAGGGGTATGTTTTTGTGTTTGGGACCATAAAAGAAAGATGTCTTTCCTGTGGCCCTGCAGATGTTTAACTGTCAGCATTCACCAACAGCAGATGGCAGCAGTGAATGCTGGGAGTTGCAGTTTAAAAACATCTGTAGGGCCACAGGAAAGATGTATATCTTTTATGGTCCCAAACACAGGATGGGCATCCCTTGCTATAAAACTAATGTCATACTTCATTTTAAATAACCAATACATTTACATTACATTTATTTATAATTGTGTTTTTATTGTACACATTTACAGACTTTTATTTTGTAATTGTGTGTTTGTGTAGATCTTTGTGTGTGTCAGAGAGACACTGTGTAATTGGTGTAGGCTAATGTGTGACAGATGGTACCTCTGCAGGTGGAGGGCCAGAAAGGCTTAATAAAAAATATACTGACTTAAAACTAAAGGTATGAACGAATATTCCTACCTCACATGATTCTATATACCGTATATACTAGAGTATATACTAGAGTATAAACCGAGGTACCTACTTTTACCAGAAAAAACAAATTAAAGTGATTGACTGGAGTATAAACCGTGGGTAGAAATTATGATCACTGCCTTCTGATTATGTGATGTCTTGAGGCTTATTTGCCCTTTAAATAGACAGCAAAATTCCAATTTAGTAGTCCCGTACAGAAATAGCCAAATCCAGTATGGCTATTACTGTATGGGACTACTGTATGGGAATTCTGCTTTTCATTTAAAGGGCAACTAAAGCCTCAAAACAATACAGAATCAGAAGGCAACAATAGATAATTTTCTCCTTCAGATTCTGTAAATAGTTACCCTTTAAATGGACACCAGATTTCCCATACAGTAATAGCCATACTGGATATGGCTATTACTGTATGAGAATTCTGCTGTCCGTTTAAAAGACTACTAAAATCTTGGCACTCCAGATGTTTGGAAACTGCAACTCCCAGCATGCTTTAGTAGCTGGAAGTTGTAGTTTCCAAACATCTGAACCCTCACACTCTCACCCACTTAAGTGTGTACCTTTTGTGTGCATGCTTCTGTGGCATTCCTGGATCCTTCCTGGCAGCTTCTGCATGTTCCGGTAAGTTATAGAAGATACCGGGCAGCCGCTCGGACGCTCCCTATACTTAAGCGCCGGCTGCCTGATTTCTGCTCTAAGGTAACTGACTCGAGTATAAACCGAGTTCGGTTTTTCAGGCTGATTTTACAGCCTGAAAAACTTGGTTTATACTCAAGTATATACAGTAAGCCCAATGGCATCGTCTCTAGAAGAGAACATAGACTAACATCTGCCTTGTCTGTTACTCTTCTTCTGTATAAGTCACGCATGCCCAGATGCACATAAATATGCACAGAAAATACAGTATGTGCTGCAAAGCACACCCCAATATAATTAGTTTACAGGGAGGAGGGAAATGCCGCGCTCTCTCTGTTTGCAATCCAAATGACTCCAAATGGCAATCAGAAAGGATCCCTGGAGAATAAGGTAATAATTGGGTTCTTGGTGTTCTGCACTTACAGGTTTTTTTAAAGTCAGTGGGATGGGGAAACTTTCTGTTTAAAATAGAAAGGAGGGGGTCTAATGAAGTACTTCTCCTACAGCGTCTAACAGCTCACTGTGGTCAAAGTGTATTGAATCCATTGAGGGCTAGGCCATACTAGCATGTTTCGCACACTTTTTTAAAGTTTTGCAATCCATTAGCACGTGAGAAATTCATGCCAGGCTAACACAATGTAGGTGGCCACACCGTGTGTGCTGCGATCCATTTTCAGAGCTCACGTGATCACTATTTTTTATGCAAATCACATGCGCTGCAATAATGGAATTTTGGCAGAATCAAACAGTGTGCCCCTAGCCATAGCCACATTACAGTTAACTTAAGTTCTCCTTAAAAGATAAACATTGCAAAGATACAGAATGTGATGGTTCAATGGGAGTGTCTATTTATTTGCTTAGTACCAGACTTGGGAATGAACGGGTTTAGGAAAATAGCTTTTTTAATAAAACTAAAAAAAAAAAAAACCTAAAATAAAAAAAGAGGATCTAGGGCAGGATCCCTAGGAATTAGACAAGACAACACAAAAACTTGGACCTTTTGGGGCGATAAGAGTGTAGGGTTGGCGAGAATCAATTGTGGTTACATTTTCAGCAAAATTGTAGATTAACCATGTTTGGTTGTAATAACTTCAAGGTTGCACAATCAGATGTACTGATATATTGGATCTGTGGTTTTAATTCACAGCCTACAAATCTGTATATCAATAGTCAGCAAGGCTGAGGTGACACTGGACGTTAGTAGGCCTAGATATCCGATTAGGCAAGGTGCAGTGCAAACCAGTGAGCGTAATGTAGCCATCCCACTTGCTTGTCATGCTCTGCCCATTTTTGGTGCAGATTGCATGCAATATAATAAGGAACTATTGCTCAAATCGGTAGCACAACATGCACAGAAACGCAATGCAAAAATGCCAATGCGATTCAGTTGAATTGAAGTGTGGCCTCAGCCTAAATCTGTTGGTCTGGAATACGTGTACCTGGTTCTTTTCTCTTAGTGCTTTTGATACTATTTCTTGCTTATACCCAGAGCACCTCCTGTCTACTTAGACATTTATATACCTTGTGCACTGCTAAATTTTGTCACATAAGGACTGGAGATGCGTCTGGGATTTCGGCCGCGGCTCTGTCAGTGCTGGAAGGATCCCGGCAAGTTCCCCTGCAAGATTCACTGAAGAACGGGAGGTAAGAAATAGTGCATTTACCTCCTGTTCTTCAGTAAAACAGTTAGAAAGAAAGTTATTTTTTTGATGGACATACCCTTTAAGTTTGGAAAATAAACTGTAGATGAAGAAACAAAAAAGAGTTGTAAGACTAGAATCAAGTGCATTCCCTGGCATGTTATTTAGGAAATATAAAGGGCTATGCACTGAGAGCCGGTATCGCTCTCTATTACCTCCTCTAGGCAATGCACTGTGCAGATAGCGTCTGAGTGTATAGTAAATGGGCTTTTCCTATTCTGAATCTTCAAAGATTCTGTCTTAAAGAGACGATCTCAGCTCGGTATATTGCTAGCGGCGGTTGCGCAACACGTTTTTTTGCATACCGCTGCAACGTTATGTCTAAGTCACGTTAACCCATGGTACATAGGTTAACGTGACTTGAAGACGGAAAAAGCCGGTGCATAGCCCTAATTGAATCCATTCAGGCTTAGGTTACTTGCTAATACAAATAAAAGTGGGTACACACCTTCCAATCCTTTGTCCCGACTGAATGTTCGGCTCTTCCGACTGGTCGGCCAGGACAAAGGACTGTCGATCGCAGCAAAAGTAGTCTAGAATACCACACCATCGATCGTGGTTTTCTGATGCATCCGATTCGAACAAACGGTCTCGTCCGTCTGGCCGAAGAAACTATGCAATATTTTGGCTAGACTGACAGACACACTGAAATGTAGGTTGGGGGGCGAATTATTGAATAGAGAGCATTGAGATCCAAAACCCTCTAACCACTCGCTCGCTCTACTTCAGGTGAGCGCGCACGCACGCAATTGACAGGACGTAAGCTTTACGCATACTATGGGGGATGGGCGTAGCCGAAGTACGTGATGCTCTACGCGTGGCGTCACAGTACGTAGCGGCGGCGCTGGCGCTGTGCGATGAAGGAAGCCAGGGAAGAGGGCGCTCGGTGAGTCTCCATTAGTCCTCGGGAAAGTGACCGAACCGTTATTTATTTTGGATACATAACCCATATTAGCGATAGCGACCGGAAACCTCAGAGTGCATATTACCGTTTACCACCCCCGAGTGGGGCCTCACAGGTGAGTCCAGGAGTTTACATACGCACACATCTTATATGGCCTCCGATCGGCCCGCATTGCGTAACTGAAAGGACTACGGTGGGCGGGGTTGGGGAGGAGTTTTCGTAGGTATCAGGCTGCAGATACGATTTTTGCGTTGCTGGTCTCTTTTGTTGATAGATTGGTGTTTTGCGCTGTTTACGTATCGTTTGACTTAATTTAGGCGGGGTTACGTAAACAGCGTATTAGCGGGAAACTGTTATGATTCTTTCAGATTCACGACAGGAGACTGTTTGATGGGATATCACTGGGTGTGGGATTTAAGGGGGTGTATTTATATTGGAGTAAACCCCTATGTGTTGAGCGGCGTTTCTTCTTAACGTACTTATTGCCAGGGAACCGACCTTAAACACAGATCATGTGAAATGGGCGGACAGTGCTACGTTATCTACGTACATTTCTATCCCATGTATTGTGGCCTTACGTAGTTTGCGTACTATTTGATTTGCTTAGTGTATATGGGTTTAGTCTGATTGCATTAAAGATTAACCTTTCTCACTTAAGTTTATCTTAGACTAATGGAATTGTGGGTTGGCATGCTTATACTTTCAATTTGCTTTTTTTTATGACCGCATTGTCTAGGCCATACCGGTGCAATCCTCACACACCTCTGATGTTGTGCATTCTGTTAGCGTGTGAGAATTGCATGCCAGTGCATTCTTATGAGACTGACCACACTTCACGCTCTGATCCATTATGTGCATGCGATCGCCTTTTTTTGGTTTGTTCACATACGTTCTGGTAACAGATCATTGGTAAAATCGCAGGGCAAACACCCTAGAAAGTGGCACACGCTGCATTGTGATTGAGTTTTTCACACGCATTAACGAACATTGTTGTGGCCAGAGCCCAAAGGTGCTCATACATTACAGCTTACCTGGCAGACTGATCCGCAACATACAACACATTTCGGAGGAGCCGCCTTTCTGGATCTTCATACAATCGCAAAATGAATGGTAACGAATGGGACCTCGCGATCGTATGTCTGCCATGTAGAAGATCCAGAAAGGCGGTTCCTCTGAAATTGATTGTATGTCGTGGATCGGTCTGCAAGGTAAGCTGTAATGTATGGGTACCTTAATGGCTAGGCTACACTTGTGTTTTTTTAAGGGCAATTTGATTGTGCTTTTAAAAGTGCACACTAGCATGCTGCGCATGCGATCCGCATTTTTTACACAATGCACGCATGACAGCGCATTGTAGTGTGGCCTTAACCTAATATGTTAAAATGCTTTCTACTGCAGCTTTTGGCATATACATTTTTGGACAGGTAGTACCAGCAGCATGTTTAAAACGCATTCCAGTCTAAAACACATTCTTTCTATGAAATTCCTAGTTCAATATAAACCTCTTAAATCCATAAAATAGTTTGCTGCAGAAAGCCAGTTACTTTCACTTTCATCTTTACCCCCCCTCAGAGTGAGATACAAAGTAGCTGAACATGAATGAGCTCACTAAGGATCACTTGGAAAGACAAGGGACAAATCATTTAAATCAATAGTTTAATGCCCAAGAGTGTGTTTTAGTGTGGAGGTTTTATGTAAATTTGATGTGATCAATATTTAAATAGTAAAACCATCATTTGATCATGCTTCTCAATTCATTCTGAATTGAGAAAGCCAGTCGGATGACTAGCGAAACGTCTTCAAGAACTAAACTTCAAGTCCAGTTGATCTAATTGAATACATCAGATACATCATTTGATCAGTTTATCCCAGTACAATCAACTGGTAAATTACAGACAATCATGATTATTTTAGTATGCAAAGTCAGGCAAAAAATTGCAGTACTATATAAATCCCAATTAATGGATTATCAGTTGTCATTTTATTCAGTTATTCTGATGTGTGGGGAAAAAGTTAAGAAATTGGTTTGTGTTTACCAGGTTTTAGATCACATTACTAATGGTAAAGGCATGCTGATGTACCAAGGTTTAGTACAGCTTTTAGCTGGCGTTTGCACCAGCCGTGCAGGGCAGCTTCCACAAACACCATGTGGGTCTTTGGCGTGAAATGCCATGAAGTGTTATGTTATATACACATGATCAAAATAAATTCGGCCATGATGGACTCATGTAGGTCGAACTTTTGCTTGGACAGTGTGCTAGAATTTATCCAAACCTGTGGACTGCAATGGACCGCACGATCAGTTGTTACGAAATTTTCATTTGCAGTCTGGTCGACAATTCAAAAACAGCAACCGCTCTGTCTGCTCAATATATATGCCCGTATGTACCCAGCCTCAGTGTGTGTTTTATACTTTCCATTAATCACACACCAAAGATGCACACTCTTGCAATATAATGTTTTGTTTATCTGTGCAACCTTCGCCTTGTATAGAATTTATTTTTTACAAATTAAGTATTTGCATCTTTACATAAAAAAGTTTTATCATTCACCTGTCTGTATGTTAGCAGCATTGTTTAAATGTAATATGACATTATTTATGACTTTTTTTTTTTTTTTTAATTTATTAGCTAGAAACTGCTGATTCAGAATTACCTGATTCAGACTTAAGAAAAAAAACCTTATTGTTTACTTTCATTTTCACTTTCATCCTCTTAGCTCAGAAGGAAATAAAGTAGCTAATTAGAAACCTTTTCCTGGCTGGAGCACTTTGGGAAAGAGGATTAGGAGGAATTTAAAGAATTCACAGTTGTATTATGGTATGATTAAAAAGAAGGGCAAGGCATGAATTGTTTTTTTTTTTAGATAAAAAAAGATATAGCGTAACTTAAAGTAAATATATTTCAGATGAGGACCTAACCGTGAGCAGTTTTGATAGGTGGTGTCATTTAAAGTTAAAAATATAAAGGGGTTGTTTGGCAATAAGTGGTGCAAGGTTTTGGCGGTTCTATAACTTTGCAGCAACTAATAAGTTATTAGCATTTTACTGGGTTACTGCAATTGGAAATCTAATTGATTGCTGTGAATAAGTAGCATAGGTAAATTTTGCACATTGAACTGCATCAGCCCTACATTGATTTGGAACATTGATTTAGAAGGTGGAATTCCCAAAACTTGTCTTAAAATAATATAAAGCCTGTAGAAAGAAACATTGACGGTAGTGGTATGTATCCGTTTTTGTAAGCCCTCTTATATACATAATCTCTTGATGGGTAGATTTTTAACCTGCCCTGTTTAAATGTTTTGATTTCAAAACCGTTATTGTCCTGATAAATAAGGGATGCAAAAGTTTGTCCATGCTTTTAATTTGCAGCATCCAATCAGATGCTGGCTTTTTACTACCGTATATACTCGAGTATAAGTCGAGGTTTTCAGGCTGTGAAAACAGCCTGAAAACTGAACCTCGACTTACTCTAGTCAGTCACTTACTGGTGAAGGAATCCGGCTGCCGCGTCCCTGATGGTCGCATCCACTGACGTCACGACTCGGCGCCGAGTCGTGACGTCAGTGGATGCGACCATCAGTGGACGCGGCAGCCGGATTCCTCCATCTCGCGGCAGCCGGATTCCTCCATCAAGATGTCGGGGGCCCGGACTCTCCTGCAAAGGTAAGGCATTAGTAGTAGTGTAGTGTAGTGGCAGGGTGAGAAGATGGGTGCAGGGAGAAGTGTAGTGTACTGTAGTAGTGTAGTGTAGTGGCAGGGTGAGAAGATGGGTGCAGGGAGTAGTGTAGTGTACTGTAGTAGTGTAGTGTAGTGGCAGGGTGAGAAGATGGGTGCAGGGAGTAGTGTAGTGTACTGTAGTAGTGTAGTGTAGTGGCAGGGTGAGAAGATGGGTGCAGGGAAATAGGTTTTATTCCTGGGGCTGGAGGGGAGACTCTACCCTCGACTTATACTCGAGTCAATTGGTTTTACTCGTTTTTGAGGTAAAAATGGGTACCTCGGCTTATACTCGAGTATATACGGTATGTTACTGCAGTTACAGTGGAATGCGAAAGTTTGGGCAGTCTTGTTAATCATCATGATTTTCCTGTATAAATCGTTGGTTGTTACGAAAAAAAATGTCTGTTAAATATATCATATATGAGACACAGTGATATTTAAGAAGTGAAATTAAGTTTCTTGGATTTACAGAGTGTGCAATAATTGTTTAAACAAAATTAGGCAGGTGCATAAATTTGGACACTTATTTTATTGATTCCAAAACCTTTACAACTAATTATTGGAACTCTAATTGGCTTGGTAAGCTCAGTGACCCCTGACCTACATACACAGGTGAATCAATATTTCTTAAATTGTTAGTTTGTGTAATGCCTTCTTAGTTATTCTACATATTCTCTCCCATTTTGAAAAATCAGTTGATTTCATACCCTTTGCTGATCCCTGCTGTTGACATTAGTGAGCTGCGATTTCAGGTTCTAATGGTCCTTCTTCTTCCCAGGATACACCACATCCTTGGATTACAGTTATTTCTACTGATTGGCTGTTGCATGGGTCAAACATGCTCCGATCTCTACTGAGCATCTGAATCAACCCAGGCGCTGGGTCAAGGGCAAGACCATAACGCTCTCTAAAAGGGGTCCTGCAAACAGGAAATCAGTATTTCGGTTGCATTTATTTATACACAGACAAAATGCTGAATGGGCAGGTTAAGGTCATTAGGATGAAAAAATACTGCTCTTTTTTTTCTGAAAAGTGGCAACATGGGCATCTCAAAACAACTCTCAAATGACCTGAAGACAAAGATTGTTTACCCTCAATGGTTTAGGAGAAGGATACAGAAAGCTGTCTCTGAGATTTCACCTGTCTGTTTCCACAGTTAGGAACATATTGAGGAAATGGAAGACCACAGGCTCAGTTCAAATTAAGGCTCGAAGTGTCAGACCAAGAAAAATTTCGGATAGACAGAAGCGACGAATGTTCAGAACAGTCAGAGACAACCCACAGACCAGCAGCAAAGACCTACAACATAATCTCGGTACAGATGGAGTCACTGCATCGCTCAGTCATTCGGCACACTTTACACAATTAGATGCTGTATGCCAGAGTGATGTAGAGGAAGCCTTTTCTCTGCCCGACAGCACAAACCGAGCCTCTAACGCACTTTGGACAAGACAGCTTTATTTTGGAATAAGGTGTTGTGGATGATGAAACTAAAATGGAGTTATTTGGGCATAACAAGGGGCATTATGCATGGAGAAAAGAACACAGCATTCCAAGAAAAAACACCTGCTACCTACAGTAAAATATGATGGTGGTTCCATCATGCTGTGGGGCTTTGTGACCAGTGCAGGAGCTGGGAATCTTGTCAAAGTTGAGGGACGCATGGATTCCACTCAGTATCAGCAGATTCTGGAGACCAATGTCCTGGAATCATTGACAGCTGAAGCTGCGCCGGGGCTGGATCTTTCAACTGACAACGACCCTAAACACTGTCCAAAATATCTTCACCAGAATCCAGACTCTCATTGGAACCTTCAGGAAGCATTTAGAGACTGTAATCTTCCAAAAGGAGGATCTACTAAAATTGATTTCATTTTTTTTGGGCCAAATTGTTTAAACAATTATTGCACACTTTCTGTAAATCCATTAAACTTCATTTCACTTCTAAAATATCACTGTGTGTCTCCTACATGATATATTTAACTGATATTTTTATTGTAACAACCAACGATTTATACAGGAAAATCATGACATTAACAAGGTTGTCCAAACTTTTGCATTCCACTGTAGATAACGTATTGGTTTGCTCAGGCAATTTTTGTATTGCATTAGTTCAAAATTTAAATTTTGCAGAATTTAAGAATTTTGACCGATGCCGCTTAGTTTGTTTATAAACACAATTGTCCAAAACATAGTGTTGTACATGGTTAGTTTTAGATAAAGATGAATATGGTGAAGTTGTCTAAGAATTGTCCTGCTCCTTTTTGTTGTAGTTTGTGAGCAGTGTTTTGCGGTTTGCTATTTAGGATTATATACAGAAATGTGCATTAATGCTACAGGGAAAATATTTATTGTGGGCTATTATGGAAAGTAATTTGATGCGACTTGCAGTATTCCAAACTAAAACCATTTTTGCATATATCCACTTTTACATTGACTACCACTGTGCCCAATTAATACTGGGGGGTAACATTTTTTTTTTTTTTAAATGTATTACTTGGCTAAATCGTGAAAGTAAAGACATGTTTAGCAATTAAGGACTAAATCTATGCCGAAAAATACTCATTGCTGGTATTCTGCTGTTAGGCTGAGGCTACACTATGACGGGCAGTGTGTGAAAAAGCGCTCTCACATTACCGTCTGTTTGCGCTGTGATCTCTAAAAATTGTGATTGCATGCACTCTGAAACCGGATCACTGTGCATGCAATGTGGCTACCAAAATTGACATGCACTTTACACGATACTTAGATCTAACGCTATCTTTAGCACTGGAGAATCTGCTGGTGGGCCTAGCCCACCGCAGCCTCAAACTCCCAACATTGTTGTAATCATGACTCAAAGAGTAATGCTGGCCATGTTGAATGTTCGTTCAATCTAAATATTGGCTGCCAACAGTATCTGACAATTTTCCACAGCCTTACCACTTCAGCAGCGGTGTAATGTTGTTTGCAAAAGGATTGGCTCGGGATGCCTCAAATGTCAGCGTTGTGTAGAGTTGTGGGTGGCCAGCATAAGCAGACCTTTTTGAACATCATTGGTGTATCTGTGATAAGAAGAAGCAAGCAATGTCAGGGTGAAAGCTACCCGATAGGACCCTTTTGACAGCTGATGGACGGTCCATTATTTTGTGGATTTTTGATGTTTTTGACTTGTTGTTTTTCAACTGATTTCTTAGGTTAAATAATTTAACTTGTCCTTGACTTGCTGCTTTTGAATAGCTGATTGGATTGCTCAACTTGCTGCTTTTAAATAGCTGATTGGATTGCTCGACTTGCCGCTTTCCGAACTGCTGATCGGAGTGTTGTCCCATCTGCTTCCTATCTTTATTATAAACGCACATGCGAACAAGTTTGGACAATGTGCCATCTGCTGTTCAGAAGCCCCCAGTGGAGCTGACCAGGTTAATGGAAGGCTGGCAAAAACTGAATAAATGCTTGAGAAACCTAAGGAAGTCCTACCCTGGATTTATATCAGTAAAGTTTTTAATAACTTTGTAGTAACAGATTTTTTTGAACAAATACTGGTTTATATCTGTACAATTATTGTATAAATACACAATATTTCACTATTGCACTTTAATTGTGGTACTCTTGATGTTATGTTTGTTTCCATAGCTTACTGTTACATTCCTGTGGCTTGTCAGGTACCGCAAAGTTGTTGTTACTACCATTTGGTTATGGTCTTCCCATAAACCACATAACCTAATGCAGAATTATTTATTACTCTGTATTGTTAAAGGGTATGTAACTGAAAAAATGATTTTGCCTTTCTTAATCTAGATTAATATATTAAATAGCACTTACTCTCAGTGTGTATGTGACTGCATGCCTTCAATCCAGTACTTTTTTTGCTCAGGTCTAGTATCCCCTCTCTTGACCGAAATTTTTTCAGACCTGAATTTTAAACTGAGCATCTTCGCCATTCACTATCATGTGGATCTGAGAGAGTGAATTCCCCAAATGTCACCCATTCAGTTACACCTTTCCAGTTACGGCAAAATCCAGTACTTAACTCGCCAGAAATAAGGTACTTGACTGACAGCTGAAGCAATTTATACTTGGATATCTAAGAAATAGGTGGCAGATCACCACATGTTAAGATATAGTTAGGATAAATCCAGCTAGCCAAACAGTAGTGAGGATTAATTACCTCAGTGTGGCTAAGGCCACACTACAACGTGCCGGAATCGCGCAAAAATTGTGCGTCGCAGGTCGGGACCCCCAATCACACGTGTGTACGAACCTTAAGCTCGCCATACACATGCAACTATTTAGGGCATATGGTACAATGATTGTATGTACCCCATAAGCACACAACTGATAGTAAAATCTTTTTACAGTTTTTACCAAATATGTGTAATTATATACAGTCTGCTCTGAATTGTGCAAACAGTCCCCAATTGAAAATTGATTGTAGCATCATTTCTTTGTACCATGCATACTACTCAGCAGAGAGCAGATATGAACTGATCGAGGTATATTCTCTGCTGTTTGTGTGCATGGAAAGTATATCTGGCTATCTATAGGCTGTTTTTTGATTCATTGAACAATGTGTTGTAAATAGGCTTCTAAAGTAGATGTTAATTCCCAGCCTTTACCCCATCAACCATAAATTTTGCAACCTGTCTGATCATGCATTTCATTAATAAACTCCTTAATGGACACTATACTGAAAAATACCTGCCTCATCTTAACTATTATTGAATACATGTAAGTAGCTATTACTCGGATTTGTGTGTTGCTGCATGCCTTCAATCCAGCACTCATTTTGTTTAGGAGCAGTATGCCCCCTTTCTCTTTTAACCACTCCCACTTCCACCGACCTGACCTTTTCCCCACAAACCGTCAAGCCTGCATACAGCATCCAACTGTCAAAACTGTCACCCTTCCAGCTACAGTAACTACTCACAGAAGAATAATTTTTGAAGCAAGGAACTTGATTGACCGCTTAAATATAAGAAGTTTTAGATTGGATATCTAAAAAATAGGGGGCAGGTCAACAAAAAATTATACAGTGGTGATTGAGAAGAATTATAGTTCCAGTTATGGTCAATTGAAAATAACCTATTTTTGGTAGATGCCCTTTAATCATTTGATTGGAAAGAATATTTGGGTGGTAAAATGGATCATTTTTCAAATCTGCCAAATAAATAAATTCTTATGACCACCATAAAAGGGCAAATTCACCTCTCAAATGAAAATTATATATTGCATCACCCCCCATCCCATATTGCAATAGTTGAAATCTGAAGTAAAACTAACCTACATTCTGCCCCATTCTGCGACCCTTTCTGCTTCCTGGGCCTTCTGGTCAGAGATGGATTATGATCACATGGGGCCCATCATCATTTAGGGGCCCCTTTTTTGCTACATATATTGTATAGACTATAATGTTGTTACTGCTTCTGTTTTATCAGTCGTGGATGTGTTTACATCACATCCAGTAGCTGAATGGTATTTCTATCTGAGCATGTGTAAGTTTGCTAAGAGCAAAAAGCTGAAACCTTTTGCTGGGCAGAGGAGTGTTGGACCTACACTTGGTCTAGTGGGTGATTTACCTATTACCATTTTTCGTTTGAGGATGAATGTGCCCTTTAACTTCTACTAAACCACATGAGGTTGATACTTGGCACTGCAGATGTTTTGGAAACCCGCGCCCAGCATGCATCTGCAACTGTCTTTTCCAAAATATCTGGAGCGCCGAGTATCAACATCACTGCCCCAAGCAAGCAGAATGGCTGTTAGTTTACCCCTTCTCCCTCCGCCCCTGCCCCTATTCAGGAACAATACTTTCTTGTCTTTCGTTCTCCGATTGCTGATAGAGCGCTGCCTACGCTATTTCCGTTTCTGTCTTTCCCATTACATTCCCATTTCATCACCACCTCTCTCCCACTGCGCTCTATGTCACTTCCGCGATGCACGACGCCTTGTGAATCTGGGCTTGTATTCCTTTTTGCGTAGCGCGCTCTGCATTCGCTTCTGTTTAATCCGATGCTGTATTGCTTTTCTTTCTACGCTCCTGTGTAGCGTAAGTTCTGGAAACGCTATTAGCTAATCGGAGCGCTGTTTGGGGGGGGGGGGGGGAGACTTGCGCACAAGCTTAGAGATTGTTGTAGAATCCCGTGGTTACGCAGCGCTCGTAGAGTATGTTTTGCAAGAACTGCGCATATTGCGTAAACGCCGCGTCTCCTTGGCGGGCCCTGTTTCTCTCGGACGGAGAGTCCCTGGCGGTGACGCGCCGGGATCGGTACATGTTCATTTATACTTTTACTATGTGTGCAAATACACGGCCCCTCGATGTAGGGTAAATACGGGAGAAGGACTGGGAAGGAGGAGCTCGGGGCCTGAAGAGAACCCGAGCCGGCGCCATTTTCTGGGAGAGGAGGCCCGGGGGGAGGTGTCCCTACTGCACCATGTTTTTGGGTTTAATACCGTCTCTGTGTGGGTGTAACTGGTACGGTATATGGATGGGGTCAGGCTGGGTTGTGGGGGGCGTGATACTTCACATTCAGTTATAGCCTGTGGATTACATGCATGTGTATAAGCTTTACATATGAATAATGTTTGTGGGGTGCATGTTTATGATATAAAGACCTAGGGATGTTGAACATGAGGGCACCCGGGTGACAACTCCTACCATTCCCTGGCTGCAGTATGCAATGATGGGCAAGTTTGGCTTTCCTGTCATAGATTGGCTGGGTGAGCCTGCAATGCATGTAATGCTGAATGTAATAAAGTCTCTGTCTCTCTGTTACTAGAGTTGTGTAAGTCTGTATGACTATGCAAAGTACTGAAATGATAGCTGCTACACTAATACACAATTTTCCAAGGGTGCACATTCACCACCCATTCCAATACATATATTTTGTTGAGGATGCACAGAATCATGTACAGTTTTACTTATTTCCATGCTCCGTAATAAAATTGCTTATTGATTTTGTTTTTTCCTGTTTTTAGAGGGTACAATGTGTAAAATGTGTTTGTTTGCCAGCTAACTCAGTGACCGTATTGCCAGTTATCCATGTAGCGACTGGTATGGAGGAAGTTGGCCACTTGTAGCTGGAAGGCTTTGGTTTGGAATTCATTCCTTTTTCTTTTTGTCTCCCTTATTGCACATTCCACATAAGTTCATTTGCTTAGTATTTTTGTGTTTGTAATGCTAAAATGTGTTTTACATAGTGTGCACTTGTCTAACCGTAATAAACACACAACATGCCATCGTTATAATTCCCTGTAATCTTACCCACGGCTTAATTTATGTATCTAGTTTCACATCCATTAAAGTTTTTCTCTGCCCTCTCTTCTTACAAATTACTACTAACATAGTAATACACCAATTGAAGTATTTTAAACTTTTAGTTTTTCAAAGCATTAAACATTAAAGGATTTTCCTACAAAGGCTGTATTTAATAGGGTCAGTCAGCCCTTGTTTGAAAGTGCCTTAACATCATTATTATAACTGTGGGTGTGGTTTATGTAGCAGTGTATTGCAGTCATACCCTGAGTAGGTATGGCAATATTTGTAAAATTCTTGTTTGATTTTGTTAGTTAAATTGTCCACATATATTGGTAGGAGACACAAGTTTGATGTTTAGGAGTTTTCTGGACTCTAAACTAATAGAACTCAACTATTGGTGTGAGTTCTATTCATTAAGAACTTGTGCTTAAATTGTGTATTAATCGGGCTATACATTTAATAGATATTGGCTTATTGAGCTTTTGTTGCGGCCGACAGTCGTGCCATATGTTGGCGATTTGTCAGCTGAAACGGACGTTCGTTTGGGCCTCGCTGCCCAATTCATCTTGGTGGGCATCTACGATTGCACGTGTGTATTAAGCTTAACTTGCAGTGTTTTATGGATGGTGAACTCTTTATGATTGATGTTACATTTGTAACGCCTGTTGTAAAGTTAGCTGGGTTGTCGATGGTCTGCAGGTATAAAATAATGTATGGGCACCCTTAACTTTAAAGCTGGGTACAGACCACCCAATAATTCGTCCCAACTGGAATTCCAGTGCATTAGTCATTTGGGCCAAAATATTGGAAGGTTTCTTCGGCCCACACAATGATTGGACGCGTCGGAAAACCATGACTAATCAGCGGCATGGCCTCCATTGGACTTGATGGAGGTATGTCTTTATTCAACCTTAATTACTATGTAACTATGCGACAAATGGTGAGAACAGTCAGAGACAACTCACAGACCAGCACCAAAGACCTACAGCATCATCTTGGAGTTGCTGTATGCGAGAGTGACCCACAGCATAAACAGCTGCTTGAGGTATGACAACGCATATTTGGACAAGACGGCTTCATTTTGAAATAAGGTGCAGTGGACTGATGAAACTCAAATGGAGTTATTTGGGCATAACAAGGGGCATTATGCATGGAGGAAGAAAACGGCATTCCAAGAAAAACACCTGCTACCTACAGTAAAATATGATGGTGGTTCCATCATGCTGTGGGGCTTTGTGACCAGTGCAGGAGCTGGGAATCTTGTCAAAGTTGAGGGACGCATGGATTCCACTCAGTATCAGCAGATTCTGGAGACCAATGTCCTGGAATCAGTGACAGCTGAAGCTGCGCCGGGGCTGGATCTTTCAACTAGACAACGACCCTAAACACTGTCCAAAATATCTTCAACCAGAATCCAGACTCTCATTGGAACCTTCAGGAAGCATTTAGAGACTGTAATTTCTCCAAAAGGAGGATCTACTAAATATTGATTTCATTTTTTTTTTGTGGTGCCAAAATTTGTTTAAACAATTATTGCACACTTTCTGTAAATCCATTAAACTTCATTTCACTTCTAAAATATCACTGTGTGTCTCCTACATGATATATTTAACTGATATTTTTTATTGTAACAACCAACGATTTATACAGGAAAATCATGACGATTAACAAGGTTGTCCAAACTTTTGCATTCCACTGTAGATAACGTATTGGTTTGCTCAGGCAAATTTGTATTGCATTAGTTCAAAATTTAAATTTTGCAGAATTTAAGAATTTTGACCTGATGCCGCTTAGTTTGTTTAATATAAACAACATTGTCCAAAACATAGTGTTGTACATGGTTAGTTTTAGATAAAGATGAATATGGTGACAGTTGTCTAAGAATTGTCCTGCTCCTTTTTGTTGTAGTTTGTGAGCAGTGTTTTGCGGTTTGCTATTTGAGGATTATATACAGAAATGTGCATTAATGCTACAGGGAAAATATTTATTGTGGGCTATTATGGAAAGTAATTTGATGCGACTTGCAGTATTCCAAACTAAAACGCATTTTTGCATATATCCACTTTTTACATTGACTACCACTGTGCCCAATTAATACTGGGGGGTAACATTTTTTTTTTTTTTAAGATGTATTACTTGGCTAGAAATCGTGAAAGTAAAGACATGTTTAGCAATTAATAGGATACTTAATCTATGCCGAAAAATACTGCAGATTGCTGGTATTCTTGGCTGTTAGGCTGAGGCTACACTATGACGGGCAGTGTGTGAAAAGCGCTCTCACATTACCGTCTGTTTGCGCTGTGATCTGCTAAAAATTGTGATTGCATGCACTCTGAAACCGGATCACTGTGCATGCAATGTGGCTACCAAAATTGACATGCACTTTACATCGATACTTAGATGCTAACGCTATCTTTAGCACTGGAGAAATCATGCTGGTGTGGCCTAGCCCACCGCAGCCTCAGAGACTCCCAACATTGTTGTAATCATGACTCAAAAGAGTAATGCTGGCCATGTTGAATGTTCGTTCAATCTAAATATTGGGCTGTCCAACAGTATCTGACAATTTTCCACAGCCTTACACAATTCAGACAGCGTGTAATGTTGTTTGCAAAAGGATTGGCTCGGGATGCCTCAAATGTCAGCAGTTGTGTAGAGTTGTGGGTGGCCAGCATAAGCAGACCTTTTTGAACATCATTGGTGTATTCTGTGGATAAAGAAGAAGCAAGCAATGTCAGGGTGAAAGCTAACCGATAGGACCCTTTTGACAGCTGATGGACGGTCCATTATTTTGTGGATTTTTGATGTTTTTGACTTGTTGTTTTTCAACTGATTTCTTAGGTTAAATAATTTAACTTGTGCGCTTGACTTGCTGCTTTTGAATAGCTGATTGGATTGCTCAACTTGCTGCTTTTAAATAGCTGATTGGATTGCTCGACTTGCCGCTTTCCGAACTGCTGATCGGAGTGTTGTCCCAATCTGCTTCCTATCTTTATTATAAACGCACATGCGAACAAGTTTGGACAATGTGCCATCTGCTGTTCAGAAGCCGCCAGTGGAGCTGACCAGGTTAATGGAAGGCTGGCAAAAACTGAATAAATGCTTGAGAAACCTAAGGAAGTCCTACCCTGGATTTATATTCAGTAAGTTTTTAATAACTTTGTAGTAACAGATTTATTTTGAGACAAATATCTGGTTTATACTGTACAATTAATTGTAATAAATAACACAATATTTTCACTATGTTGCACTTTAATTGTGGCTACTCTTGATGTTATGTTTGTTTCCATAGCTTACTGTTACATTCCTGTGGCTTGTCAGGTACCTGCAAAGTTGTTGTTACTACCATTTGGTTTATGGGTCTTCCCATAAACCACATAACCTAATGCAGAATTATTTATTACTCTGTATTGTTAAAGGGTATGTATACTGAAAAAATGATTTTGCCTTATCTTAATCTAGAATTAAATATATGTAAATAGCACTTACTCTCAGGTGTGTATGTGACTGCATGCCTTCAATCCAGTACTTTTTTTGCTCAGGTTCAGTATCCCCCTCTCTTGACCGAAATTTTTTCAGACCTGAATTTTAAACTGAGCATCTTCGCCATTCACTATCATGTGGATCTGAGAGAGTGAATTCCCCAAATGTCACCCATTCAGTTACACCTTTCCAGTTACGGCAAAATCCAGTACTTAACTCGCCAGAAGATAAGGTACTTGACTGACAGCTGAAGCAATTTATACTTGGATATCTAAAGAAATAGGTGGCAGATCACCACATGTTAAAGTAATAGTTAGGATAAATCCAGCTAGCCAAACAGTAGTGAGGATTAATTACCTCAGTGTGGCTAAGGCCACACTACAACGTGCCGGAATCGCGCACAAAATTGTGCGTCGCAGGTCGGGACCCCCAATCACACGTGTGTACGAACCTTAAGGCTCGCCATACACATGCAACTATTTAGGGCATATGGTACAATGATTGTATGTACCCCATAAGCACACAACTGATAGTAAAATCTTTTTACAGTTTTTACCAAATATGTGTAATTATATACAAGTCTGCTACTGAATTGTGCAAACAGTCCCCAATTGAAAATTGATTGTAGCAATCATTCTTTGTACCATGCATACTACTCAGCAGAGAGCAGATATGAACTGATCGAGGTATATTCTCTGCTGTTTGGTGCAGTGGAAAGTATATCTGGCTATCTATAGGCTGTTTTTTGATTCATTGAACAATGTGTTGTAAATAGGCTTCTAAAGTAGATGTTAATTCCCAGCCTTTACCCCATCAACCATAAATTTTGCAACCTGTCTGATCATGCATTTCATTAATAAACTTCCTTAAATGGACACTATACTGAAAAAATACCTGCCTCATCTTAATCTATTATTGAATACATGTAAGTAGCTATTACTCTGATTTGTGTGTGTTGCTGCATGCCTTCAATCCAGCACTCATTTTGTTTAGGAGCAGTATGCCCCCTTTCTCTTTTAACCACTCCCACTTCCATCCGACCTGACCTTTTCCCCCACAAACCGTCAAGCCTGCATACAGCATCCAACTGTCAAAACTGTCACCCTTCCAGCTACAGTAAAACTACTCACAGAAGAATAATTTTTGAGAGCAAGGAACTTGATTGACCGCTTAAATATAAGAAGTTTTAGATTGGATATCTAAAAAAATAGGGGGCAGGTCAACAAAAAATTATACAGTGGTGATTGAGAAGAATTATAGTTTCCAGTTATGGTCAATTGAAAATAACCTATTTTTGGTATAGATGCCCTTTAAATCAGTTGATTGGAAAGAATATATTTTGGGTGGTAAAATGGATCAGTTTTCAAATCTGCCAAATAAATAAATTCTTATGACCACCATAAAAGGGCAAATTCACCTCTCAAATGAAAAATTATATATTGCATCACCCCCATCCCAATATTGCAATAGTTAGAAATCTGAAGTAAAACTAACCATACATTCTGCCCCATTCTGCGAACCCTTTCTGCTTCCTGGGCCTTCTGGTCAGAGATGGATTATGATCACATGGGGCCCATCATCATTTAGGGGCCCCTTTTTTGCTACATATATTGTATAGACTATAATGTTGTTACTGCTTCTGGTTATCAGTCGTGGATGTGTTTACATCACATCCAGTAGCTGAATGGTATTTCTATCTGAGCATGTGTAAGTTTGCTAAAGAGCAAAAAGCTGAAACCTTTTGCTGGGCAGAGGAGTGTTGGACCTACACTTGGTCTAGTGGGTGATTTACCTATATACCATTTTTCGTTTGAGGGATGAATGTGCCCTTTAACTTCTACTAAACCACATGAGGTTGATACTTGGCACTGCAGATGTTTTGGAAACCCGCGCCCAGCATGCATTCTGCAACTGTCTTTTCCAAAATATCTGGAGCGCCGAGTATCAACATCACTGCCCCAAGCAAGCAGAATGGCTGTTAGTTTACCCCTTCCTCCCCTGCCCCTATTCAGGAACAATACTTTCTTGTCTTTCGTTCTCCGATTGCTGAATAGAGCGCTGCCTACGCTATTTCCGTTTCTGTCTTTCCCGATTACATTCCCATTTCATCACCACCTCTCTCCCACTGCGCTCTATGTCACTTCCGCGATGCACGACGCCTTTGTGAATCTGGGCTTGTATTCCTTTTGCGTAGCGCGCTCTGCATTCGCTTCTGTTTAATCCGATGCGTATTGCTTTCTTTCTACGCTCCTTGTGTAGCGTAAGTTCTGGAAACGCTATTAGCTAATCGGAGCGCTGTTTGGGGGGGGGGGGGGGGGGACTTGCGCAACAAGCGTAGAGATTGTTTGTAGAATCCCGTGGTTACGCAGCGCTCGTAGAGTATGTTTGCAAGAACTGCGCATATTGCGTAAACGCCGCGTCTCCTTGGCGGGCCCTGTTTCTCGGACGGAGAGTCCGCTGGCGGTGACGCGCCGGGATCGGTACATGTTCATTTATACTTTTACTATGTGTGCAAATACACGGCCCCTCGATGTAGGGTAAATACGGGAGAAGGACTGGGAAGGAGGAGCTCGGGGCCTGAAGAGAAGCCCCGAGCCGGCGCCATTTTCTGGGAGAGGAGGCCCGGGGGGAGGTGTCCCTACTGCACCATGTTTTGGGTTTAATACCGTCTCTGTGTGGGTGTAACTGGTACGGTATATGGATGGGGTCAGGCTGGGTTGTGGGGGGCGTGATACTTCACATTCAGTTATAGCCTGTGGATTACATGCATGTGTATAAGCTTTACATATGAATAATGTATGTGGGGTGCATGTTTATGTATATAAAGACCTAGGGATGTTGAACATGAGGGCCACCGGGTGACAACTCCTACCATTCCCTGGCTGCAGTATGCAATGATGGGCAAGTTTGGCTTTCCTGTCATAGATTGGGCTGGGCTGAGCCTGCAATGCATGTAATGCTGAATGTAATAAAGTCTCTGTCTCTCTGTTACTAGAGTTGTGTAAGTCTGTATGACTATGCAAAGTACATGAAATGATAGCTGCTACACTTAATACACAATTTTCCAAGGGTGCACATTCACCACCCATTCCAATACATTATATTTTGTTGAGGATGCACAGAATCATGTACAGTTTTACTTATTTGCCATGCTCCGTAATAAAATTGCTTATTGATTTTGGGTTTTCTCTGTTTTTAGAGGGTACACAATGTGTAAATATGTGTTGTTTGCCAGCTAACTCAGTGACCGTATTGCCAGTTATCCATGTAGCGACTGGTATGGAGGAAGTTGGCCACTTGTAGCTGGAAGGCTTTGGTTTGGAAATTCATTCCTTTTTCTTTTTGTCTCCCTTATTGCACATTCCACATAAGTTCATTTGCTTAGTATTTTTGGTTTGTAATGCTAAAATGTGTTTTACATAAGTGTGCACTTGTCTAACCTGTAATAAACACACAAACATGCCATCGTTATAAGTTCCCTGTAAATCTTACCCACGGGCTTAATTTATGTATCTAGTTTCACATCCATTAAAGTTTTTCTCTGCCCTTTCTTACAAATTACTACTAACAATGTAATACACCAATTGAAGTATTTTCAAACTTTTAGTTTTTCAAAGCATTAAACATTAAAGGATTTCTCTACAAAGGCTGTATTTAATAGGGTCAGTCAGCCCTTGTTTGAAAGTGCCTTAACATCATTATATAACTGTGGGTGTGGTTTATGTAGCAGTGTATTGCAGTCATACCCTGAGTAGGTATGGCAATATTTGTAAAATTCTTGTTTGATTTGTTAGTTAAATTGTCCAACATATATTGGTAGGAGACACGAGTTTGATGTTGTAGGAGTTTTCTGGACTCTAAACTAATAGAACTCAAACTATTGGGGTGTGAGTTCTATTCATTAAAGAACTTGTGCTTAAATTGTGTATTAATCGGGCTATACATTTAATAGATATTGGCTTATTGAGCTTTTGTTGCGGCCGACAGTCGTGCCATATGTTGGCGATTTGTCAGCTGAAACGGACGTTCGTTTGGGCCTCGCTGCCCAATTCATCTGGTGGGCATCTACGATTGCACGTGTGTATTAAGCTTAACTTGCAGTGTTTATGGATGGTGAACTCTTTATGATTGATGTTACATTTGTAACGTCTGTTGTAAAGTTAGCTGGGTTGTCCGGATGGTCTGCAGGTATAAAATAATGTATGGGCACCTTAACTTTAAAGCTGGGTACAGACCACCCAATAATTCGTCCCAACTGGAATTTCAGTGCATTAGTCATTTGGGCCAAAATATTGGAAGGTTTCTTCGGCCCAACAAATGATTGGACGCGTCGGAAAACCATGACTAATCGCGCAGGCCTCTATGGACCGTACACTCGGTTGTGGCAAACTGTCCAATGTGGCTATTTTTTTGAAGAACCAAACTGTTGGTTGGGACACAGGATTTGGGGACGAAGGATTGAAAATGCATCCAACTTAAATGTACCTAGTAAAGCAAAGACTGTCTTCCTTGAAGTGTAAGATGCATGTATACTTGGGTTGTATGCACTATAAATAAGTCTTGGCAAGGGAATATTAAAACTGTATAAAGAGGAAAGCAATTCATTATGCAATCACTTTTACACTTATTAATTTTTATTTTAGGTGACCTGGCCCTGCATGCAATGGGAGCTCCACTATGTCAACCGAGACTGGGCTTGGCACACGTCTGAGAGCCACTTCAGGAATGGGCGACGGAGTGGAAGGGGGTCAAATGTCGGGCCAACAGCAGCCTGCTCCCCCCCAGCCTCAGCCACAGATATCCCTAATTTCCAACCCTTCTCCTCCTGACACCGCCAGACTCAACCAACCGAAGCGCCAGACCAACCAGCTGCAGTACTTAAATAAGACAGTGTTAAAGACACTGTGGAAGCATCAATTTGCATGGCCCTTCCAACAGCCTGTTGATGTAGTCAAACTGAACCTACCTGTAAGTAAATTCAGAATCCTTTTAAAATTGCTTTGTAGATGCAATATTGGAAAAGATTTGATTCTATTTAAAAAAAATTATATGGTGTAGTCCTATTCTGCAACCAGGACATGCTGGAAACATCAAGCGTGCCAAGGTTCAAAGTCACTGTCTTCAGTGTAAAAAGAAAAATTTTATATTTTGCCGATATGGTGTAAAAAAAAACTGTATAGAATACCCATACAGTAGTCCTATACAGTAATAGCCATACTGTATTTTGCAATTACTGTATGGGACTACTGTATGGGAATTCTGCTGTCCATTTAAAGGGCAACTAAAGCCTCAAAACAATACAGAATCAGAAGGCAATCTTATTAACAAAATATACCATCTTCCTGATTCTGTGTTGTTTTGAGGCATTAGTTGCTCTTTAAATGGACAGTAATCTCATACAGTAACCCCCGATTTCTTGGCACACCAGATGTTTGTAAACTACAACTCTCCGCATGCTTTAGTGGCTGTGTGTTGCAGTTTCTAAACATCTGCAGTGGCCCCCATATACTTGAGTATATATAGGGTACACTTATAGTTTAAAACCTCGGCTTATACTTGAGTATATATTGGGTACACTTATTTTTTACTGATTTATTTTAGTAGTAAAATATGGTCACTGTTACTCAAGTTTGATATTTTTGAGATAAAGTAATTGTTTGATTATAGATGCACATTTTGATTTATCTCTGCTCTGCTTTGTTTATCCTCTGGCTTTGTGTGTAGAATGTGTTTTAAAATACTTTAAAGGGCATGTCATCTTCACTAGTCTCATTGATATTTAAGTTAAAGGGCATGTCCACCCCAAAATTTAACTTTTGATATGTGGTAGGGCATGCTCCCCCAGCCCCAACCGCATTAATATAATTGTTAGAAAGTCCCCCGATTCTTACTTACCTGCCCTCTCTCCCCTGCTGCAGTGTTCAGGCCCTCTGCTTGCATGGAATTGAAAGCAGGGGGCAGGACCGGCAGCCGCGTCCGTGATTGGCTGAGAGGCAGGGAGGGCTGCACTGAGCATGCCTCAACCTTGATGAGGTTGAGGAAGTCTCAGGCACAGCATGAGTCACACACTGCTCCTACACAGCAGTTTCCTGGACTTTGGAGGGGCACAGCAGGGGAACTATTTTGAGCAGGAATGTAAGGTAAGGATTGTTTTAAACTACTTGATGTGACCAGTAAGGGGTTAAATTTTAGTTTTGGGGGTGGACATGCCCTTTAAGGGACTTGAGAGGCTAGAGTGGCTTTATAATTGTAAAAGAAGCAGAAATGTCATACGTGTGCATTTGTACTACATGAAAACTCGGATGTCCTGTCTTAAAGGGTAAGTACACTCAAAAAACCAGTGTAAATGGAAGCTGTAGCTTTAACTAACCATCTCCCTTTTTTTTTTTTTTTTTTAGGTCCCTTCTGAGCCTACCTGTGCTCCAGTAAAGTTCCTGATATCTTGGATAATGTTTGCAGTCACCTAACTCCGTGTGCACGCTCATGGCACAACTTCGGCACGCGTGCACAGAGTCCTGTCACAAGCGTGGCGCGATGATGTTATGCGGCGGGCACTTACGTGCACGGAGCTAACTGACCATGGATTTTTGGACACTGTGGAATGAGATCCAGGAAGTCTTGGGAGGCAGAGCTTAGGTGACTGCAAACATTATCCAAGATGTCAGGAACGTTACTGGAGCACAGACAGGCTCATAAGGGATCTAAAAGGGGGGGGGGGGGGAAGGGAGATGGTTGGTTAAAGCTACAGCTTCCATTTACACTTAATTTGTTTTTTGAGTGTACTTATCCTTTAAGAATGTGAGCAGAAATAGTGCTGGAGAGACAACAAGCTCTCCAGAGGATTTCTCAGTACTGCCAGTAAAGAGGGTGAGTGTATCTACCCCATCCTAAATCCAGTAAAAATATAAATCCACTGGAGGTTTTTTGTTATTGTTGTTGGTTTTTTTTGGTTTTTTTTTTCTAATGCAAAGTTCTTACTTTAGAGGAGAAATAACTGCTAATGAGTTTAGGTTATTTATTTACTTTTAACATCGCCAAAATCTGATGAGATTTATTTGGGGATATCACCATCTGCGGAAGACTTTGGGAAACAGAAATTAAAGGACATGTAAACTGGGGCAATTTTTAACTAATCACACAGTAATTAGGATTAATTACCACCAATCTTAAATCTGCTTTTTTTTTCTTCTCTGACCTTCCTATCCCTTGTTTTTTTAGCTCTGGGAGTTTTACTTTTAAAGGGTGCGAGGAACAGCTAGTCAGTAAAGAACTATCAATCACCCAGTCCCACCCCCTGGCACACTACATGTAGAAACTCCATTCTATAAAAGTAAAGCTAATTTCTCTTACATCTTGCTTGATTCAAGCAGTGATTACATCTCCCAAGGCTGCTTACCTTCCCATAGCAAAGCAGATTTACTTTCACTATAACACAAAATCATTGGGTGAATGCTATTGGCTGTTGTGAGGCACGAATGATTTTACGATCTAATGTCACATAATAAGATCGGGAAAATGTAAAATTTTTCCTCCAACTCCAATCAATGGAAATGTCGGATTGTACATAAAATCGGCCTAATGTATGGTCACCTACACAAAATCACTGTGTGAATGCTATTGGATGTAATGGGGCACAGATCACCTCCACTGCACATGCTCCACACTCCATTTATGCTTCAGTTTTGGGAGGGGGTGTAAATATATAGAGAGGAGACATGCATACTAATTAGGAGTGAGGACATGAGGAGATCTAGTGACGGAGCACTGAGAGCAAAAAGGGATCTAGTTCTTGACGGCACTAAAAATATAGAAATGGATAAAGGCAAGTCATTTTTTCAGTTAAGTGTCCCCCCAATACAGTAGCTCTACAGTTACATTCAATATCACTTTACCCCCCTTTCTCTCCTAAGCACAGAGACACAAACATTGCTAATTAACTCACTTACTCTAATGTCTGATGTCTCCCAGTGTGCTTATTGTGCTTCTACATGAGAAGTTATTCCAATTTGCATAACCCAGTCGGAGGTGAGCTGAAGGGTGAAAATGAAAGTGAAAGTAATTGTGAGCCTTGTAACAGTGAAAGATTGAATTGATTTCACACGTTGCATCTTTAGTTAGGGAAAACTATACATTGCACTAATCAGCAGCCTTTTGGCTATATGGCAGGTAATGTTTCTTTTGGGGCAAACATGTCTATAATGTAGTTTTACTGAATGGAGAGTGACAGAACTGTAGATTCTAATAAACGCACGTTCCCTTGCGGTGCAATTTGCGTAATAGTTAAGAATTAAAGCGCATGTCATCCACATAAATAAAAAATGTTTAATATTACAGATTTACAGAGTCGGTGATTTGAATTTTTGCGTCGGTGCCTGATGTTAATGACACATTTTGGCTAAAAACAGTATGTACTTGCAGAAACTTCCTCACTGGTTTGTTGGCTGTCATCAGCTGAAGTATTTGGAAAAAGATTAGGGACGTGTGTCAGAAGAAGACTTTAAAACTTTAGAAATTATTTGATGGCTTCTAATGACATTGGTAGGATTTGTGCTATTTATTTATTTTTACTAAATCCCTTGAAAAAACTTTTTTTTTTTTTAATTTGTTTTGTCATGCCGTTGCAAGGTAGTTACAGGTAAATGTATGCATTTTATAGACTTTTGTATATTTAACAGTATTATTGGTTACATTTTCTAATATGCTATTATTAGTGTATTGTCCAATGACTATATACTTTGTCATATTAAACATAAATAAAGTATAGAGATCTAAATGTTTTGCAAAAATTATTTGAAGGCGGTGAACACCTGTGTTCCTAAAGGAACAGTACAGGATTCTTTAAAGGGCATCTATAGTGAAAAAAACACATAGCCCCTTTGCAAAGTTAAATTCATGTACTCTGTGCTGCCTTAATCCTATCTCTGTCAGTGACTGTTTAACCATGGTGTCAGATCTCTGTGCAGCATTAGGAGTTAAAAGTTCAACATCCTGAAAAACACACCCACGCACAGTGGTCAATAGAAAGCAAGCTGTCCTGGAGACACGGAAGGAGAACCGTTTACGATCTCTCACTTTGTGACCCATCATCAATCAGTAAGAGCTATTAAGAAAGGGGGTCAAGTGCAGCCTTATATCTACCATCAAAGCTACCTCTCTCCCCCTGCTAATGCTCTTATCACTATGTTTATTACAGAGCAGGGAGGGGGGGGTCACGTCACAGGGATTTGATTGACAGTCCAAATAGGAGTAGAGGAATGCAATCACGTATTCTTCTAACTGGTGTATCTCAGGACAGAGAGGGAATCTGAAATAAGTGAAGACACTCTAGGGGTTGTGGGGAATTATAGAACACATAGAAAGAAAGAAAAAAAAAGTTTTCCACTATAGATGCCCTTTAATATTTCTGTAAATATATTTCTGTGTTCTATAATTCCCCCCAACCTTCAGAGTACCTTTATTTTCTTCAGTTTCCTCCTTTGTCCCAAGATATATATAAGTTAAAAGAAGTCAAGATTTCAAGACCTCTCCTGCTTGAGCTGTCAATCAAATCTCCCCCACAACATGCCGATTTAGTGTGTAGGCTTACACAAATTTTACAGCAAGTCTCCCAATGACTCCTTCCAGCTCTCTAAAATAGTGCAAATACTGGGTTAAAACAGAAGTAAAGGGAAGGAGAAAGAAGCTTTCATCAATTTATTGCCTGTCAAAGGGAGATCGGGCAGCAGGACTTGGATCTCTCCTAACTCGCCCCCTCCCACCCTTTATGTAGCAAGTGTATCCAGAACAAGAGAGACTTCCTCTCTACAGGCTTACATATGGAGGGTTTTTTTTGTTTACAAAGAGTGTAGGAGGATTAATGCTCATGAGCGGACTATATGAACGGGGGAATGACCAGAGAGTGGAGTGGGAGTGGGGAGCTCTGCATTAAATCTGACTGTGTGCAAACACTGAGCCACTGAGGAAGGGTGGAATAAGGCAGCATACACTAACCTTTTTTTATGTCTGGACTGTATTTCACTATAGATGTCCTTTAAAGATAGTGCTGAAGCACTAGGCAAGACTAGCAGAACCTCTTTTCTTTGTGCTGCCACACCTCAGAAATATTAGGAAGTAGAAAGTATCAATCCTACCTCCCTGCCCCAGGTACTTTTCACTGTATCATTTTTTTTAAAATGTTTATATGCACTATACTTCTCATTTAAATGCAGCAACAAAAAGATTTCTTGAACCCTCATTCCAAGTGACTTACAAATGCACAGCCCCATACCCACAGAAATTCAAACACTGCTTTCACATAACCTGACAAACCTGTTACATTTATATATCCATCTCCAGTGGATACTTCGCACATTCAACCACCTGTGTGCTACAGTGTAGGTAGATAGACAATTGATATACAGAGCACTCCAAATGCATCAGGTGTAGGCACTAGGTCCCTTTTTCTGAAAAGGGGACCTAGGAAGGTACCGAAAGTTGCCTGCACCTGATTTTTGAATAAATTATTTGCACCAAATAAGACCTGTGAGTGCACTGGACTATTTCATCTATATACATATCCTAGATACCCCAGTGATTGGAGGAGTAAGTGCCTGTTACAGTTTATTTTATATATATATATATATATATATATATATATCTGTTAATTGTATTGTGCAGGGCTAAAAATCAAATATTTTAAATTATCTAGAATTACACTGTTCCTTTTAAACTGTGTACCATCGTTCTTTCTTTTTACACATTAAAGGGTATCTCCACACACTTTTTTTTAGTGTAGGGGACCCTATCCAACCCCTAACCACCATATATGTTTGCAAAAAAACAAACAAACCGAAAGGTACTTACGGAGCTTCATTCCCCCGGGGTTCTGATCTGACCCTCTGCTTGCAGGGAATTGCAAGCAGGGGTTTGGACCTGCAGCCGCGCAAGTGTGATGCGCATAGAAGACAGTCCATTGGGACGCGATCGGGTACGTTCCTTACCTTCTCTCCTGGCTCCTGATTATTTTATTGAAGAACGGGAAGTAAGACACATCTCCTTTACCCCTGTTCTTCAATAAAACTGAATTCCCAACTAATTTTGTTAATATCAGTGGAGATACCCTTTAAGGAATTGTACATTGAAAAACTGCCTTATTTCAATCTATAAATGAATACATGTAAGTAGCACTTACTCTGATGTGGTTGTATTGCTGCATGAATTCAATCCAGTATTAGTCTAGCTGGGGAATGAGCTTAAGCAAAATAAAAAAAATAGCATGCTCCATAATCCCTATGAGGCATCATTGGTAGAGGGAATTTCCAACCATGCAGTTCACGTATTATTGTCACCATTCCAGCTACAGCAAAAATATAACATAACAGAAGAGTTTATGATCCAAAGGAGCTTGATTGATAGCTGAAATGTTAAGCCCCCCCCATAAACGTGATAGTCATTTTGAGCGATCCGATAAATTAGATTGTTCAAAATATTGATCCCATATATGATGTTTTTTTGATCGACCACTGTACAATGTTGAGCAATTTATTGGAAAAACAAGGGCAAATCTGTGGAAAAATCAGAGCCTCAAGGAGGGGAACTTCGAGTGGTTCTTTCCACAGACAGAAAGATAGCTATAGCGCCAACAGACTTTTCCATTCCCATTAAAGGAACACTAAACAGATTTTGTGTACTTGTAAGTACATAAAATCGGTTTCTATTATTCACAGGGAGGTGAGAACGCTTATTCCCACCTCCCTGTGAATAATAGAATGCCCGGGGGACACTTGAACTTACCTTACCGGCACTCCACTCGCAGCTGCTTCTGAGTTGACAGCCGCGCTGTCCGGACCAGTCGCCTATCTTTGGCGCATGCGCACCGATACAAAAAATAGGTGCGCAATTGGGACAGCTGGAGGTAGGAATCAGAGTTCTCACCTCCGAATGAATAATAGAAACAAATTTTATGGACTTAAAAACCCTGATTTAGTGTCCCTTTAAAGGGGGAACTGTGGTCTCCAAACAAGTTAAGTTTAAATGAAAGGCCAGTTTCCTTCCTTTTAAAAAAAACAAGCCATCAACCACCTCTCTACGTGCTCCACAGCCCAAGATATACAGAAATGACTGACCAGAAAGTTAATGGGTGGGAGGCTGACATGTAAGATTCCTACAGCTGCTCCTCCACCTCGCCACCGGCTAGCACAGCCTCAGACTCCTCATGTGTAAGGGGAAACAGGAAGTCCCTCCTCCTCTCTGCTGTGTGAAGTCCTGACAGAAGGTAAGGGAATCTACTGCCCTTTCTCTTTCACTGTGTGAAAACAGCCTTTTCAGGCAGAGTTCTCACTCTGCCTGAAAAGGCTGATTTCACAGAGTTGGGCGGGGCCACGGCACCTGCGAGTGGGCTGGGCCACATTGGGGCTGTAAGATAATGGGCCGTGGGGGGCCTGCAACTGGAGGGACCAAGGGGTCCATGAGTGGGAGGGACCAGGGGGGCTGCAAAGGGGAGGAGGAGACAAAGGACAGATTAACGGACCGTTTCAGAGCAGGAAGTGCAGGGGACCTGGTGATGCTGCTGCCATATCACACACAAAAATGTAAATATCTTCAAAACTATGCAAAATAAACAATGGAAATAAATTGCAAAAATTCTCAGGGGAGCAATTCCTATCAATTTACCTCAATTTACCTAAAGTAATTTTTGGACAACAGTTCCCCTTTAACTTTCCCAGTGCCCGCAGACATTCCCATTACCTTTCCCAGTGTCAGCAGATTTTCCCAGTGCCAGATTAATAAAGTGTCAGGATCTCAGATCTACCTGTCACAGAGGCTGCTTGTTGTGTTAAATATCGGGTAACCGCTTTTATTTTCCTGTGTTAGAACTGCTCTCCTGTATGTTTTAACTCAGCTCCTATTCCTCTTCTCTTCACCTTCTTTTTGCAACATTGTTGCAGAGTAAGGCTGAGGCCACACTGCAATGCACAGGAATCACGCACAAAATCGCGAGCGTTATCGCACGCGATTGTGTGCGCTTTTCTTGTGCGTTTGCGTTCGCCGTTTCGCGTTATGGAAATGCTGTTAACGCACCAAAAATGGTGAACGCATGCGTTACCAAAACGTGAACGGACGCACAATCGCATGCGTATCGGAAATTTTAGCGAAAATCGCGGGCACAATCGCGAGCACGAAACGCGTGCGCAAACGCGCGAAAAACACGCTAGTGTGGCCTAGCCCTAAGGAAGTTCTAAACTGCTCAGTCTGTTCAGCAACAATGTTGCAAACGTTCAAGTACAGAAAATAGTGAAAGGGAGGGGGAATAGGAGCTCAGCTAAAATGAATAGGAGAGCAGTTCTATACAGGGAAATGAAAGCTGCTACCCGATTTTGAACTCCTGGTCGCCAGTAAAAAAAAAAAATTACAGTAGCACTGGTGACTAGGATTTGTCCTGCCTTGCGTTATGGTCTTGCCCTTGACCCAGCGCCTCGGTTGATTCAGTTTTTCAATAAAGATATGTGCAAGTCATTTTTGTGGGACATGGGAACTTCCAATAAGGTAGTGTCTATATTGCAGGAGTATCAGGATAAAAATGATGGGTAGGATCCACAAGCCGATGGTTTGAAAAAAAAAAAATGTTTTAATTGCCATTTCTGGTTCCATTTGTTGGGGAAATATCTGGGGTACCTGGTGTGTGTGCTTTCTAAAGCAAGAACACACTGTTCGTAGAAATAACAAAAAAAAAGAACTTTCAGTGCTATAAATTTTCTTATATTGCTTAACTAATACATTTTTAGAATGTAAACATGTCAAAACGTGTGTTTAGAAATAATGCACCTAGACTGTTGTGTGTTTTATGTCTGCTTCTATGCTATGTCCTATTTGTACAGCACGTGAACATGTGTGCTTTGAAAAGCTCATTGGTCTAAGGGAGAATCCTACATATGGCACACTGCAACTTAAAAATATGTATATTCATTAAAAGTTGCAGGCCCTCCCCTTTGCTTATGTTCCTGCTAAGGTGCTACTACTTAATTATACATATAAATAGTCAACAGTGCACTTTTCTGTTTAAGTGCAACCTTAATTTTTATTGACACACATTGTGCAAAGCAGGCAACATTTTGGTCCATTTCCTTGGACCTTTATACAAACATTTTTTTGCCATATAAAATAATGAACAAGAAAAGTAAATGAAAAGATTCTGGGCACTTGCAGATCAGATTTAATTTGCTCATTAAAAGCTACATGAATGAACATGTGACTCCATGTGATGCAACTATTGCATGGGTGGTGTAAATTACTGTTCTTACTCCGACAAGCAAATATTATTCTTGAATCCTTTTCAGACTATCCATGCAAATGCCCATTGTTCTAGGTAATTGTATGTGTGCTTTCAATCTCAAGAATATAATTTGCAGTTTTATTGAAAGAATATTGTTCCTGATTCAAACAAAACATCACTTCGGTTCTTAGCCAAAGACCATTATTAAAATAGTCATGCAGTTAGCTTTAGAAGCAGCTTTATTTATTTATTTTTTTTAAGACTTACTGCTTTCAATTTACCTGGCTGAGTTTGAAGGAAAAATCATTTTCAAATGTTAAGTACCTGGAGTCAGGTAGGGAAAAGGCTTACCTGACAATCATTTCTTTTTCTTTGAACTCTGACAGGGAGACTGAAAGCTGCAAGCACTTAACTGACTTAGTGTTAAAGCTTCAGAGTGTTTCATAGTAAACGGTTAATCTCAAAACAAGTTTTAAGGGCTAGGCCACATTTGTGCGCTTTTAATTGCGATCCGATTGCACTATAAAAAGCACACTAGTGTGCTGCAAATGCGATCTGTTAATCTGAGTGCATGCAATCACATTTTTCCCATGCTGTCGCATGCACAAATGTCTACAAGACTGTAGCACTGATAAAAAAAAATTCTAAGGGCCACACCGGTGTGATTCTCACTCGACAATGTATCACAGAACATGTTCAGAAGCGTGTGAGAATGGCAGTGCATTGCAATGTGGCAGGCCACCCTTTCCACTGTGTTTTGTTTTATTGGAGCACATGCAATCGCCATTTTTGTGCAGATTGCATGCATTCTGATAATACACTGCATTGCAATCACGATTTTCACGTGCATTATTATGTGTTGTAGTGTGGCCACAGACACTAATTGTATCTATTAACTTAATGTAAGGAATATTGTGGTCGCTCTCTTCCAATTCCTTTTTTTCCCTGCCGTGGCACACGTTGTTTTGCTATTTTTAAACTAGCTTAGCATTTAATATATATGCATTAAAAAAAGTTTAAAAAATCCCGCAGCATTTTTTTTTAAATAAAATATCGAACATGATTTCTACTGTTCAAAAGAAGAAAAAAAAATTAAGGTTATGTTCCGGGTATTAGAGGTTACGTACACGGTAAAACAATTTTGTTACTGGATAGCTCTGGCTTTAATTCAAATGGGGTTGTGGTTTTTTTTTCCCCCATCACCCTCCCTTTACTGCTTAAAAGTTGCTATCTTCTTCCTCCTCTCTAATCCCGTTTTTAGGACTGCCCCCACGAGATTCTTCAATTCTCCAACATAGCGTAGCTTTCACTGCGATGCACATGCATGCTCTTCAAATGGCATCCTTATTCTGTGGCAAAGGGAATGTCGGAGATTTGAAGAATCTGGTGGGGGCAGACCTAAAAGGGGATTAGAGGGGAGGAGGAAGATGTCAACATTCACTCAGTAAAGGTAGGATATGGGAGGGTGATAGAACAAAAAAACCCTTTAGATTTAAAGCCACAGCTACCCAGTAACAAAGTTGATTTTACAGTGTACATACCCTTTTAAGAGACCTCTTTTTTTGTGTGTAGCCATTATTTGGGTAAAATAATAATTTCCTTGTTCAGACCGATTGAATGACTCATTGTTAAAATAATTGTGGTTTATAGACAAAAACAAAACTTTTAACTTACTTTTCTTTCTTTAGGATTACCATAAAATAATTAAGATCCCAATGGACATGGGCACCATCAAGAAGCGTCTTGAGAACTATTATTACTGGAATGCCCAAGAATGTATCCAGGATTTCAACACCATGTTTACAAATTGCTACATCTACAACAAGGTGAGAGGTGTCCTCCAAAGTGAAGTTTAAGTAGAAATTTTAATTTGTGTTTCACGTGAACAGAGGTGATAGAATGGATTGTCCTGGTTGATTTCTCAACAATGTGCTGTGGCAAAGTGCTCAGCAAATGGTAGTGAACATAAATCTCACACACACACACTAATTTGGATAATGAGTAATAGTGCATCATTCACTTACTAAAAATTAATGATTTGTTAAAATAAAAACATGAGAGGGATTTAAAATCCTATATGTAGTAAAAGATTTTGATTTCCAACAGGGTGTGTTCTTGCATATAGATGACATCCAATATGAAAATGGCTGCAGCTGATCAGTTTGTTACCTAATCTCCAAAACATGGGGTGTCCTTTTGCTGCATCTTTCATACTTTAACTAGGATTAAGGCTATATCTGTTGTATTAAATTAGATCAACTGGACTTGAAGTTTAGTTCTTGAAGACGTTTTGCTAGTCATCCGACGGGCTTTCTCAATTCAGAATGACTTGTACAAGAATCTGTGGCAATTATGTACCCTGGAAAATCCCAATTAGTATATCACAGCCAAGTGTTAAGGGCGTGATTGCATAGTGGCTAAGAGGTGTTATAGGAACGCCCAGAGTAAGGTGTCAAAACAGCATTGTACATGGCAGACAGTTGGTGTCAAACCCCCCCCACCTCTATTTAGGCTTGGTTTCTTTATTTTCACATAAATGGCCTCCTTGACACCTCTCTTGAACCAGTCACGTTCCTTTGCCAATATGTTAACATTACAATCTTCAAAAGTATGTCCTTTATCCTTAAGATGCAGGTACACGGCTGAGTCCTGACCCGAGGAATTGGCTCTTCTGTGCTGGGCCATTCGTTGATGCAGTTGCTGTTTGGTCTCCCCCACATACAAATCAGAGCATTCTTCACTGCACTGCGTATATGATGTCGCTTTTCTTGTGTTTCGGTATTGGGTCTTTCGGATGTACCAATTGCTGCCTCAGTGTGTTGTTCGGTTTAAAGCAGACAGGGATACGGTGTTTTTTTTTAAATTCTTAATTTCTCGGAGACCCCTGCTACATATGGGATGACTGTTCTTTCTCCTGTCTTGCTTTTCCCCTTCACTGTTGGTATTCGTGTTCTTTTCTTTCCTTCTACTTCTTTTGACAAAGGCCCAGTCTGGATATCCACAAGTTTTAAAGGGCTCCTCTGAGATGTTTCATTTCTTTAGCCTTCGCCTCTGGCTAGTGGGGGATGTTCTCAGCTCTGTGTTGCAGGGTTCTGATGACAGCAAGCTTGTGATCTAAAGGGTGGTGGGAGTCAAACCTCAAATACTGATCTGTGTTTTGGTTTTCTGTAAACCTCTACTTCCAGTTTAACATTTTCCTTGACTTCTAGCAAGCAGTCCAAGAAAGCCAGTTTGTTGTTTTGTACCTCGTCCCTTGTAAATTTGATGTTTTGGTCTACCGCATTAATGTGTTCTGTGAAAACTGTACAAGTCATTCTGAATTGAGAAAGCCAGTCGGATGACTAGCGAAACATCTTCAAGAACTAAACTTCAAGTCCAGTTGATCTAATTGAATACAACAGATATACCATGACCTGGATGAATGAGAACCTTCACAAGCATAGGATTAAGGCTATAATTCTTATTAATATTTTCTTGTGTAGAAAATAAGGTTAAATGGGTTAAGCATTAGGATACATTTATCGCTTTTTTTTTTCCTTTCTAGACTGGAGATGACATAGTACTAATGGCTGAAGCCCTTGAGAAACTCTTTTTGCAGAAGATCTCAGAAATGCCACAGGAAGAGACAGAACTGCCCATAGTGCAAGGCAAGGGACGTGGTCGTGGAAGAAAAGATCCAGGTGAGGAAAAGTTTTAGGCAAAAAGAAGTTTTGCAATGAGGATGAATAAGATACAAAATATGAAATAGAAGGAATACATAGATCAAGTATATAGGTAAAATTTAGTAGAATGTTGCTAGATAAAGTGTGTTAAAGACATGGTTGTAGTTCTGTAACCAAAACCTGGTAAAATTGGATAAAGAAAGGCATGTGTTGCGTGGCTTTGAAAGACTGATATTTGGGTTGTATATCAAGATTATCATAGAATGTGTACGTATGGTTTGTTTTCTAGATGCTTCAATCACCCCAATGAGAACCAGAGTCCTTTCCGGTAGCCAAGTAGACAAAAGTACCATTAAACCCGCTATTACACGTAAGTCGATACAATTTATGTGGAACTTGGACTGTGTGTTTGGATATTCACTAGTGTTAAATAACATTCCAGAAATATATTCTGTACACTATGTGGCTGGGTACACACAAGGCTGCATTCAGCCTGATGCCTGGGTTGAAATATCATTGGTTGCAGCACAAATAGCAGTTGTCTAAAATTTATCGTGATCGGAATCTCCACCCTTAACGGACATGTCACCTTTTTTTTATCTGCCTGCAACCCCAACTGCTAATTTTACGAGTTTATTACGTGCATCTATAACCAGTTATTTTCTGGTTATGGAAAAAAAAAGGTATCTTTCTCCTCCCTCTGCTCAATCAATTAATTAATCATTGGCTGTGATGTTGGTAGTCACAGCCCTGATTGACTGCAGGGAGGGAGGAGCCCGCTTTAGATCTTATTCTGGCTAAGGTAACTGCTACATAGCCTTGTAATAAGTAGATTTCATATGTCTTCAGACTCAACCTTTCACAAGCTCCACAAGATTGCTTTCAACCTGCCACAGCATCTTAGATACTGCTTTCAAACTGCTCCAATCTCCTAAAAATTGCTTTAACTCTGTCTCTTAATTTAAGACGATATGAAAGCCATAAGTAAAACGAAACCTTAAGAGATAGCATTAAGTATGATGTAATTTGTAGTATTCTTTGCAACTGGACTTTCTCTTTTTTTTTAATATTTTATTCTGCAGCTTTCCAGTTTGGAAATGTAACTAAATGGTTTTAGATTCAGCTTGCCATAGCAACCATTCAGTAGTATAAATGAATAACAGGGAGTCTGCACAGCAAGGTAAGTCATAAGTTACGATAACAACCATAAACTATGCTCTGTATTCTATTACCTGGTTGCTGTGGTCAGAGCAACAACATTTAAGGTTGGAGAATTGCAGAACAGAAGCCACCTAAAAATAAATAAATAGCAATATAATTTGATTAATTTTACAGGATACTTATTGGTAATCATTAGCCAAAAGAGGTTTTGGCAACTGTACTAACTCCAGCTGATCTGTATATCATGTTTTTTGTTTTCCATAGCTGTATCTAAGCCTACAACTCCAACACCACCTATTGTGACAAGGACACCCACCCCTCCACTAACTAGGACTCCAGCAGCCCGCCCTCCAGCTATTACTCAAGCTCCAATAACTTTCTCTCCCACTATCACTCAGGATGTGGTGGTGCCTACGACCGTAACTCCTACAGCTGTTCCTCAGCCTCTTCAAAACCACCCTACAATAATCCCCACTGCTGCTCAGCCTGCAAAGGTAAAATTAAGCTTTACCATGTTTGTTCCAGTTTTTTTTTTCCCATGAATTTTTTATTTAAAGAGTTTGCATGGTTAACAATAAAATCGTCTTCTTCATATATAATATAGTAAACATGAATGAAACATTTGCTTCTTGAACTTTTATAACAGATATTGTACTTTTATGATAGTAGTTGTTCAATATAGAGAAAATAACAAAATAATAAGAAGGGAAAGAGGGAAAAAAAATTTTATCCGGTCATCGGCCTCCCCGTGCCTCCCACGTCCACTTCGGTCCCCCAATCCAATCGTCACCATCCCCGGGCCCCAGTTTTCAAGGATCCTTGGTCTCCCCCCGACTCTGACATTGCATAGATCCAGGGATTCCAGATTTTGTCATAGTACTTCAGCGTGCCCCTCAGCCTAATAACCACCAGTTCATTCTCGCATAGCCACCATATTTTTGTTATTAATTGATGTCTGGAAGGGGCCGCCTGTTTCCAGGTCGCCGCTATCAGAGTTCTCGTGCCAGCACATACACTATGAATTAATTTGTTGCTTTCAATAGATATGTTGCCTATGTTTTTATCAAATAAGGCTGTCCATGGGTCAAGAGTCACCTTAGTATGGAGTGCCTCTTGAATTATGGTTTCACAGATTTTCCATGTCTTTTGGACCTCAGCACAGTCCCACCAACAGTGTTTTTTATCCGCTACCATTCCACACCCTCTGTAACAAAGATTGGGGGCTTGTGGGAATATTCTATGTGTCGTTTGAGGGGACATATACCAGTGATGCATTATTTTAAAGGCCTTTTCCTGAACCACTATGTTTTATGAGCATTTACGTAGCGAATCAAAAATAGTTAGCCATTGGTTAGTCTCTTGCTGTGAGCCTAATAGGCTTTCCCACTTGTCCATAAAAGCCAGTCTGGGGGCGAGATTCATTAAGTATTGTGTAGATTTTAGATATATGATGGGAGTTCTGTGAGGTTGAGTTACATATTAGCTCGAAAGGAGAGAGTTAAGTAGTTTTGGAAATGAGTAATAGTGAGTTAATATAGTGTGCAAGTTGCATGTACTGGAACCATTTGGTATGGGGTAACTTATATTGGTGTTGCGTTTGGCTCCACTGAAGTATCCTTCCTGCTAGGGCTAAATGTCCTATTTTTGATATATCTCGGTCCAACTATGCTTTCCAGGTTTGTGTATTCTGTCCTGGTTGGAAATCGGGATTATGATATATTGGGGTCATTAGAGATGGTATATTATTCAGTTTATATGTTCTTATTGTAGTATGCCAAAGCTCGATTGTGTATTTTAAATATGGGTTAGATATATTTTGTAATTTGTCTAATTTGTGTGTGGGTATCCATAGTATATCTCCTAGGGATATGGGGGAGAGAAGATTCTGTTCCAATTCCTGCCAACGAGGTACCTCTAATTTATTGTGCCATTCTATCGTTTGTGCTAGTCTAGCCGCCAGAAAATAGTGTTGTAGGGGGAGAGCTGCTCCTCCTAATTGTTTGGGTCTCTGAAGCGTTTTTATACTTATACGGGGGCGTTTTTCATTCCAAATGAATTTTGTGATTTTAGTTTGAAGTAATTTCATGTCTGTGGGATTGAATGCTATTAGGAGTGATCTAAACAAATATAGTAGTCTGGGCAGAGTCATCATCTTGATACTATTGATTTTACCGAATAGGGATATATTGTAAGTCTTCCATTGATTGAGTTGGGCTATTAATTTTTTAACTAATGGTGTGTAGTTCATGGTGTTTAAACTGTCAGGGTCAGAGCAGATCTGTATCCCTAAGTAGGTAAGATGTGAGTGGTTCCACCTGAATGCGAAGTTGAGTTGTAGCATCTTCGCTGTTGTGTGCGATATTCGCAGTTATCCCGAAATGCATGTCTTTCAGCCCTAGATATGCGTTAAGTTGGACACCCTTTCTAATAACAAAGTGTTGTACCCCAATCCCCCCACAGTGCACACCCCTTTGTGTTGATTGTGTATTGTACAGGTCATACTACCACTATATAATTCTCTCACCTGATCGCGCAGGTACCTCGCTGCCTACAGAAAGTAAACAAATGATAGTAAATGTTAACTATTCCAGAATGGATACTAACCAGGGCAACCCCTGCACATTGATAATAGCTATAACACCAGGTTAACTTTCTATATGGCTCGAATTATGCAAGACTATATGTGTATAAATGTATGCTTATAAACTGTATTTGAATGACTAACCAAGTAAATATATTGTCGTGGAACGTGCGCGGCCTGGGTGACCCAAAGAAGAGACTATCGGTCTTCTCATTTATCCGTTCTACAAAGGCTGACATAATCTGTCTGCAGGAGACACACCTCTTGCCAGACACATTGCAGTACGTACAAAAGCCGTGGGTTGCCTGGGCAGCGCACAGCACACACTCATCTTACTCTAGAGGGGTCTCCATTTTGATCGCCAAGAACGTGCGGTACAAAATTCATGAGGTGTTAACTGATAAAAGAGGAACCTATGATCCTCCCAACCAGAACCCCTGATCCTAGGAAAGGGACCAGGAGGGGGAACGGGGAGACAAACACGCCCGACCGGCCCGGAGACGCCCGGGGTAACCCCACCACCCCTTCCCCTCTTTGAAAAGAGGGGACAAAAACCTTCCCTTTCGGAAGCCTTGAGCACAAACTCAAGAACAGCGGACATTTCCGCCCGAGCCTGCCAACGCCGAGAACTCCCAGAATTTCCAGAACAAGTAAGATAAATAACCCTCTCTCTCTTTCCTTCCTTTAGAAAATTTCTGGGGGCTATCTTAAGAGTAACATCACCTTCTTTCCTACAGTTTGCTAAAGTTAATTGTTAAGTCTCAGGTTTAGCCCACTTGACCAAGATAGTAACAACTAATTCCAAATGCTACACCTACTTGTTCCCCCCCCCCCCCCCCCCCACTACCCATCCCCCATACCCAAAATTATGAGGTTGAAGCAAACAAAACAGGTTTACCACCACAAAATGTCAGAATGTACTATGCACAAAAATCAAAACTATGTAACATACCATTATGACAACTGAATTTATACAAAGTATGTTTATTATGTCATACAACAACCTCAATAAAAACTTTCATGAGAAAAAAAAAGAGGAACCTATGTTTGTGTAGCACTAGATATTAATTCCATTATGTGTGTTCTAATTGGTATCTATGATCCCCCCCCCTGCCTCCTTGCAGCCACTCAGGAAAGCAATAACTTTCTTCTTAAAATACCCCCAGGCCAAATTGATATGCATGGGCGATTTCAACGAAACCATGAATCCCAGTATGGATCGCTTCCCCCTCGGTAACCAGTCCCCCCACTTCACTTAGCAAACTTACTCAAGAATTATCACTCCTAGACACCTGGAGAACCAAAAACCCCCATTTAAAGGAATTTACATGCCACTCCGCGAGCCATAACACAATGTCGCGCCTAGATTACCTTCTCATTAACAAACCAACATATCAAATAATAAAAAAGATATGTCATCTGACTCGCGGAATATCTGACCACTCCCCACTATTCTGTTCCATATACAGCACCACGGGCCACGCAGGTGTCAGACAAATGAAAATTAACCCCTACTGGTTGCAGTTTTCCCGACCCTGATTCAATCCCAGAGTGTATAGATACGTACTTCTCCCTAAACCATGGAGATGTCCCCACAAACACCCAATGGGATGCATTCAAAGCTGTACTGAGAGGACATCTAAATTCAACTATTAAATATATAAAATACAATTCTGCCCAAGATGAACAAAAACTAGAAACTGACTTAATGGCAGCAGAAACACAATATGTAAACGATCCTTCCACACAAAATAAATCCACATGGACGCTGATGCAAGCCAGATATAACGATATGCTACTTCTGAAAACAAACAATTTCTTTCTAAAACAAACTTATTTTGAACATGGCAATCAATCAGCCAAACTCCTAGCCAGAATTGCCCATGGACCATCAGACCAGAACACCATCCTAGAAATAAATGACACACAATTGGGCACAATCCATAAACCAGCTGAAGTTCTCCAGGCATTCTCCAAATTCAGACCCAATACAGCTCACAACTCAAAATCACTCCACAACAAATGGTACACTATCTATCCTCTATCACTTTTCCTAGACTCACACATTCTGAAGCTTCTCACCTGGAAGCAGAAATATCCCTGGAAGAAATAACGGAGGCCCTGAACTCCATGAAACCGGGCAAATCCCCCGGACCAGATGGAACTCCCGTGGAAATATATAAGAGATATAGTAAATTCTTCCACAATTGTTAAAAACACTGGAAAGCTCACACAACAGTGGATCTCTTCCGCCCTCTATGTACGAAGCCCATATAACACTCCTACTAAAACCCAACAAAGACCCCACAAACTGCAGTTCCTATCGCCCTATATCCTTACTAAACATCGATTATAAATTATTAGCTAAAATTCTCGCTTTGAGACTCCAAAAAGTTATAACCCAAATCATCCACCCAGACCAGACTGGATTTATGCCAGGCAGATCCACCTCTATCAACATAAGAAAGACACTAATACATTGTCAAGTCGACCATGATAACACCGGTTCAAGACTCATGCTTTCCTTAGATGCCCAGAAGGCCTTCGACTCGGTGGAATGGCCATATTTGTGGGCCTGCTTGGATAGGTTTGGACTTGGACCCATATACATAGAATGGGTTAAGCTACTATACTCACACCCTAAGGCAGCGGTAAAGGCAAATGGCATATGCTCCCCATTTTTTGATTTGTATAGGGGGGCTCGGCAGGGATGCCCACTATCCCCTAACTTATTTGCCTTAGCAATTGAACACCTAGCAATCCAACTCAGGAATAACCCCAATATCAAAGGACTATCTCTGGGAACACATACTTCCTTAATGAGTCTATACGCTGACGATGTTATAATATATCTGGCTGACCCCTACGACAGTCTAACTAATACATACAATATTATTTCCACGTTTGGCTCTTACTCCGGACTATATATAAACTGGGAGAAATCCTACATATTCCCACTTGACAACCCACTAAATATTCCCCCGCATAACGCCGCTCTCATTCCGGCTAAGACAGAATTTACATACTTAGGTATCCAGGTCACTAAATCCCCCTCACAGTTTTTACAAAATAATATTCTAGTACTTCTTGAGCTGGCTAAAACCAAAACTGGGGTGTGGAAACAACTTCCAATAAACCTAATAGGAAAAATAAACTTAATCAAAATTATCCTGTTGCCTAAATTACTATACGCACTCCAGCACAGTATGGTTCCTATACCCACCTCATTTTTCAAGAAACTTAAGAGTATTTTGATTACCTTTTTATGGTCCCCGGGTAGAACCAGAGTAAAAACCAAGATCCTACAGTGCCCCAAATATATGGCCGGACTGGCCCTACCGGACTTTTATGTATACTACATAGCCAGTCAATTGAAATATTTTCAACGATGGACTGTACTACCCCCGCCAGACCCACAAGATACCCCCTGCCAGTGTTGTATGATTCAGAAAGTCTATTGCATGCATATCTACCTCAATCCCCACTAGCCTTCTTAGAATCTCCTGTATATAATATAATTGAAGGGGGTAACCAACAACACAAAATTTGGAAAGAAACAAACCTCCACTCTGGCACAACAAAAAATATCCCAAACTATTTGCATTTGCAGCTGCTCAGATATGGGAAGGCCTTGGAATTGTGTCCATAGCACATATAACAAAACAAGGTACTTTCCTCACTTTTTCCGAATTGCAGCAACAATATAATGTCCCAGGTTCATTTCTATTTAGGTATATTCAATTACGATACTGTTTTATTGCTGAATTTGGGTCACTGTATACTCGCATCCTATAATCAAACATTTTGTGACACATGGGGAGAGAAGAGCGACCTCTCAAATATATTTGTATTTGATTAAGACCAGAAGTGCAGAATATGCACCAAATATACTAAACAAATGGACAAGATATATCCCATCTCTCACTATGGAGGAATGGGAGGACTTCGCAGAATCACATCTTAAAGCCTCAAAGGCAGCCAATAAAAAACTGATACAGTTAAATATAATACATCAGGCGTATTTGACTCCCCGCAGTCTCTCTCACATGTCCCCAGGCGCATCCTCTGAGTGCCCTAAATGCCATATGACACAAACAGACTTTTGGCATTTAATTTGGCTTTGTCCTATTGTCACGTTTTTGGGTTAATATTGTACAGACTGTGTCCGAGATAATACACAGGCCGGTTCCCCCGGAGCCCAAACTATGCCTTCTTGGTCTGCCCGAAATAGATTACTGGTCCAAAGCGCAACTGGCACTCCTCCGGGAATTGCTGTTTTATGCCAGACGTACAGTAGTCTTAGAGTGGATGTCAGTCAGAGCCCCCAAACCTCGAACATGGAAAGAAATGGTCACCCAGGCAACCCCATTTATTAAATTAATATATAAACACGGGAAATTAAAAAACCTTTACCAAAATATGGGAACCATGGTACGACTTCATAGGTAACGTGCCGGATCCATAGCAGATAGCATAACATTGAACCTGTCATATATAGGAAAATGGCATACGCAGGCTGTGGTCGCTGAGACACTAGATGTAATCCGGCCACGGGGGGAGAGCGGTACACCCCCTCCGGTTTAGAGGATGGTTCTGGGAACACTTACAAGTAAATCCTGCAATAAGTTTCGAACATTATATATGCAAAACCCCGGTAACTACGTAGGTGAATGTGACCTAGTCGGCGCTCGACAGTAGCCCAACATAAAGAGCTAATGTGGCTGTAGGTGGCAATGAAGGTGCCAGATATATAAGCTGACCAGCTAAAACCCATACTATTATATAATCTATAGATTATTAGTGCCAATGAACCGTCAACTGTATGACCTTACCTTCCCCGGTTAACTGTTGTTGAATTATATATGCAATGTAATAGAAACGACAAACAAATAATGTTTAATGTTTATTGAATACAATTGATGTACAATTCAAGTATGATAAAATGATACATTGCTTTATATATTTGTCAATAAAAACAAGTTTAAAAAAAAAAAAGAATGGGAGGTAAGGTTTAGTTTCTGCTCTTCAATTAATGCATAAAAGGAATAGTTCACTTTCTTAGTCAACTATTCCAAAAGGCTTTCTAATTTATTTATAGTCTAATTTTATTGTATTTTTTCTAACAACTAGACAAAGAAAGGAGTAAAAAGGAAAGCAGACACCACAACACCCACAACCCTGGACCCACTCCATGAGTCCTCCCCTCTCCCAAGTGAACCCAAGCCTCCCAGGACTGGCCCTCGAAAGGATAGTGGGCGCCAGGCCCGTGCCACAAAAAAGACAGAGGTACCTGACTCTCAGCTTTCTGCCCCACCTGCTTTACACCCGGCTTCCCAACCCCCAATAACTGTAGAGAAGAGCAGCAGCAGCAGTAGCAATAGCAGCAGCAACAAGACAACAGAACAGTTGCGGTATTGTGCAGGCATTGTTCGGGAAATGTTTTCCAAGAAGCACCAAGCCTATGCCTGGCCATTTTACAAACCCGTGGATGTAGAAGCACTTGGCCTACACGACTACTGCGAAATTATCAAACATCCAATGGACCTGGGGACCATCAAGGTAATCTTATTTTAAATGTATTTATTTATAGAAAACAGCCTACAGTAATAAAGCTTATCATTTTTAAAATAAGCTAAGATGGGAACATTATTACCAGATAGGTCAACAATGAGCTCTAGGTTGCTGTTTTTTTTTTCTTTTTTTTTTAATGACCTTATGTTCATTGGGTTGTGTGAAGACGGGTCTTTATAACTAGCCTTTGTTTAAGTGATGAGAGCAACATGAAGTGAAATTCTGTTATCAGATACCTCACAAAATGTCCTACTGCAGATTACCCTAATGTAATAAAAGGTGCAGAAGTTTGCCCATGCTATTAAAGGGTAACTGTGGTCTTGAATTCTTACAAACTAGTAAGAATTATATAAAAAGCCTTCCATTGTACCTTCAAAATAAAACCTTAATCACATATCTAAATAAAATTTGTAAGAAGCTGTTACTGAAAAGGTTCAGCAATATTACTTCCTGCTTGAACACTTCCTGTTTTTAGCCATGTGACCAGCCTCAGCCTGCATTAATAGGCTCTTCTCAACAGTCAATTTTTTCCCCAGGTATTTCCTGATTTTCCCAGCATTAAGTCTTAACTGAGCATGCTTCTCCCCTGGGGCGGACAGGTGGGGGCAGTGGTCAGGTGATGTCACTCAACCTACTGGAAGCAGAAAGTTTGAATATTCAACCCAATGTAATTTCTTACAGGCTCCAGCCAGAGATGTGATTGTCGGCTCATTTTAAAGGAAATACTACAGGCTTTCATTTAACCCCAACTTGTTTTGAGACCACAGTTGCCCTTTAATTTTCAGGAACCCTAAAGGCTAACTATCTGATTGTTTGCTGCAAATGAATAACGTGGACCAAGTTTTGCATCAGCTTCTTAGTATTTATCAGTGTTGCGTGTATTTATAGTTATTATAATTATAGAGAATCAACTTTTTTTTTAAATTTTTTATAGAGCCTAGTCAAGTGTATTCTCCCATACCATGTCTTCAGCATTTTGTAGAATTAACCACAAAAGTTTTGCCCAAAATGCTTGGGATTACTTTAGAACTCCTGCACTTATTCTTTTGAAGTTATGATCGCTGGCTTGCTTAGTTCTGCCTCCCAGTGTGTATGGAACCGGTCCATTGAGAATGCAAGCTTCTAGATTGGCCAGACCCCGGGCTGAAGCTGGGTGTTAGGACTAAGCGAATTAGGTCCTCTACTTTTAACGGGAGGGGAAAGATTATAATTGCCCGTTTAATCTGTAGGCAGTTTTGCTAGCTGTATTTTTCTTTTACCTGTTCTACAGAATGTCCTTCAACATGTAATGGCACATACAAAATAATATGATTTCCTTACTTATACGCATCATATATTGATTGTTGGCTGTACTTTCTCAATGGCCTTCTTTGAATTTATTTAAATAGTAACTTTATACCCTACTGCCCTTAGGTAAAGATGGAAAACCGGGAGTACAAAGAACCTCAGGAATTTGCAGCCGATGTGAGACTAATGTTCTCAAACTGTTACAAGTACAACCCCCCTGACCATGAAGTTGTCATCATGGCACGCAAGCTGCAGGTAATAACATGAATAAGGTAAAAAGGAGTAAACCGTATGATCTAGAAAAAATGCTAGGTATATAGTAATGGCTATTTTAAGGTTTGATTTTTTTTTTTTTTTTTTTTTTTAATAGAAGGTAATACTGCTTAGTTGGCAAAAAATGGTAACTAAGCAGGTAGTGGGAAATAAAGGCCATTATTTCAATTGTAGCGAGAGTGGTTTATGTGTGTATAAATGGTTTTGCTTATTATTGTCAGTTTCGTTTTATCACATTTTAGGATGTTTTTGAAATGCGTTTTGCCAAGATGCCTGATGAACTTGAAGAGGCACCGGCTCCTGCTCCATCTCCTGCCCCAGGGCCTCCAGCTCCATCCATCAAAGGCCCCCCACCCACGTCTAGTGACAGCAGCAGCGACAGCTCTTCTGACAGTGAAAGTAGTTCAGACAGTGAAGAAGAGCGGGCTCAACGGTTGGCGGAGCTTCAAGAACAGGTAAGGGAAGGTTTTAGTTGAAGAATTGACAGCCAAATATCTAGGGTGTTACCAACTTTAATCACTCGTTACATAGGATGGGAAGAGAAAATGTTAGCCAGAAGTGGTATATTAAGCCATTGATTGTTAACTTTGTTTCTATACAGTTGAAAGCTGTACACGAGCAGTTAGCAGCTCTGTCTCAGCCACAGCCGAACAAACCAAAGAAGAAGGAGCGTGAAAAACGAAAGGAAAAGCACAAAAGAAAGGAAGAGGTTGATGAACCTCGCAAGAGCCGAATTCGGGAGCCACCAGCCAAGAAACCCAAAAAAAGTACTCAAGGACCTGGGGTAACTCCAAGGTCAGTGGCCGGGGTGGGTGATCTATCTCTCTCTGTCAATGTCAGTGTTTAATTACAGAGACATGGATTTAACCAAATGGCAGACTCTTTGAAGAGAGCGTTCTTTAAAGGATTAATAAAGCTCAAACAAACGAGTCTGAATTAATAGTATAATTCACAACCTAAAGATAGCTGAATCCTTTACTTCTGTAGCATTGTTGAAAATGGATCTAAGGTTTTTGCTTTTTTAGAGTTTTTGTAGCCCTCCTTCCAAAGTTTGTCCTATTTGTGCACATAATTGCACATGCTCTGTGAATTCTCTTGCCCCCTCCTGAAAAAATATGCAGAATTACAGATGCTTTGTCCATAATACTGTTGGCTTGAGGGGTGAGAGTTGCAGCCATGTACAAAGGAATTATATAATCCATTCAGGCTTAGTTATTATTACAGCTTTAAAGGGCATGTCTTCCCATGATTCCTCTATTCTTTTATACCCACATTTCCAACATTCTGTGCAATCAATTACATCCTCCGTTAAACATAAATAAAGTGCTATTATATCAAACAATAAACACTATATTAGCAAGTCCTAATTCTATGTAGGATCGGATTTTCCACAAGTTAAACCCAGCAAGGTCTAGATTTGGGGCATTTCAAGCTGAAAACTTATTTTTGACTCTATTAAAGTTCCGTGAATGGAACAGCAGCAGGAGGAAGGTGGGAAAACTCCACTGTGCATGCCAGAGACCTCTCCAAGGAGCAGTTAGAGGCAGAAATGGAAAATACTCCTACTCTTTAATTTCCTGTAATGTATTTTGGCCATGCAGGACAACCATATGCAGCAGAAGAGAAAGGTAGGGGTCATCTAACACTACACAATGTGCCCAACATTGGGGCAAATTTCAGGTGGGTGGGTGGACATGCCTTTAAATTCTCATTTAACATTAGTTCTGGTCTCACAGTTAGGTCTCTGAAATCAAGCATGGACTCATTAGCTAACCACATGAAATTTTTTTCACTTGTTCTGCTTTTAAGATAATTAACTTTTTTTTTTCTCCCCTTTTCTACTCACTATTATACACCGTTTGCTCTTATGTTTCCAGCATCAAAAAGGAAGTACCACCTCCTGTGGCACGCCCACCCCGCCCTGCACCTCCTCCAGCGCCTTGTGAGTCACCCGAGGAAGAACCACAGCGGTGTCGACCTATGTCGTATGAAGAAAAGCGGCAGTTAAGCTTGGATATCAATAAACTTCCAGGGGAGAAATTGGGTCGTGTAGTGCACATCATCCAGTCCCGGGAGCCTTCACTTAAGAACTCCAATCCCGATGAGATTGAGATAGATTTTGAGACACTCAAGCCGTCCACGTTGAGAGAATTGGAGAGATATGTTACCTCTTGTTTACGAAAGAAGCGAAAACCCCAGGGTGAGTGACAACTATAAAGATAAAAGTGAATGTTGCAGAGTGATTATTATATGATCATTATTATTGATTATTATTGAAATGTTAGCTAACCATATGACTTCACAAGATTTTACATTTAAACTTAAATTCTTCGCAATAACAATGTGGCTCTTCTTAGTTCTTAACCAGAATGCCTAGTCAACAAATTTAGGCTTGTGAGGCTGATGCAATAAAAGGCATAAAAATTTGCTCATGGTATTACTGTGTGATGGTGACCATACATTAGGCCGATTTTATGTACAATTCAACCTTTCCATTGATTCGCCCAAAAATTGTACTTTCCTGAACTTCTTAGTATGTAACATTAGATCGTAATATCGATTTGGAAAGTAGTTTTTTAAGTCAATTAGTAAAATGATTTTAGTGTTTTCTAAAGTTCCAATTAAATGTAATATAACCTCACAATAGGCGACGTTCGGCATTAATCACGAAACAAATTGAATGTCGAACAATATGTATGGTACATCTACGTACAATTAACATTGTACATCTGTCTATCAGTTGGTTCAAGATCGTAATAGCCTTTTGCAATGGATGGATACCTTTTACCTAATTTTTTTATTGAAGTAAATTTGGGGGCATGTCTACCCCCAAAATATTTTAAAGTTGTGTAGAACAATCTTCCCCCTCCCCCCAAACAATTACTCATACAGACCCTAGAACAGCACCTGAACAGAGAGATTCACCCTGAATTTCTTTGAGCGCAGGGTAATCTCAGGGCTTTCACTCCACTCATTTCACTTACACCCAGGTAGATGTGCTAGTCATTGGCAGACATCATCCACCATAGCTGTAACTGCGGATCTACCTGGAAGATCCGGGAGTTTGCCATAAGAATGCTGTAGGGATCAGGGTAAATATCTCTTTCTCCTACAGCCTACAGGGGGACCCAGCAACACAGGGGTTAAGTACCCTCACTTCAGGAGCGTCCTTCATACGATCAGTTGGAACAGATCGTACTGGAAGAATGGGCATTGCCAGAAAAGAAACTTCACTTTTCCAGAAACTTCCAGACGATGTTCCCGCTCCTGAAGTGAGGGTACTTAACCCCTGTGTTGCTGGGTCCCCCTTACGGCTTAGGAGAAAAGGATTTTACCGGTGAGTAAAACATAAAAATCCTCTTTTTTAGGTGCTGTTATGGGGTCCGTAAATATAATGGTTTTAGGGCTAGGCCACACTGCTGCGGTTTTTATGTGTTTCCACTTGCGATTTTTTAAATCGCAGTCGCATGCTTTTTCCAATACCACATACGCAAATGCAACAAAATCCCACATGAAATTGCATGCGATTCCGTGTGCGATTGTGTTTGCGTTGCAGTGTGGGTTGGGGGGAGGGGGGGTCATAAACAAATATAAAGGATCATTTTGGGTGTGGACATGCCCTTTAAAAATAGACGGTATTGTTATTGAGGAAGAAGGCAGAAATAAAAGCACCCTGGATTGTGCTCTCAACTTCTCAAAATGTACATTTTTACTTCACACTGATTATACTTGCCTAAGAAGTTATCTGGGTAAGTGATGTTCCTCTACAGTTTAGGGACTTGCGAGCTTAGCACTTTTAGCATAATTGGGTGACATTTTTAAGGCAAACCTTTCTAAAAGAAAAAAAAAACCTTAATCTTAAGGTAATCGTCAATTGCTGCCTCCTCTTCCCCAAGAGGCATGTTTTCAGAGTTGAGTTTTTCTTTAATGGTTTGGTTTCCTCTAACATTCATTCATGTTTTTTTTTGTTTTTTTTTTAATCTTGTTTCCAGATAAAATCGAAGCTCCTACTTCCTGCAGTGGTAAAATTAAAGGCTTTTCCTCTTCTGAATCTGAGAGTTCCAGCGAATCCAGTACATCAGACAGCGAGGAGTCCGACCCAGGTCAGATGTCCAGGAATAGAAACAATATGCAGCAAGTTTCCACTGTTAAGGAAAGACCAGCTGCATGAACTAAGCTGGTTACACTTGGAAGCAATATGGTTGGGCATTTTGATGTATTTGACCAAACTGCCCCACCATCTGTGTGTTGGCTTCTCAGGCAGTTCTTTTGAGTGACTTGTGCTATCTCATCAGACCACAGTTGTTTGCTCAGGACTGGATTTCTGGTTTGCTGTCCTGAATATGGTAGGTTCCTGTAATCTTCCACAGCCCCATTTAAGATGTGGTCACTGAATAAACATATCATTGCAGTTTGGCAATATCATATGACCAGATCCTACAGTCAGGTCAATCTAGTTGATCGCATAAAAATGGTTGCTTACCTACTTTAGGTTGAAGTGGACTCTGGTTTCTAAGTCCATATTGTTGTTACCAGGTTTTTGCTGCCATCCATGTATGCCAATATCACTGGGCAGACATTAACAATCATAAAATAGAATGGTCGCCATTGGATTCAGATGCAGAAAATTACATTGATTACATAAACAATAGCATATTGAGTCATAGGACCCATCCTTTCTATTTAAAAGGAGTTGCATATTCGTTTTTTTTAGACTTAGTTTATTTATAAAAGGCATCAGAAATACAAAACAGAAACTGTTATTATTCAAATAATGCAAAAAGAATTGTAACAATAAAACAGTTTACAAAATAAATTGTAAGTTATTGCATCAATTTGATACCATATTTTGGCTTCTAATTAAAAAGGGGAAAAAAGAACTAGGGAAAGGGAGGGAGTGAAGGGCCCCGAGCCTGTGACCGAGGGTATATATGGATTGGTCTGGAGATTTATCCACAGAACAAACTTTGAGGTAAAATTTTTGGTGGAGTTGCCAATTGGCCCGTTTCAGGGAGACTATAGATTCCAGCGGGACCATATTCTATCAAATTTAGTAAGACATCCTCTATTTATATTTACTCTTAAATATGGAAGCATTTGAGATAAACTTTTCCAGCCTGTCAGTCTAGGGGCAGCAGGAGCCATCCAAGAAAGTACTATAGCTCTTCTTGCATAGAATAGAGCTTCACGAATAAATATATATTCATATTTATTCCATGACTCACTTACTGGGATTCCCAGTATACATAGCTTTGGGTCTAAAGGCACTGGGTATGGTAGCTTGGTTGTTAAACAATTTGTGACCTTATACCAGAATCTAGCAACTTTCGGACAACTCAATAATAAATGCCAAAAATCGGCTGGAGTTTGATAGCATTTGGGACAGTCAGGGGAAAATATTTAAAGAAATTACATTTTTTGTTTGACTGGGCCTTTTATCTACTCTTTACACAATATTATTGTATTTACTAAATTAGTTAATATAAAACTAACATTTTGAAATAACATTAAAATTAAAACCAAAGCTTAAATGTTAATATTTAGACTAACTTTCTTCTCGAAAGAGTGTTATGAGAAATCCACCCCATGTGTAATTCATGTATTTGTAATGCGCAGCATTGGCAGTGCTAACATTGTCTTGGTCTAAGCTTTTAATCTGTGCTTTGAGTGGTTTCATATGTTTTGTCTTTAGCAAAGCGCTACATATTTAGTGGTACTCTATCTGCATCTGCTTGGGGACCACTTGGAAAACCTTAAAGGGCATGTCCTCCCCCAAAACTATAACCCCCCCACTACTGGCCCCATTGTGTAGTTTAATCCTTACCTTACAACCCAGCTCCACCTGGTTCTTCTGCTATCCCCCCCTAAAGTCCCAAAAAACGTCCACCAGGAGTACTGCAGAGTCCAAATAGGACTCTGCCTCCTGTCTCCCCTCCGGGAGAAGTTTGGCATGCGCACTGCAGCCCTTCTCCCCCTCCCTTCCCCTCCCGATTTAGATTCCCTCCCCCTTGCGTAAAAACATTTTTATATAATATTCTCCCTGTCCCCCCATCCCCAACCGCTATAGTTTTAATATCAGAAAGTGCCCCAAACATTACTTACCTTCCCTCATTCCTCCGCCGCACTGAACTCCTGGCAGCCACGTCCGTGATTGGCTGCCGCTCAGCCAATTACAGACGCGACTGCTGGTCCCGCCCCTCTGCTTGCATTTTCTTGCAAGCAGAGGGCCTGGCAGTGCAGCGGAGGAAAGAGGGAAGGTAAGTAATATTTGGGGCACTTTCTGAACTTAAAACTATAGCGGTTGGGGATGGGGGGACAGGGAGAATATTATATGACAACATTTTAAGAAGGGTGGACATGCCCTTTAACGAAAAGGCCACATGCCAATCATGTGAAAGGACTTCAACAGCCCTATAGAAAAAGGACTTTTATATATATATATGTGGCTGCTATTAAATGGTGCTTGAATTTGTCAAAACTGGAAAAGGGTGCAATTCCAGTGCAATATATTTTAAATACTACAAATGTAACAGAGCATCAATATTTGGAATCAAATAACTCTTCCTTTCAATGGAAGTCTTTCTTTTCAGTCTGCAGAATAAATGCACCATGCCAAGAGCTCATAATTATTGTTCTATGGTATATTGTTTTGTAAATGACAGCTACTTTTTATTCTTGTCTTACAGAATCGGCCCCAAATCAGAAGAAAAAGGGCCACTCTGGAAGAGAATCCAGAAAGGTAGTATTATAATTATTATTTTACATAATTATACAGTCCAGAAATTGTGTTTTTAGCAGGCAACTGAAGCATGCTGAATAACTTGTCTACAAATATAGTAACTGGTACATAATACTTTCATTACCTGCCTAAATATAAATCTCTGTATTACATCTTAAAATCATTTGCTTGGGCTCTAGGCCAAAAAACAGAATGTCTCCAGTAGCCTAGTCACCATGGGGTTAAGTCACATTTTAGGTGTGGACACAAACCAGCTTTAGAGCTTGGGGCTTTCGTGTGCCCGTTCTTAATTTAACGCTTTAGTTCTTCTTTATGTCAAAGATCTCCGTAGATACAACTTATACTAGGCCATCAGTAAACTATACTTTGATTGTTATGTGTCAAAGCTTTCATTATTATTTTTCACTTTTTCATTTTTCAAGAAAATGGTTATACTTAATGTTTTGACTAAATATTTTCTCTCCTTTTTTTCCCCCCTTTCATCTTAACCATGCTCCATATCTTTTCTGTTTCCTTTTTCTTCACTTTTCTTCCTGCTGCCCTACAAATGTTCTTCTTAGCATCATCACCCTATGCAGCAACCTCATGCACCACCTCCCCCTGTTATCAAGCCTCCCTCTCCTGCTGCAGCTCCTTATCCTCCAACTTCCAGCTTGGATCCCACACATCCCTCTCTCCATCACCCTCTCCATTCAGCCAATGTGTTTGACGCAGTCATGCAACTTCCTCCACCTGATCTACCTACCCACCTTGCTGGGCAGGCAGAACGCTGCTCTCCCCCCCATCTTAACCAACATGGCCTGGTCAGCCCTCCAGGTAAGAGTGCAATAATGTGTTGGGTAGTTGATACATACATGACTGTACAATGCCTGATTAAAATACAGGGATAATCATATTAACTTAATGGTAAAGAAACATTAAAAAAAGTGTGGGGGAATTCTGACTGACAAGCCTATATGGATCATGGATTTTTAATATCTGATTAATATAATAAGTCATCCTATTCCATGCTTCCTGTGGTATATGAATGCAGTTATTGGGCAACCTCACTTCTCTATGCCCTTACCCTGTTTGATCTGTTTGCTTCTTTTTGGCCCTGCACATGTGGATAGTTGGGAACGGTATAAGCAAGTACGGCAAACGTGTTAGTGTTCTGATGGATGTTTCTGAGGAGCCATATAAGCCATTCAATGACTAATAAACTGTTCTCTATTCTTTCCATCTCCTCATAGCTCTACACAATGCAATGCCCCAGCAGCCTTCCCGACCCTCAAACCGTGCTGCTGCTCTTCCTCCAAAACCTATTCGACCTCCCTCCTCATCTCCACCTCTTCCTCCTCAACCACACCATCAGCCCCCTACCCACACTCACCACCACCTTCATTCACAGCCCCCTCATGCTATTCTGGAAGATGATGGGCCTCCTTCTCCTCACACAGTCCTCCCACCTTTCTTGCAGCAGCTACATAAGTCCCAGCCTCCTCCCACTCAGTCTCCTCTTCATCCTCTTCTACCATCTGTCAAGGTGCAGTCTCAGGCACCAATGGCTGTTCCCCCCCAATCAATGCGACACCTCCAGCCTTTACCCTACCCTGCTGCTACTGCTTCTTCTGCTGCCACTGCCCCACCTGCTGCATCTTCACACATACACCAGTTGCAGTCTTCCCCTGTGGTTCCTCAACCGCAGCCAGCAATTCCGGCACCACCCCAGCAACAGCAGCAGCATCCATCTCTGCAAGGCACACTAGTTCCATCACTTCAGCAGCATGTGCAGCATCAACAAGCCAAACAACAGCAAGTGATCCAGCATCATCATCCATCACCACGGCAACAAAAGCAAGAGACGTATCCTGGAGGTAAGGCCACTGGTGATGAAAACTATGGGACTGAGAGAAGCATGTTTGTTCATTAGTAATTACTCTTTCTGGTTGGTCTTTAGGTCACTTGCGTGATGCCCCTTCCCCTCTTCTCCTGCATTCGCCTCAGGTTCCTCCCTTTCCAGGTCTGACTCACCCACCTTCTCCTCAGGCCATGCAGACTAAAAAACAGGTAAATTTTCGCAATTGTTACATTTGTTTTTACAGCTTCTTACTAAATTATAAACCTTTAAAGGGTAAGTGTATTTTTAAATTAAAGATTCTATAATTAGTTTCTATAGATGATTGGGAGGTAAAATCTTACCTCCCATGCTTACTTTGCCGTTAAAGACAGCAGCACCAAAGTTTGTGGCGATCACGCTTCTTTCACTTCAATATGCATGGTTGGAGGAGCCAGTCACATTGAGATTGTGGCAAACTTCGTTATTGCGCTCTCTCTATACTAGGTCTGTTATTTATCTATCTATTTCTGTCGTATAATATGCGATGGAGGAGGAGAGACTGGGAGGAGGAGAGCGAGAGCGGAGAGAGAGAGAGAGAGAGAGAGAGAGAGAGAGAGAGAGAGAGAGAGAGAGAGAGAAGAGCGAAGAGAGAAGAGAGAGAGATGGGGGAGGAGAGAGAGGAGGAGGAGAGAGAGGAAGAGGTAGAGGAGAGGGGGGGGGAGAGAGAGAGAGAGAGAGAGAGAGAGAGAGAGAGAGAGAGAGAGAGAGAGAGAGAGAGAGAGAGCGAGAGAGAGAGCGAGAGAGAGAGAGAGAGATCTCTCTCTCTCTCTCTCTCTCTCTCTCTCTCTCTCTCTCTCTCTCTCTCTCTAATTTGAGTGGACATACCTTGTCCTATATTGTGACATTCATCATAACCATTGAAAATAAAAATAAAGAGCTGCTTAGTGTGTGCCACACACTGAGATGCCAGTGTATGTGAGTAACATAACTTTTCGGATGGGCACTTAAAGGAATAGTTCACTCAGAAAGTGAACTGTTCCTTTAATGTATTGATTGAAGACCTGGAGGTTAAGGATCTATGCCTTAACTTTAGTTCTTGCAGATTTTTTTTTTTTAAAGCATTTGTTATAATTATAGCAAGCTTTATGAACATGTTGGACAGTGTTTATTAAGGATTGCTAAATACAGATATCAACCTTTTTACGGACTGTATCGCTATTTTAATATGGTTGTAAAGTAACAACATGGCCATAAAACATAAAAATCTGTATTTTACAACCTCAGAGTTACCTTATGACTTAATCCTAAAATAGTGCAGCAACAGGGAGATACTAAGTGGTATTGAAATACTGTCCGGTATCTGTATTTTGTGGTCTGTTTATCCACCCACAAAAAAAGTACAGAATGTTTTGGCTGTTAATGAAAATGAAATGAGGATATTGCTAGATGGGTTGGACTGGATGGACATATGTCTTTATTCAAATACTATACTAATATTTGCTACCAGGGCTGTCTCTAGACTTTTTGGCACCTGAAAAAAAATCCCAAAAGCTGCCTCTCCCTCGCCTCCAAAAGGGGTGTGGTTTTATAATTGTAAGTGGGTGATGCTTTATCTGGAAGTGGGGTGTGGCTTGTCCAGAAGTTGGAGGGGCTTTAACTGGTAAATAATGCCCACAGTGACTGGTAACTGATGCCCACAGTGAATGGTAAATGATGCCCAACATTGATTTTCATCAAATTAATTGCCACTCAGAAGGGAGGGGGAGGAGTCGTACCTGCATTCAGTTGTGCAATGAAAGTCATGGCTTCCCCTGCTATTTAAAGTGACTGTGCCTCCCGAAAATGTGTGTTTTTTTGGCATTTATGGGCAACCCTGGCATCTGGGCCTTAGGCACGTGATGCCAGAAATTTATTTTCTGGCGTCAAAACTGCTGCCTCCATACAGGGTGCCGCACTGTAACGTGCCTTGTTTGCTAGTCCTTTAGTGTGCTGTAGTATGAGGTTATAAGGTTTCCTTTTTCCACACACTTCTGAAATTTGGTTTCAGATGAATGGTACATTTTTCTTCCTGTTTTGTCTTGCTTTATGCTCCATGTTCAAATCTTAATCTTGTGTTTTTCTTACATTGGGTTATTTCAGGAGATGAGAGGAGCATCAGTGTTACAGAGTCAGCCGATGGTTGTGAAGGAAGACAAGCGGCAGTCACCTTCACTGCGCCCAGAGAGCTTCTCTCCTGGAATGAGAGTTGAACCACAGAAACTTCAGGAAGTCCTTAAGGCACCTGCCCATACCCAACCGCGTTGGTGTCCTTTTTACTTCTATTTGTATTTTTATTTATTTTCTAGTAGACTGCTGCACATTAGACAGTGCTTTATTTTATTCCGTTACATTTATCACATTCACACACAATCTTCCAGTAAGGTGATTTATTTGGGGGACTGGTGTTATTGGAAGAGTACATGGATATAAACCCTGAAAATCAGTGCTTCTAGAAATCGGTGCTTTCCTGTGCTGCTCAGATTATTGCTTTAGTGGAGATTGAACATCCCTGCTTTACTGCTATATCAGCTATGCTCATGCAAATTGTCTTCTACACTTGGTTCATAGGGCCAGAATTGAAGCCAGTTGATGTCAGCCGCCCCATACGTCCTGCAGATCAGAGCATCCCCCCTCAGGGTGTCCCAGAAAAAGAGAAGCAGAAGCAAGAACCTAAAACACCTGTTGCTCCTAAAAAGGTGAGTGCAATGACCTATAATCTTGATCACAAGAAAAACTAGAAAGGGAAAGTTTAAGTATAAACTTTGAATTTGGCTTGAAAGACTGCATTTTGGAAGGGAATTTGTGTGTTTGTGCTGCAGATTTTAAAACTCAATGTCAATGATGAGGACATTGTTGTTTTTTACTTACATGCATTAAAGGTAGGTCAGTTGGTGTGTGTGTATTCATATCAGGTTGGGGGATAAAATACTAACTTTTTTGATTATTGATCAAAATTTGCTTTTTTGACTTTAATTACCCTTTAATGTATTGCTGCCACAGTAATGGATAAGTAGATCAGTAGGTGTAGGTACCCGTGTCGGGTTGAGAGTTAAAAAAAAAAACTTTTTTGATGATTGGTCAAAATTCTTTTTTTGACTTTAGTTACCCTTTAAGTATGGCTGCAACAGTAATGGACGGGTAGGTCAGTAGCTGTGTATACCTGTATCACGTTGGGGGTTAAAAAAACAACATTTTTTGATTATTGATCAAAATTTGCTTTTTTGACTTTAGTTACCCTTTAAGTATGGCTGCCACTGTAATGGATAAGTAGATCAGTAGGTGTGTGTACCTGGGTCTGGTTGAGGGGGGTATGTATTTTTTGTGTTTACAACCATAAAACTATCTTTTATTGAGAATAAATCTAAATTAGTTTTTTTTTTTTACTTTAGTTACCCTTTAAGTATGGCTGCCACAGTAATGCATAAGTAGTAGGTGTGGGTACCTGGGTCTGGTTGGGGGGGGGTGTGTCTTTTTTGTGTTTATAACCATAAAACTATCTTTTTTTGAGGATAAATCTAAATTAGTTTTTTTGACTTTAGTTACCCTTTAAATATGGCTTCCATGGGAATGGAAAGGTAGGTCAGTAGGTGGGTGTACCTGGATCTGTTTGGGGTGTTGGGGGTATCACCATTTGTATTTATGACCATGAAAAAAACTGTTTTGAAATATCCACATTTGAGGATTGTTACCATTATAGTCTATGGGAAAAAATGTCCGAAAATTCGCCAATAACGCCGTAACGTTTCCGTGGATTCCTTAGCTAGAAGATAGCACACTTCTCCTATATGCCCCGCTCGTCTGTACCGAATTTCATGTCTCTAGCTCAAAAACTGTGGGAGGAGATACGTTCCAAAAAAGCGGAAGAATAAAACGGAAGAAAAAGAAGAAATAGAAAGAACAGTAATTTGGCTTTTTCAAGCCAAATTAAAAAACAAAAAACTTTGTTGCAGAAAATGGCTGAAAACCTCAACCTCAGGCTTATAGAACTCAAAACTGTCCCCAAATGTACTTACCAGCCTTCGATCCCTCGCTGCCTTCTTACTGTCTTCCATGCTTGCCTCTGTGCACGGAAGCAAGCAGAAGGGGCTTGAACGACATCCACTCCTGTGATTGGCTAAAACATTGCGCCTTAGCAAATCACAGGAACCGATGCCAGTCAAGCCCCTTCTGCAAGCATGGAAGACAGGCAGAAAGCAGCGAGGAAACGAAGGCTGGTACCGTATATACTCGAGTATAAACCGACCCGAGTATAAACCGAGGTACCCAATTTCAGCAAAAATCCTAATAAAAGTTGTTGACCCGAGTATAAACCGAGGGTAGAAATGCCAACTCATGAGGTCATTCCAAGAGTTTGGAAACTACAACTCCCAGCATGCTTTATTAGCTGGGAGTTGTAGTTTCCAAACCTCTTGAATGCCACCCTCACTTGGCATTCAAGATGTTTGGAAACTGCAACTCCCAGCTAATAAAGCATGCTGGGAGTTGTAGTTTCCAAACATCTTGAATCCCCCCCTCCCACCCAGTTCAGTTTGTACCTGTGGGCTCTCTTCTCCCTGTGGGCTCTCTTCTCCCTGTGGGCTCCTTCTCCTGGGGCTCTCTTCTCCCGTATCGGCATTCTGGCAGGCATTCCGGCAGCCGCGCGCGCATTCCTGTACTGGCGCCGGCTGACGTCACTGCCCGGCGCCGGGCAGTGACGTCAGACCGGCGGCCAGTACAGAAAAAGATCTCGCGGCTGCCGGAATGCCCAGGTAAGTGGTTGACCGAGTATAAACAGAGTCCGAGTTTTCAGGCTGATTTTTCAGCCTGAAAAAACTCGGTTTATACTCGCGTATATACTGTAGTACCGTTGGAACAGCTTTGTGTTCTATAAGCCTCATTAGGATGAGGTTTTTGGCCATTTTCTGCAATATATAAAATTTTGTTTGGGGTAGACACACCCTTTAATTGCACTGCCATCCTTTCTAAAAGACATACTGTTTAAAGCAAGTATAGAGTGAATGGTTAAGGTTGAGTGTTTTTTTTCTCATCCAGGACATAAAAATTAAAAACATGGGCTCGTGGGTCGGTCTGATGCAAAAGCCACCAGTTACCCCAACTTCTGCTGGAAAATCAACAAGTGACAGCTTTGAACTTTTCCGTAAGCAGGCCCGTGAGAAGGAGGAACGTGAGAGGGCTCTTAAACTTCAGGCAGAGCAAGCAGAGAGGATTCGCCGTGAGCAGGAAAGATTAAGGTTAATAATATGCTCTACATAATAACTTGGTTCTACTTTTGCACAAGGATCTTCATTTTAATATATTCAGCTAGTTTTCAAAAACAAGAAGACATTGGAGGGCAAGGAAAATTAGGCTGGGTTGTAAGGATATGTATGTTGCCTTGCTGTTTAATGGGATGTCTTAGTGATAGTTACCTACAATATTTTTGCTGTAGAACAAGGGAAGAAGATGAAGCTCAAGAACAGGCTAGGAAAGCTCACGAGGAAGCTCGAAGACGGCAAGAACAACAACAACAACAGCAGCAACAACCACCACCACCGCAGCTTGTGCAAAGCAGTTTACCTACTGCACCATCCCCTGCACAGAGCTCACAGCCAATCATGGATCAGAGAGAGTTGGCAAGAAAGCGGGAACAGGAGAGAAGACGAAGGCAAGCGGTAGGTACCACTAGGACTTGATTTACAAGAGGGGTGACTTTTAATTCCACTGTATTATTTTATAATTGTCACCTTTATATCAACAGATGGCCCCATCTATAGATATGAATTTTCAGAGTGAACTGATGGAGATTTTTGAACAGAACCTTTTCTCGTAAGACTTCAGTCTCATCACCAACACCACCTCCTTCATCACTTATCTCCCTGCAGCTCCTTTTTATGGTTTCTGAATTTTTAAATGTCACCTTAAGGAGCGAGGGCTATTCCCCTCCCCCCCCACAAGAGAGGTCGCATTCGGTGGCCCATTCCGTATTTTTATCCACGCCCTGTGTATCAAGGCTGAGTGTCTACAAAGGTGGTAATGGAAGAGGGACAATTATTTACCCCAATCAATTGTTTGTGCAGTTAAACCCCTCATTTTCGTTCTACTAAATGCAATGACAAAACAGAGACTCTCAGGAGTATCTTTATTCTCTCTCTGTAATGGTGGGAGCTCTGCTATAAATAAAAAGAGGGGAGGGATCTGGGTGCAAGACAAATTATGATTGACTGATTTGGAGGGGGTGGGGGGCAGCAGAACCTTGCTCTGCGTGTGTGCAAATAATCACTAATATGAAGAGCTTTGTGACTGCAGTGATTTGCTCTGCTAGCGGTGCAATGCTTTTAATTTACTGCCTCTGCCACTGATCTGTGTTCAAACACAAATTGTATTAATTACTGGATGTAGTGCAATGTATGAAGTCAAGCCCTGCAGAGCAGTGAATATGCAGAACAAGATGTTCGTGAAAAGCCGGTCTACACGTGTAGCTTGCATGTTTTACCATAACAGCAGTTTATGTCCGGAAGTTGTGCATTTACTGAATGGATTACCAGCACATAAAATGCTGTACTGTGTGAAGGATATTGCAAGTTGTTCAAGATGGTTTGCTCATACTTGCAGTATGCTGCCCCCCAGTATTGCATTTTACAGATGTACGTTTGGATTGCAACGTGTGCAGGGAAATGCGTCCCAGGCAAAAATTGCTGCAAAAGTTTTACTTCTAATGTCATGCATTCTGAAATTTTGCATTCATAAGATAGTCAAATTACTCTCCTCCTATGCCAGAAATGGGCAACATGTAGCCTTCCAGCTGGATTCAAATTTATATTCCCTGTCAACTTTCATGGAATGCTGCAATTTTTTGAATAACTGCTAGAGGGCTCCAGTTTGTACATTTCCTACACACTGGCCTGTGCTAATTATAAGGTTGTACTGCACAAATTAGTGTGTGCCAACACCAATTCTATATGAATGTAAACATGCTGCACCCTGTGTTTCTCCAGTCATCTCCTGCCCATGTGCACATAATGTTTTTATTTACTTTCCATGTGCTTGCAATTAATGTTCTGTTTGTTTCTTTGTATGCTATGTTCTTGACATGGTTTAAGGGTGTGTGTACTAGACATTGTTTTTAGTTTCATATTGCTATGCAAACAGCGGTAATTTAGGCACAGACTTTCTATATTAAATAAATACATCTAAACATACATATATGTACACGCATACACAAATTCACATTGCACACTACACTTGGGATTTTATTATGCTCTGCATGTAACTAAGATAAACTTGTACACACACACTTGCATGTCAGATCATATATATGCATGTATCCCTACAGATTTCATCACACCTATGCACATGTTGCTTGGCAAGTATGCTTATTACTGTGCATGGCTACTTGCCCTCCATGCAGAATGAATGATCAGAGATTTGTCCCATTTAGAGCAGACTGAATACATTCTGTGCATGTCACTGGGTGTAGTGGCAGCTTTAAATATGTGAATCCAGGTGATACCGCGCTTGCACCTTCATTGGGTACGAGCTGATGGCAACATGTAAAGATGACCTATTACCATGCAGGACATAATACACAGCTACACTGTATGCGGTTCTCCTGTCTACAGTTCAGTGCACTGCAGCTATAATTAGTGCAATTTTCTGCACACACACAATACAATAACCTGCAGGCTCTGATGCCCATGTTTTGATGAAAGCTGCAGTAATGTTGTACAGCTGTACAATGACACCTATATGTAGTGCAGACTGTATGTGTGTGTTCTAGGGAGGTGTTCTTAAACTGTCAATTTGGATGCAGATCCTCTTAATTTGATATAAATTCAACTTTCTTCCCAATTGTCCTTTCCCTTGTCTGTAATTTTATCATCATCTGTTTAATTTCTTTTTTCCTTTTTTTATTTTATATATAAATATATATATAATTTGAACTGTTAAAACTAAAATCCTTTATGTGCCATAAACTCCATTCTTTCCCATCTTTTCTCCCTTCCTCCTTATTTTTTAGATAGTGAACCTGTCTCTCTTTCTCCCTTCTTTCCCCAAGGTAACAGGCACGGAAGTCTGTGTTGTAACTGATTTCATGCAATAAAGTCTTTTTTTATTATATTTTTCATTTTATTTTACCTTGGTTGTTTTTTTGTTTTTTGTTTTTTTATGTTTACAAAAATGTTTTTTGTTTTTTTATTTTTAATTCAAATGCTACTCTTCCTATCCATAACCTGAATCATCTACTGGAACAAAGTGACTTTGCTTATTTGTGGGATGGGGTGATGTTCTTGGGAAAGCGAGTATAGAATAGGAGGAGATGATGGAAGGTGTCAGGGATTCATAATTCTGCAGTATTTTCAAAGAAAGTGATGCTCTGCAGGAACCTGGGGCGCTGCTCAGATATTGAATTGTGATGGGAGTTTGTTGGGAAATAAAACAAGAAACTATTGTTTAAAAGCAAATATACCACAGTTTGCTACTGTAAGCTGATACATGCTTTCCATCAGCAAAGTGTGGGAATTCTGAGAGGTTATCGCTCCTGTCCCAGTGATTACTTGCACAGTGCCTATGCATATGCAACACTTCCAGCTTCTTTCTCTGAAACGTGAAGGTAGCTGCACGTACATAAAGGTGGCTGTACACTTGGCAGATCTTTGAACGTCAAATTGACTGTAACAAATGTAGAAACAGATCTTGCTTCGTGTCAGTCCCTGGCTATAAGATTACAGGTGACGTTGCAAGGTTTTCAGTGTGTGGGCACCATAGGAAGGTTGGAGGCAATCTGCCATCTTTTTTTAAGCCACTTTCTTCCTATTTCATTTAAGGAAAGTGTGCCTCGGCTTTTGGTAGAGAAAATGTGTATTCGCTTTTGTCCTTTTAAGGAATACAATAAGCTGCATACTTGACTATATTAATCAGCAACTTAAGTTCATTGTTTATATCCAACATTGGGGGCGCCTTTGCTTTATACTCCTATATAAGCAGGTTACAGAGGTTTTATGGCATTTTTACACACCCATGGTTAGGAAGTAACCAGAGGTATAACGTAGCAGTGTCTATGATCATGAAAGTCACCATTACAAATGTATTTCTGTTGAGGGCCCTTTATGAAAGATGATGGGCTCCAACTGTGTTTGCATTATGGTCCTGAAGCAAAATTCTGTGTGTATCGGTCTTAAAGGTACAGTTATAAAACAAATGATGGAACCATAAACCCATGTCGTCCTATCAGTTGGGAACTAAGTAACATTAACAGTTTTTAAATGTTACTTTTGGTTTTCCCCATTGTTTTGCTATGTTAAGCCTTTACAGTGGAGGCTGGTTTTCTAAAACACTGAGAAATGTTTCCTGGTTGAGCTAAACTACTGGATTTATGAAAAGTGCATTGAGGCTTTTTATTTGAATGTTTTTGTGTGGATATCGTTTAATTTTATTTGATAAAGGGGCTTTAAAAGAACTTTGTGTACTGATTCAAAATATCACAAACTGCCTGAAAACTAAATTACGAAGCCCCTGAAACATTTCTGTAATTTAGAACAATGACACAACTTGCAAATCCCAAATCCATAGCACCGATCCCTCAGCTTTCTATATGTCCAGTGTCTGAGAAGTGAGTTTGTACTATACACTCCCTGTAAAATTCTCTCGACATTTAAAAAAGCATTTTTGCCACAGAAATGTGTTAAACTAAAATTTGCATACATTAAGAAAAAATATGCTATTTTAACTTGGGTTTATTTGCAGTTTTTTTTTAACTTCAGCATAAAGGTTAAGTATGTTTTATGCACTAAACATCTTTTTCATGGTTGTATGTATAGGTATGGAGGTCGTCATTGTTTCTTTGCTAAAGCTTTCTGCTCAAACTGTTGACTCGCCGAAATAATTCCTTAGCACCGATAATTTGTGCGGTGCCACTAGCCATGGCTTTCAGGGTGGCAACTGTCAAAAACTAATGGGGAGAATAATTTGAGGTTTAATGAATGCCCACAACCTCAATACCTACTTATATATGGGATGTTTTCCCCCCCAATTGCTTTAAATCCTTGTGGAACTCTCTCAAGCTGGATGTGGTCTGTTCAGATTTGTGCGTGATTCTAAAAATAGGTGCTTCAGTCAAATTTTTGGAAAACCTACAATCCTCACTATTTGTTTGAATAATCTAATAGATACATTATAGCTAAAGTAATGGTAATAGACACCGTTTTATTGTAGTAAATGAATGGAGTATGTGACAATATTTTGGTCGTATCAGCTGTGGACTTGGCTGATTATTCCAAAATTGAGTCTGTCCAAATGAATTAGAGTTGTCTGATCAGTACTTTGATCATTAAATCAGTTGATCAGATTTGCTGAGGTGACATTGGACCATTCTAGCAAAAGAAAATATGGGGGAGCACACTACAATGGTGAATCCAAATTTTATTGCTTATACAACATATACTACATTTAGGGACACCCTGTCCCCTCCTCAGGTATTGGGACAGGGCGCCCTGAAAGGTTGTTTGTTGTTGAAGCAATAAAATTTGGATTCACAATTGTAGTGTCCCCCTTATTTTCTTTTGCTAGAATCTATTAACCCTTGGAGTAGAGGGCAGGGGGACCACACCTACCTATTTGTCTGGCAAGCAGCCAGCCAGCGGTGTGCTGGAGTGTTTCCTGAACTGTATTTTGACATTGGATCATCCATACCAGGCCTTAAATTGAAGGGGTGCTGTATAGTTGGTGCCCCCAGTGGTTGTCTGACTGCTTTCCCTATTTATAATCTACAAGGGTATTCTGAGAACACTTAATCTTTCAAATCTCGCTATGCTGCAAAATCCATAACACCTTTGTCATAGACATTGTATGTAATAAAGTTAACGTGAGTCCTTAAAAATCAATTAGATGTAATGGGTCAAAAAATATCTGTTAATTCCTTTGTAGTAAGAAAATAGATTAAGTTGTGCACATATTTAATAGATGATGTAAGATCACGGTCTTCCAAAGAGCATGCATTCCTTTTTTTTGAAAAAAAATCTCTATTTTGAAGACCCACCTTAAAGGGACACTACTATACTTGCGCAGTGACTTAACCTTTTTGGCTTTTCCCCTTCATTAACATATTAAGTGGAGTGTGGGAGGAGTCATCAGTTACTGAATTAGAGTCCCTTTAAACCAATGTTTTATACTTGACTAGCAGCAAGAAACCTGTAAAATTGAATTACTTTTGCAGTGTGGAATGGTAAAGATGTATTTGATCATTATGGAGTGGCTTTTTTTTTTTTATTCTTCTGTGTCATTTGTGTCTGCAAATTTCAGTAAAAAGTAAATTAAAAACGCTGACCTTCCCTAACTTTTTTTTTTTTTTTTTAAATCCATAATCAGTTTGGCCGCTGAGGATGGAGACGAGGCTTGGCGAAACTTGACAGTGTTAACCTCCCGTCTATAATATCTCTGTTATATAATGCACCAGGACTTGAGTAGATTATCCGATCTATATATTATATAGAAAAAAGATAAATATGTCTGTTTTGAAAGTGATTTTCGTTTAAATGAGGGTAATGAACTTTTTTTTTTGTACTTTGCTAAACATTTCAACAATGTTAAAAAGAACAAGGTCGTCTCTGGTACTAAATGGGTGATGTCGGTTTAATCAGTATATTAATAAAGAGGGACTTGCAGTAGATTTCTTTAATACGTCTGGGTCAGGAACAGATCCATTTACAGTATCCTGAACTAAGATTCTAGCCTTAAAAATCTGTTATTTCATACAGTGTTTTTCACTCATCCAATTTGATGCCACAAATGTAAAAACAGTTTGATTTTTTTACTTTGTGGGACGAAGAAACCTGCAGAGCATCACTAAATGGACTAAAATAAATTTATATCAAACCACAAATGTATCATGGGCTTGTATTACCATGTTCTTATTAAAGACTGTCTGTGAATTTAAGAAATAAATAGAATTTTTACTCTAAGATGGTGACATTTTACTTGTAATAAACTTTTTTCTTTGTTCCTTTTGTAAAAAAAAATTTTATGCTTGATATTTTATAGCAAGTGTTGGGGGGGGGGGGGGGGGGGGGGAGCAGTTCCCCTTTAAAAGGAATTTCTCACCAAAGAACTCACTAGACCATGTGCCCCCCCCATAAAAAGGGGTGATTCCCTGAAACTTTATATACTTAAAGGACATGTAAACTGTGCCAAATCATTTTTTTAACTAATCAGTGTAATGAAGATTAATTACAACCAATGTTAAATCTGCTTTTTTTTTTAAGCTCTGGGAGTTTTACTTTTTAAAGGCGGCGAGGCACAGATAATCAGTAAAAACAAAACTATCAATCACCCAGACCCTCCCACTGGCACACTACGTGTAGTAACTTTCCATTTCTTTAAAATGAAAGCTTGTCAGTCATTGCATGGCTAATTGATTCAGCATTAAGATCAGGAAAAGGATTAGCTGCTGTCTGTTACTGAAGTCCCAATGTAGTACTGTAGCTAAAGTAATCAATTACAAAGTCCACACACACCTTCAAACTCCTACAGCTAAAACAAAATCTTACTTGAGTCAAGCAGGTGTTACAGCTGCCAGTGCTGCTTAACTTTCCATAGCAGAAGGAAACAGTTGGGACTTGTCAGAAGAGCCAGTGGTGGACTGCGTTCACGGCTAAGTTTTCTATCTTCGTTCCCGGCTCCTGTTACATTTCCCCACCACCAAAAAAAATCTCTTTTCCGGGGCTAGTTACAGACCTGCAGCCATTCTCCTCTAAATATGGGCACCTGTACGCTTATGGTTAGCTTAAAAAAAAAAGAATTTGCACTGTAAGTGCAGGCTTAGGAGAGGGGGAAGATAGGAATTGGTCTTGGAAGCCTGGACTGGACACAGAAGGAGATCCTAAATTGGCACTGGTGGCAATAAGGTTCGAGGATGAACTTGAATGATTCTTATTAAAGGACAACTCCACCATCGTAAGAAAATCTTTAAAAAAAATGGCATCTTTAAAATATGTTGTATCATAGTTTGCGCTATGAATTAATTACTGTATGCCTGCTATGCTTCTGGATGTCTCATGGAAATGGAGCAATTTAGAAACCTGTACTGAGCCTGGGCATGCTCAGAAGAGGCAGACGGGATTAACATTCAGTCATTGGCTGTGATGTCAACTGTCAAATCCATAACTGACAGTTGGTAACTGGAAGAACCAGGAAACAGAAACAGGACATTGTGCAGGATTTCAGGTTAGACATATTTCTCATATTTACTGTATGTAAGTTTTCATTTTGGTTCTGGACTTGCCCTTTAATATCACTATAGAAAGCATAAATATGTGGGGACCATCCACCTCATAACTAATGAGAACTAAAAACAAAGGGGAAATGACCCCATTTTTCTTACTTAAATGACCAAAATGCGAGTTATTTACTGTTTATTGTTTATACAGTTCATGTTTAAATTGTAAGAAAATGTGAAACACAGACTTTTATAGTTACTGTTTCTCTAATTATTGGATCCCAAACCTGGACAATAAACAAAAGGAATAAAAAAAAAAAACTATCTGACAAATTCAAAATGTCTTAATTAAATGTTAAAAAAAAAAAGTTTGGGATGGGGCTTATAATGTGCTATCCTAGCAGTGAGCATGCTCCAGACTTAGAATTGGGGGAAGAGCAGTGGTGCTGGTTATGTCACAGCTCACAGTATCAGCAAGAAAAACACCCTTTACACTGCTGTAACTTTGGATAGACTGCAGCTAGAAGCCCTGATACTGGTGTCATTTTAAAGGTATGAGCGTGCCTTTTTTTAATAAAGGCCACTTGTATGGAGACCAGTTCCCCTTTAATATGCCAATATTCTTTTATGTATACAAAGAGACATCTTGAAAATGGAAGCAGTTCAGAGAAGGTCAACTAGAGAAGCAATGTTTGTGTGGGGATATGATAACCGTATACAAATATATTAATGGTCCATACAATAAACTCTGATGCATTGTTCATTAATCGGTCATATCAGAGGACTCGTGGACATCCTTTAAGATTGAAAGAAATTTTCAGGTTAGGAAAGGTTTCTTTACAGTGAGAATGGTGAAAGTGTGGAACTGTCTTCAAGCAGATGTGGTAATGGCAAGTTCATTGAATAGCTTTAAAAAAGGCCTGGATAAGTTTCTAAAACTAAAAAATATTGAGAATTACTGGTATTAATACAAATACTGTAGTTCTGGTTAATACTGGGATACTATACAATATTGAGAATTACTGGTATTAATACATATACTGTAGTTCTGGTTGGTACAGGGATACTATAGAATATTGAGAATTACTGGTATTAATACATATACTGCAGTTCTGGTTGATACAGGGATACTTTCATATTAATATTTAGACCGGAAGGAATTTTTTCCTCCATTTTAGCTGGGTTTTTTGCTTTCATCTGGATCAACTGTTGGGTAGGGTTAAAAAGGATGGGGAAAAGTTTGGACTTGATGGACATACCGTATGTCTTTATTCAACCTCAATTACTATGTAATGTCGTCATGTGCAAGGGAAACAAGCAATCCTCAACACATTAGTTACTTGTGTCTTTGCTTTCCCTTCATTAGCAGCATGTCCAGCAATGAGTTCGGACGGTATTTATAAAACTTTGTTAAAGGGCATCTATAGTAGAAAAAAAAACACATTGCAAACTTAAATTATTGTATTCTGTGCTGCCTTTCTCATACCTGTCGGTGACTCCATGGTTAAACAGCGCAGAGAGGGACTTGAGCAGGGAAGAGGGTCATGTCACAGGGATTTGATTGACATTTCAAGGACTAGAGGCATCTGAAATCACCTTTTATAATTTGTGTATCTCAGGACGGGGAAACTGAAAAAAGTAAAGACACCCTAGCATTTGGGGGAATTTTTGAACGCATGGAAAGAAAGGGGGAAAAGTTTGTTTTCCCACTATAGATGTCCTTTAATGTAAAACAATGTTATTGCCGCAATAATAAAACAATAGTTGTTTTACACGGTGCTGTAAAATAAGGAGGTATTTTGTACTTTTATTATTTGACATATGTACTAACTTCTCTGAAGCCTAAGGGGGACCCAGGCACATTGGGCTTAATTTACTTTCCCAAGGAACTGACACTTTAAATTCTTAAGAGTGAGACTCTAGCCCCGCCCCTTGTCCATAAGCACCAGAAGCCTCCTCCAGTGTGTCCCAAAGAGGCTTGTGGCAACAAGCCAAACTACTAAAAGAACTAGCCACGTAGGCAACACCAACTGGGAGCGTTGCGCCTGAGTAATACTCGGGATGACCCAAAGCCCCAGTAGCAATAGGGAGGGAAACAAAAAATTAACCCTCCGCAACACAATGTCCCAATGACACTTCTGCGGAGGCAAAGACATGAAGTCTATAGAATATAATTAATGTCATAACAGACAACCAAGTTGCTGCCTGACAGATTTGATCCATTGAGGCTCCTAAGATCTGATGTCCTTCAGGAGATGTAAACATGAAGAGCCCTAACCACATCCAAACAGTGAAGCCATCTTTCCTTGAGAGAGGAAACAAGGGTTAAAGGAAGGGACAACAATGTCCTGGTTGAGATGAAATGCAGAGACCACCTTTGGCAGGAAGTCAGAGTGAGTCCTTAGAATTGCTTGGTCAGGCAAGAACCATAAACAGACAGGGTCTACTTAGAGGGCCTCTAAATCTGAGGCTCTGCGTATCGAGAAAATAGCCAATAGAAAAACGGTCTTCCAGGATAAGAGAGTCAAGGGAATCAACTCAAAAGGCTTGAAGGGGGGCAATCTGAAGGCCCTAAGTTCTAAAGTCAAGTCCCAAGGTTGAGTCGGCGCAGTCCTGGGAGGGCGAATGTGAGCCACCCCTTGCAGAAAGGTGCCAGTCTGCAATAAAAAAAAAAAAGACGGACAGAGACAATACCTGCTTCTTCAGGGCACTTAAAGAAAGACCCTTGTCCACCCTGGATTGCAAGAGAATTCTGTACAGCACAAATTAACTCCTTGGGTTCCTTGCACCAGGATGTGTAGTGTTGCAAGACTCTGAAAAGGGCTTTCTTGCCACAAGCATGGTCGGAATCACTGCTTGGGGAATGCCCCACAATCTTAGTATCTCAGATCCAGTTTCCATGCAGTCAGGTGGAGATGTTGGTAGTCTTGATGGAACAGAGGACCCTAAGACAGGAGGTCGGGTCGTTCTGGATTCTGCAGGCAGTCTAATGCCATGCCTAGGAGATTCGGGAACCAGGCTCTGTGAGGCCAAAAAGGGGCAAGGAAGATGGTGGGGACTCCCTTTATCTTGACCTTCTTCAGTAACCTGGGGATCATGGCAATTGGAGAAAAGGCATAGACTAGACAGAAGTTCCAGGGTAGAACAGAAGGTTGAGTCTGGATGCCGTGTTAAAGCCTGGGAGGCCCCAGCGATGTACCAGGTGTAGGGCCCAGAACATGGCTGCTGAGAGAATCCACGTGATCGCTCATGACACCCTGGACATAGACAGCTGAGAAGGCTGGAATTTAAGCCTTCACCCAGAAAAAGATTTGTTGTGTCTCTTCCATGGCCTGTCGCTGCATATGCCCCCTTGGTGGTTTAGGTATGCCACTGCTGTGGCATTGTCAGATTTTATTCAAACATACTTCCCTGTTAGAAAGGGGGTCCAAAAGCAGGATATTGTGAATGGCTCGTAGCTCCAGAATGTTGTTGGGTAGTGTAGTCTCTTCAGGGGGCCACTGTCCCTGTGTCTGACCACCTCTGACTGAAATGCTGGCATCTATTGTGACTACTGTACAGGAGGGGCAAGGGGAGGTCCAGAGAGTGAGGGTATTTGTCCCAATGTCTCAAGACGTCTCTGTAGAGGCCTTAGGTGAAATATCCCATATGGCCTCGCTTCTGTGGAGGTCATCATCTTGCCGATAAGTCTTATGGCTTGCCTGATGGTTATCTGACTCCTGGACACGGCATGACATGTCAGCATCTGGAGGCCAACTGCTTTGTTGTCTAGAAGTAAAATCTTGTGATTCTCCATGTTAAATGACATGCCCTGGAAGGACATCTTCTGGGATGGTAGTAGAGGGTTTTGGTAAGCTGGGGATCCATCCGAAATGGGATAGAATGTTGATGCACTTAAGATACCTAGGTTTGTGCCAGCACGTGGGAAGAGGCCTTGATCAGAATGTCGTCCAGGTAGGGCAAGAAGAAGATATTCTGGGAAGATATCCCCAGGTAACACCCCGAAACGTTGTTTGATTTGCTGATGTTTGGCTGTTAATAAACCGTTCACCGTTTGGAGTGCAAGTCTACCTTGATATTTTCTAGTATTTTGTTCCCTTTGAAGTGGGGATATTGGACTGTTTGCACCCGCCCGGGGTTAGTGTGCATATGGACTTTTCTTATCGGGAAATACCGGTCGTTATCGTAAAATAAAGGTCGTTATTTTTTCGATAACGATCTTTTATAAATAGGGCCCATAATGACTCTATTTTGAAGTGGAACTTCTGAATGAGGTGGTGGTCTGGTGGTAAATTTGATCCCGTAGCTGTGTTCTAGCACATGTACTTTCCAGGCGGCTGTAGTTGGGTGTCTTCACTGGGAATGGAAAAGTCACAAGCGTCCTCAAACCTGAGCTGGAGGATAGTCAGGATTGTTTGATCATGCCCCAGATCCCCTGAAGGTTCCACTTGCAGAGGCCTATGAGCCCCTAGCCCGAAATGGCCAAAAGGACTGTGACCTAAGAAATGTAGGTGACCACCTGGGTCTTTTCTGAGGTAGCATGGTACTCTTACATCTGTTGCCTGGGCAATAATTTTGTCCAGTTCTCAAGCAAACAGCAGGCGTCCTGAAAATGGTAAATTAATGAGAGCCTTCTTAGAAGCCTCATCAGCCACCCAAGCCTTAAGCCAAAGCACCCTTCTTGCAGTGGTGACTGTTGCTGAGGTACGCGCTATTAACCTGACCGCGTCCACAATACACGTTACGGATATCTGTCAGCTCTTATGTTAGTGAGCAAATGGATCTTTGATGGGTCTTGTTGGCATTAAAAGGTAAGCTCTTGAAGCCAGACCTCTGAAGCTTTTGTCACCCCATGGTGAGGCCTTAATGCTGCTCCCGCCAAAGTTTCATTAAGACCTCTGTGCGGAGGTCAAAAGGGTCTCTAAAGGTAGCTGCCTCCAATAGGGGGATTGTAGTCGCCCTTGATAGCCTGGCCACTGGAGGGTCGACTATGGGTGGGCAAGCCCAATAATCCACATCTGATTTAGGGAATGGAAAGGAGTTTTGGAACTGATGGCTGAGCTTTAATGTTTTTTCTGGAATTGACCACACATCAGAAACAATCTTCTCGAGCAGCTCATGAAAAGGGAAACGTGAAGTTTTTCTTCACATTTCTTCTGTCTGGAGAAAAGAAGGGCTGTGGGTTCCTGTACTAGAAATATTTAGGGTCTTTATGACTGCCTTAATAAGAGTATCTATTGATGATTGAAAATCATTGGCTATTGTCTCTAGGTATATCTCTGAATACTCCTCCTCTAATAGATTAACAGCTTCTAGCTGAGGGCTCTGGAACAGATTTAGAAGTTCTCGCTGTTATGTCTGTCTTGCTGCGCTATTTGGCATAGGGAAGCAGACAGGATAGATATGTTTTTGGTTAGAGACCTAGCCCAAGCAGGTTAATTTTCCTGTGGGAGAACTGCGGGAGCTGCCTATGCCACAGAGCCAGAGTTTTGGTTCCTTAGAGAATGTATGGAGGTTCTGAGGGATTTTGCCAACTCAGATTCCTGATCCTGTCTGGGACCTTGCTCATGGTCATGGGCCTTGCTGCATGAGCCACATAGTGGATCAGGCTGGCAACTTGGCATTGCAATTGTAGTGAACTACAGGCCCAACTCGGTCCTTGCATTTTTGGTTTCTGGGGCGGGCTTTTTCTGTAGCAGACATTGCTGCAGTTTGAAAAAAGAAAAATATTTATTTCTCTTATCTGGAGGGGACTTCTTAGATCAGATCCTTGTGGGCTAGAAAGGAGTTTCCTCTGCAGGGGTTGAATCCAAGATGGCTGCCGCCATGTGGAGATGGAAGATATAAGATCCACCCCTTTGCCAGCCGGTCAAGAACTTTACCTAATCTCTCACTCCTCCACTGCGTCCTAACAGGTTCTGATGGATTCTGTATGCTATGTGCATTGGAGATATCACTGGAGATACCCTTAAAAATTCAAAAAAAGGATAAAGGCAAATAGTTTTTTTTACTTTAGGGTGCGCACATAATAGTCACATATGTGTGGCCGTCTGGTCGGGCATCATTCTTTTATCCAAGCAGGGGATCAACGGACGTGTTTACAAGGTTTTAGTGTTCTTTTAACGTAAATGATGTAGTTCACATAAGACATTTTTACCATCATTTCACACCTTGGTTCTAAATAATTAATTTTAAAGGGTATGTCCACCCCCCCACCCCCCACAAAACTTTCTATATTGTGTTAAGAACCAGGATTCCATTTATATTCAAATACTGACCAACACTGCAGCATTCTACTGTGGCAACAATTTGTAAAATTAAAGGCTATATAAAGATTGAGGGGATTTCTAGTAAGTTAAGAATAGCAGGTACATTATTGCCTATTTGTGCTGTATCATGTGACAATGATGACAGAGCTAACTACTGATTATAAGGATATTCATAATTCTTGAGTATTATAAGTATTAACTGTGTGCAAAACCATTAATCAAGTGCTTTTTGTAAGTAAACAATCTCTTTTTATTGGAAAATTATAATACATATCTTATTTACAAAAGAGCCGCATTATATTATTCAGTTGAGCGCTCTTTCCTAGTAGTGGACCTGGACTGAAAAGTTTTTCTTAGTTGAGGCCTAGGTTAAATTGACCAGTATTACCAACAAAACCCATCTTACAGTGCAGTGCAATATGACTAGGACATGAAAAAGGTTTTTATTTACATTTCCACAAATAAAACATGAACATTCCCTTAACTCTAGTCAGCATGATAAAACAGAAACAAAAAAAACATAATCAAGCATAAACAAGCCATTGTCCTGATACTGGGTTACAATAGGTTTGGTGGGTCACTTTACTACAGTACCCATCTGAAATTTAGTTGCTGTGTGTTCTGGTTGGTTTCAGCAAAGTAGTATAGAGTTGTTGTTGTTGATGATTGGTTTTGAATAAACCCACTATTTCACTTAGGAGTGCGACTCTTTACTACTTTGCCAAGTTACTACGTGTTCCCTTTGAAGTGGGGAAACTTGACGTCTTCACCCACCAGGCTAGTGTGCATATGGACTCTTGTTGTTTGTTCTGGTTGGTTTACCTGCTGCCCAATCACACTAACAATTTCACCACCAATGGGAGTGACACAGCTGAGCTTTACAGATTGGTCAAGGTACTTAATCCAGTGCTGTTCATTGGTGCTTGTGGTACATGTACTTGCAAAATGTCAACAGCACATTTTGCTGTTAAGATTTGACGTTAAAATTTCCTTGAGACTAAATATTTAATGTTGCCATCAATGGAGTGTTAATAAACCATAAACATAAGTGTAGGTTAAACATAGAAACTGACATAAACCAAAGCAACCCTCCCCCAGGTGTTTTTCTCACAGTTGACTATGTACTTAAAATTGTCCAGAATAAGAACGTTGAGAGGTGACATTGTGAAAAACGTAACTTCTAAATATAAGTGAGAATCTCGCTGTCCAATGTGAGGGCTCAATTCAAGGAGGCAAAATCCTATTAACCAGGAAATGTTTTAAGGAGAACTGTGGTCTCCATACAAGTGCATTGAAAAGAAGGCTTCTCATACCTTCCAAACAAGCCTTCCGTGATGTAAAGAAGGCTTCTCATACCTTCCAAACAAGCCTTCCGTGATGTATAGTCATTCTAAAGGTAGGCGTGAGCTTTCTATAACAGAATGCACTTGTATGAAGACCACAGTTTCCCCTTAACATCATTTAGTTTCGATTTGTGAGACTTTATGGTGCTTCTTCCGTTTCCTCATCACTGCATTCTGCTGTACAGACCTCAAGATCTGAAGGTTCAACCTCACATGGAGTCGTCTCCTCATTCTGTAGACTTGCTGCCTCGCCTGCCTGACTGCCCATTTCATCATGTGGATCCTCCAGAAGTGAATCCTGTTCAGGAGCATTCTTCGCAGCCTCTACATCACCCTGGGCTCCCTTTAATTCTTTATGTTGTAACTGACTGTTCTCCTAAGAAACACAATAAATAAATGTTGACAATTTATTGTATGAATTATGGGGTGAACTTGCCCTTTAATTGTGATATTAACAGCCCATCCCAGCCAATCTATAGACTTTCCCACGTGTTACCAAGTCCCAGCATGCAGCAGCCATAAATATAGAATGTGCCCTGGAGACCTGTAAGAAGTCGAACTCTTACTTGGTTATAGGCTTTCAATAGAGGGGCGATATTTTTGCTTGAAAGAAATGAGTCTGCCCGTTTAACACACGTATTTTTCATTTTGTTGTTTAATGCCTGTTGGAAAACACACACACATACAAAAAAAAAAAATTAAGACAATTTTCAGGAAAACTAAACATACGTTTAGTGGGGGGTGGGGGTTTGGGCCACAGTTCCTCAGTAAGTAACCTAGCCCGTTATGTTCCTGCAACCTCTACTTATGTTTGTCTTAACATCTGGCGTTCCTGCCTTAGCCTATTCATTTAAGAATACTGGACTAGACAGGAGATAAAAATCCATCAGGGAGATTCAATAAAAGTTCTTATGGTTAAAAATGGTGCTAATTTTGCCCCAACCAATCAAATATTATTTAACATTTGAAAGCTAATATCTGATTGGTTGGGACAAAATTAGCACCATTTTTAACCATAAGAACTTTTATTGAATAACCCTACATGTTTATAGCCTGTATTAGATATGGAGATATAAGATTTGCACACATTGTCTATGCCCCATATTTACAATCTATTAAGCACAGGAAATTTCAGCAGCAATTGGGATAAACATCTCTATTACAGGGGGACCAGAGCCTGAAACCAGCGGGGCCCTGGACCCCATCTTCTTGTTTTTCTTAGACACAACCTCCTCCCAAAAACCTCCTGTGGATGAAACAAGGATAGTGTCCCCATTTTGGTTTTGCTGGGGGCCCAGCGATTCCTAGTTACGCTACTGATGGTGCTGGTCTGTATGTATTTAGAGTTGAGGGAGGGGGATTTCTAACCAAACATAAAAGATACTTTCATGGATGGACATGTCAGTTAATAGAACCCCAGCGTTACATTCATTGCACAAGCCAAATCATTGCTTTAAATACATAATTCTTAATACATAATAGATGTACATAATTCTTAATACATAATAGATGTACATAATTCTTAATACATAATAGATGTACATAATTCTTAATACATAATAGATGTACATAATTCTTGCACTTTTAAACTCATTCATTCACTCCTTCCCGTACTTTTAATCATTTTCTTATCAATTGATACCCCGCGAGATTGGAGGATGGGCCCCTGACCCCCCTTACCTCCAAGATCTCTTCCGGGATAAGCCGTTTTAAACAGCTGATAGCGCGTATGAATGAAACATACACGCAACCAGCTGTTTAAAAGAACGGACCCGACCGGACCTTCAGATGCACTGCCTAGCTTTCCTTCATTGTCCACCCCTTCCACTGCACTGTCTAACCTCCCTTCATAGTCTAACCATAACAATTGTACCCCTTCAGCTGCACTGCCTAACCTCCATTCATTGTCCACCCCCTCTACTGCACTGTTTAACCTTCCTTTCTTGGAGAATCCCTCTACTTTCCCCCTAACATGCTTCACTACTATTGCAGGGATTTCTTCTATCCCCCTTGACCCCATTCCCTCTTACCTCATTCCCCATCTCTCCTCTTCCTTCATACCAACCCTAACCTCTCTCTTCAACCTGTCCCTATCCACTGGTACTTTTCCTTAATCATTTAAACACGCCGTGCCATCCCCTATTCTTAAAGGGAACATCCACCCCTTTCACTAACTTTTTTCCAAATAATAGTTTACCTTCCCCCAGCCCCAACCGCTCTTAAAGATTACTTACCTTCCTTCTATCCTCCGCCGCACAGTCCCGGCCCTCTGCTTGCATAGAACTGCAAGCAGGGGGCGGGACCGGCAGCCGCGTCTGTGAGAAGCAGCCAATCGCGGACAGCTGCACAGAACGCCGGAGGATAGAGGGAAGGTGAGTAACTATCGGGGCACTTTCTAAGAAATCATTTATAGCAGTTAGGGCTGGGGGAAGGTAAACTATTATTTGGCAAAGAGAAATAACACTAGGGGGAGGGATCGCAAAACTGGAGGGAGAGGGAGGAGGAGAAGGGCTGCAGTGCGCATGCCAAAATTCTCCCGGAGGCCAGATAGGAGGCAGAGTCCTATATGGACTCTGCTATCCTCCTGGTGGGCAGTTTTTGGGACTTTGGGGGGGGACTACAGGAGAACCAGATGGAGCTGGGATGTAAGGTAAAGATTTTATTACACTACAGAGTAGGGCCATTAGTGGAGGGAATTATAGGTTTGGGGGGTGGACATGCCCTTTAAGAAACCCTCCCTGGACCCGTCCGCTCTTTCCAGCTACTAGCCTGTCTCATCCTCCCTTGCTTCCAAACTGCTGGAAAGAATGTCTATGCTGACCTGGTTAACTCTCACCTCCAGTCAGGCTTCCGCCCTAACCATTCCATGGAAACTGCCATCACTAAAGTGACCAATGATCTACTTAATGCTAAATCTAAAGCTGGGTACACACCATGCAATATTTCGGCCCAATCAACCGATAGTTCAGTGTTATCAGTTGATTGGGCAAAAATAATTGTATGGTTTTTCGGACAAGACTGAACACTCGTTCAGACGAACGCAAGATCTGAAATGTCCGAAAACAACTGGCTCGGTCGCAGCTGAAGGCTGCGACTGACAGTCCCTCCTCCTGGCCGACCGGTCGGAAGTGCTGAATGGTCGGTCAGGAGGAAGGATCTGACAGTGTGTACCCAGCTTTAAGGTCACTATTCTTTTCTCATTCTTCTTGATCTATCCTCTGCTTTTGATACTGTTGATCACCCTCTACTTCTTCAGATTCTGGCCTCCTTAGGCACCCAGGATACTGCACTTTATTGGCTATCTTTCTATCTCTCTGTTGGGACTTTTAGTGTTTTCCACACTTAAATTAGATTTAGCCCTCGCTCAGTATTCAACCCTCTTCACCATTTAAACAACTCATTAGTTCATTTGGGTTCCAGTATTACCAGTATGCCGATACCCAAATTACATTTCTGCCACAGATCTCCCTACACTGACTTCCTGGGTCCCCAACTGCCTTAGTGCCATCTCTGCCTTCATGTTCTCCCACTTCCTTAAACTGAACATGGACAAAATTGAACTTGTAATTTTCCAACCCTTAGTATCTGTTCCCCTCCCTTGGCTCACTATTAATATTAACAACACACTGATATCCTCATGTTTGATGCCTGGGAATAACGCTAGATTCCGATCATTCCTTCAAACCCCATGTAAACTCACTTACCAACTCCTGTCGGCTCCAATTTAGAAACATCTCCCGCATCCGTCCCTTCATTTCACACGATGCTACCAAAATCTTAGTTCATGCCCTAATCAAATCACGGCTAGACTACTGCAACACACTCCTGTCTGTTTAACAAACAACCGCCTGGCACCATTTTGATCCATCTTAAACTCTGCTGCCCGGAACATTCATTTATCTTCTTGCTTTTCTAACGCCTCTCCTCTCTGTCAGTCTCTCCACTGGTTGCCCATCAAGCATCCAGTACCCTATCCTATAAAGCACTATCCAATACAGCACCCCCCCCATACATCTCAGACCTGATCCACAAATACCGTCCCAGACACAACCTCCGCTCTGCAACTCCCTTCCTCCATCTGTCCATCACTCACCGCCCCTTAATATCTTTAAATGTAACTTCAAAACCCACCTCTTCAGGCAAGCATATAACCTGGCCCACTATTTACACCACTGCCAATCTAATACAGCCTACCTATTCACATCACCTTATGTCTCACCCCTATTTCCTCTAGACTGGGCAGGGTCCTCTTTCCTATTGTATCAGTGTATTTCGGTAAATATCTCATCACACTGTGTACTTCTAATGTTTGCTTTACCTTTGTATGTTATATGTCTGACGTATTACCCTTGTATGTAATGCATGATTATGTTATTGTAAAGCGCTGCGGAAGATGTTGGCGCTATATAAATCCATAATAATTTGAAAGGGGTGCACCTGAGGAAGGGGGAAACCCGGAAACGTTGTGCATGCAGTATCTCACTGTTTAACACTGTTAAGTGGTTAAGTTTGGAGATACAGCACCACAGCAGTACCTTATACAGGAGTGCGAGGAGGAATTACACAACGATAAATCCATAATAATAATAATCTAGTGAAATGGGGGTGAGTGAAATGAAGTTATTAACAACCAGCGTCTGAATGAACTTTCATTGGATTTGTTGTAAAACATGGAGCCGGGTCTTTCCTGTCTTAGTGGGAATCCAATTGGTGCAGCTCCACGTGTTAATCTGCCTCTTGTTATCAACTTTTTTTTTTAAACAAGCTTTATTTATAAACAGGTCAAGTTTATACATAGTTTCAGTATTTGGAATGTACAATAGTTTGTTTGATGTATAACTATACACCTATTTTGAATTAATATTTTAAAAGTTAAGAAAAAGAGGTGAAAGAACGACAACGGGGAAGGGGAGGGGATGAGTGTGTGTGGTGGTGGAAGGTGCCTCGTACTGGTGTGTGGGTTTGTACTATCGTTAGTTATTTAGGTTAATGGGTGTTGTGTGTGAGTTAACCAGGACATTCAAAGAGTTAGGTCAATGTCTGTCAGACAGTATAAAATATGTGAAGGTTTAATCAGTTCATTGAGGAGAGTTTAATATATCTATGCCCATGTATTCATACCAGGGGGTCCATATTTTAATAAATTGGTTTAATGTGCCTCTGCCTAGATATATAAAAGTCTAATTAATGGTAGGTCGAACTTAATAATGGCCTTCCAGACTCTACATCTGGGAGCCTGTTGGGACATCCAGGTAAGTACAATAGTGCGTCTAGCATAAAGGAGGAAGCTATGTAGTAGTTTTAGATGTGCGTTTGTCCATTCTCTGGTTCCATTAATTCCTAAAACACATAGTCCAGGGTCTTGTGGCACCGGTATATGAAGTATCCGTGTTAATATTCTTACTACCCTGGGGCAGGTCCACATAAGGTGCCAGAAGTCTGCTCATGGTTCGTGACATTTGGGATATTCTGGGGTATTGTTTGGAGATATGTGTGATGTGGGGAGAGGAAGACCCAATGTAGGATAAAGAATTGTGTTACTCTGCTGTTGGCTGACGGGGATACCTGAATATGTGACTGGGCAATCTCCTCCCAATCAGACTCACTAACTGGGAACATATCTACTCTGTAGCAGTGTGGTTTGGTGGTTGGTACTACCCTTGGCTATTAGGCAGGAGTATATTCGCGAAAGCAGGTGTCTCTCCATGTGAGCCTTCAGAAACCTTATGACTGGGTGTGGGGGGAGGTATCGGAATAGGGTGGAGCTTGGTAGGGAGAGTCTTTGTTGTAGTTCAGGGAAGGGTATCATTGTGTCATTATGTATAATTTGTTGGAAATATTCCCCTATTTTCCCAGAATTCTGATGCACCAAAAATTTGCCAATGTCTGGTAGTCTGGTACTTGTTATATTGTGCCATAGTGAGGACTCTCCAAGTGCTCCAAAGATATCTAAATATTTTGTGGGTATGTAGATCCGTACCACCACCTGGAATTATATTCTTGGGAGCTTCCAAAAATGTAATAGATAGGGTTGGCATTCATTCTGTGTCATATATTGAGCTGGGGAGTTACTGCCAGGCCTGCTAAGTAGTACAGGTAGAAGTCCGGTAGTGCGATACCCACCAAGTCTTTTGGGCATTTGAAGTATTTTGAATTTGGTTTGTGCACGACCTGAGCCCCAAAGCAAGGAAAGAAGTATGCTCTAATGTTAGAAAAAGGTTTTGGGGATAATAGTGGCTGAATGTTGGAGGGTGTAGAGAATTTTAGGAAAAAGTATAACTTAATAATTAAACATAATTAAATTGATGCGGCCAAGTAGGTTAATAGGGAGTTTTTTTCCATACCAAATTTTGTTTCATACCCAGTCTACATTGTGTTTGAGAAATAGTTCGGGTGTGTTGGGGATAGTAATGCCTAGGTATTTGAATTTCTGGACTATAGTAACGCACTCTTGGTGGTAGAGTAATATTGGGGTCTATAGGGAATAGGGCAAATTTGCTCCAATTTAAGTGTAGTCCAGATAGGGGACTAAATTTGGAGATTATATTGCGGGTTGTGATCAGGGATTGACATGGGTCTGCCAGATAGAGAATCAGGTCATCAGTGTAGAGGCTGAGCAGTGAGGTTTGGGTGCCTAGGGTGAAACCTTTAATTGAGGGGTTTGTAAGTTGAAGGGTGTAGAACTTGTTCCGTTGATTAACATTGCGGCTTTAGGTTGGGTGTACAGAAGTTGGATCCATTTGATGTATTTGGGGCCAAATCCAAATCTGTGCATACATTGCCATAGGTAGGGCCATTCAGCTGAGTCGAATGCTTTTTGAGCATCCAAGGATAACATTATGCAAGTACCTGCATTATCGTGGTCCACTTGACAGTGAATCAGTGTTTTCCTGATGTTAATGGACGAGGATTTTCCTGGCATACAGCCAGTTTGATCTGGGTGTATAATCGTTGATATTACTCTTTTCAGTCTATTTGCAAGTATTTTGGTAAGTATTTTATAGTCTGTGTTGGGTAATGATACGGGTCTGTAGGATCCGCAATCTAGTGTATCTTTTCGTGGTTTGGGAATTAATGTGATATGGGATTCATACATTAAGGGGGTGAGGGACTGGTATTTAGTTATTTGTAGTAGCTGTAACTGTTGTGGTAGAATCCATTCACTAGATCTTTTATACATTTCAATTGGTAGACCATCAGGTCTGGGAGATTTACCGTTTGTTAATTCTCCAACTGCTTCCATTATTTCTGCTATAGTGATGTCCGCTTCTAAGTGGAGCCTCTCATTAGGGGTGAATTTGGGAAAGGCTATGTTGGCCAGGTATCCTTTAAGTTGTGTTGAGTTGTGGTAGGTACAGTTTTTGATAGAATTGTGTGAATATTTGTAGGATTTCTAGGGTGTTTGTGGCTGTGTCGCCATTAGGGTTTTTGATTGGTGTCTCTTGGGCCACGTGCTAGTTGGGCTAATAGTTTGGCCGATTGGTTCCCGTGTTCCAAGTATTTCTTCCTATTTAAAAACATTTTCCTCTGTTTGTTCGGTAATGGCATTGTAAAGCGTTTGTGCGACGTTCCAATTCCATTTAGTTTGCTCAGTGGGATTTTCTGTGTATTTATTTTCAGCTTCTATGAGGCGGCTGGATTTGTTTTCAGAGTGGGAGGATTTGGATTTATGTATTTAATGGTGCTGTTTAGGTGTCCCCTAAGAAATATAGTTCAATTTGGTCTGGGATGGGGTCTGGGGAGGGGAATAGTGTAAGCCAAAAGGGATGGATTCTTCCAAATCGAGCTGGAGACGTTCCACTGTCAGACATATTGGGGAGTGGTCTGAGGTTCCCCTGGGGAGATGGGTGACCCCGGTTATCAGTAGACATTTTATTTGTGGAGATGTAGTCGATGTGTCATAGTGTATTGAAAGTGGAAGAGTGGCATGTATATCCTTTGATTGTGGGATGACGGTGTCTCCATATGTCTATCTATTGTAGCTTGGATATTAATCTGTATAGTGGAGGGTTATTAATAACTTTAATCCATTATGATTACAGTAGACTGAATAGGCAAAAAAATAAAACAAGACAACCCTAATCTCTCTTTACACACCTACAGACCTTAAAAATACTCTGCAAACAATCTGATTTGCCAGGTTAAGGACAAATTCAGTGTTGTTCTGCCTCCCTTTTGACCCAGGGCCTAACCAATAGAATGATGCTCTCTGCAAGAAGTGCTACTTCCCATTGGATAGATCCCAAACCAAGGTGGGAGCGAAGCTTGGAATAGTTGTCATTTTAATGCCCAGAGAACATCCCTTACCCTACGATTCTTTGAGTGAGATTCTGAAGTTATGTGGTCCTTTAAAGCGTCAGGAACGTCTGGAACAAGCATATCACATGCCACGCAGTGAGCAGCTTCGACTCTGTGTATGTAATGTTCCTGCCCGATGTCTGGGTGAGAGAGACACATATTAAACCATAGAGATCCTTCCTCGGATGTCTGGGTGAGAGAGATCCATATTAAACCACAGAAATCCCTCCCCAGATGTCTGGTAAGAGAGACACATATTAAACCATAGAGATCCTTCCTCGGATGTCTGGGTGAGAGAGATCCATATTAAACCACAGAAATCCCTCCCCAGATGTCTGAGTGAGAGAGACACATATTAAACCATAGAGATCCTTACTCGGATGTCTGGGTGAGAGAGATCCATATAAAACCACAGAAATCCCTCCCCAGATGTCTGAGTGAGAGAGACATATATTAAACCATAGAGATCCTTACTCGGATGTCTGGGTGAGAGAGATCCATATTAAACCACAGAAATCCCTCCCCAGATGTCTGGTAAGAGAGACACATATTAACCATAGAGATCCTTCCTCGGATGTCTGGGTGAGAGAGATCCATATTAAACCACAGAAATCCCTCCCCAGATGTCTGAGTGAGAGAGACACATATTAAACCATAGAGATCCTTACTCGGATGTCTGGTGAGAGAGATCCATATTAAACCACAGAAATCCCTCCCCAGATGTCTGAGTGAGAGAGACATATATTAAACCATAGAGATCCTTACTCGGATGTCTGGGTGAGAGAGATCCATATTAAACCACAGAAATCCCTCCCCAGATGTCTGGTAAGAGAGACACATATTAAACCATAGAGATCCTTCCTCGGATTTCTGGGTAAGAGTGATCCATATATAAACCACAGAAATCCCTCCCCAGATGTCTGAGTGAGAGAGACACATATTAAACCATAGAGATCCTTCCTCGGATTTCTGGGTAAGAGTGATCCATATTAAACCACAGAAATCCCTCCCCAGATGTCTGAGTGAGAGAGACACATATTAAACCATAGAGATCCTTCCTCGGATGTCTGGGTGAGAGAGATCCATATAAAACCACAGAATTCCCTCCCCAGATGTCTGGTAAGAGAGACACATATTAAACCATAGAGATCCTTCCTGGATGTCTGGGTGAGAGAGATCCATATAAAACCACAGAAATCCCTCCCCAGATGTCTGGTAGGAGAGACATATATTAAATAGAGACCCCTCACTGACGTTTAAAGAAGATACAAGCATGTTAAACCATAAAGATCATGCACCAGATGTTTGGAGTAAGATAGAAATATGCTTGTGAAGGTTCTCATTCATCCAGGTCATGGTATATCTGTTGTATTCAATTAGATCAACTGGACTTGAAATGTAGTTCTTGAAGACGTTTCGCTATCATCCGACTGGCTTTCTCAATTCAGAATGAATTGAGAAGCCAGTCAATTCAGTTCTGAATTGAGAAAGCCAGTCGGATGACTAGCGAAACGTCTTCAAGACTACATTTCAAGTCCAGTTGATCTAATTGAATACAGATATAGTAAGATAGAAACATATTAAACCATAGAGATTTCCATGGATATCTAGGTGCTGTAGATCACATACCTACCTTTGAAGCAATCCCTTTGTTTTAAATTCATGTTCAGCTTTTGTCGTTCAGAGGCGACTTTCTTAACATCATTTTTCAAATAGTCCTGCACAGACAAAGTGTCACCAGGATAATAGAAGATTACATTCTCCTTATAGTTTACACTATTATCTAGAATATCCAGTTTCATGAAGTCACCCCACCACCAATTACATAGCTAAGCTCCATTTATAAGCAATAATTTACGGCATTCACCTGGATAAGTCCACTGAGTTTTTAGGCAGAGTCTTATAGACTGGCGTAAGATGTCTGTGTGGATCACGTTCGAAATGCTTTTCAATTTCTTTCTCGTCTTCTGTTGTGAAGCAGCACAGGCAGCAGGTAAACGCTGTACTGCAGCAGGGGGTTTCCTCCTGATCCATCTGCACAACTGGGGCTCTGTAAATAACAGAACAAAGGGATTATAGCAAGAGAGAAACAAGTAACGAGAATTCTAGTTTTCCTAAAGTTCTATTGAGCCATTCCACTTGTCTGAAAGAAATTTTGTTATTTATGATTAAATTATTTTCTCTAAAATCTATATGGGGCTCAGAAGGCACAACAGCCTGTACAAGGAAATACACAGAAAAAAATAATTTGCCTCATTTCAATCTATAAATGAATACATGTAAGCAGCACTTACTCTGATGTGTTTGTGTTGCTGCATGATTTCAATCCAGTACTTGTTTTGCTCAAGCTCAGTCCCTCAGCTCCCTGACTGAATACTGACTCTCTGTGAGGGCAAACATGCTCAAAATCCTATGAGGCAGCATTGGAGAGAGGAATTTCCCACCATGCAGTTCACATACCAACTGGCACCATTCTAGCTACAGGAAAACTTCATAACAAACAGTTGATGATACTAAGGCACTTACAGGGTTACCGTATATACTCGAGTTAAGCCGAGGTTTTCAGGCTTTAAAATTAGCCTGAAAACCTGACCTCAGCTTATACTCGGTCACAGTAATAATGTGAATTCCCGGCAGCCGATCGCTATGTACAAGCTAACTTACATAACTTACAGTGTTCCGCCTGGCACTCCGCACTGATCGGCAGGATGAGACAGGAGTCGCCTGTACATAGCGTTCAGCACTGGATTGGGAGGAAGATTCACAATTATTTACTGTGACTCGAGTGAGTACTTACCTCTCTTACTTACCCCACTGAACTGTGGGGCCTTTCCTGGGGGGTGCTGTCCATAAAAAAGCCTTATTCCTAGGCACTGCAGTGTTTGAAAACTAAAACTCCCAGCTACTAATGCATGATGGGAGTTATAGTTTCCAAAACATCTGGAGTGCCAAGGAATAAGGCTTTTTTTATAGACAGCAGAGTTCCCATACAGTAATATCCATACTGGATTTGCTATTACTGTATGGGACTACTGTATGGGAATTCTGATGTCCGTTTAAAGAGTAAATAAACTCGTATTAAAACGCAGAAGTGGTCATAATTTCTACCCTCGACTTATCCTCGAGTCAATCATGTTTTATTACTTTTTAGGTAAAAATGGGTATGTCGGCTTACTCAACATATACGGCATTCAATAAAAGTTCTTATTGTTTAAAATGTGTGCTAATTTTGCCCCAACCAATCAGATCTTATTTAACATTTGAAAGCGAACATCTGATTGGTTGGGGCAAAATTAGCACCATTTTAAACGATAAGAACTTTTATTGAATCTCCCTGTTAATTTACAGCTGAAGTGCAGATGTTTTTAAGACTGGATATCTAAAGAAATAGGGGACAGATCGACAAATAAATGTCCAGTCATAGTTATCACAGCACAGGAGCCTGCTTCAGTTTGACCGAAAGATAGACAGCGAAGGAGAGTAGAAAAGAAACATACAACTTTTTGGCAACAAGCCCAAACTTAAAAACTAATGGGGTTATTCAATAAAAGTTATTTTGTTTAAATGGTGCTAATTTTGCCTCAACCAATCAGATCTTTTTTAACATTTGAAAGCTAACATCTATTGTTTTTTTTTAACATCTGATGGGATTTTAACTACCCGACATAGATTAGAGTAAGGGAACTGCCAGCACCTCAAAGTATAAAGTTCTTAAATTTCCTATATGAGCATTTTCTTTCACAGATGGTAGAAGTTCCTACTAGACGAAATGCGTTGTTGATCTTGTGATATCTAATAACCCTGAGCTCATTTTGGAGATGAAGGTAATGGGAAGCTTAGGGAATAGTGACCATGATATAGTGTCATTTAAATAGGTTGCAAAAAACTAAAGTGCACTGGGTTAACAAAATTTTAACTGTAGAAAGCTAATTTTATGCTGTTAAAGGAATCACTCCTGTTCATAGACTGGAGGGAATTGTTTCTAGGTAATGATACAGAGCAGATGTGGACCACTTTTAAAGGGATATTAAACTATTACATTTCTAAATCTGTACCTTTAGGGAACAAGTGTAAAAAATTAGGTCCTCTCCTGCCTGGCTTAATGCTCAGGTAAAAAGGAAATGGAAAAAAAGAAAAAGGCTTTTCAAATTTTGAAAACAGAGGGAACAGAACAAGCTTACAGGGAGTACAAAAGCTGTAATAAAGAGTGCAAAAAGAAATTAAACTAGCTAAAATAGAAAATGAAATAAGGATTGCTGAACAAAGCAAGTCCAACCCCAAAATGTTTTTTAAGTATATAATGGTAAAAAGATGAGGACTGAGAATGTGGGACCACTAATAATGGGGCTGAGGTGGTTGTAGATGCCGAAAAGGCTAATCGCTAAACCTTTTTTTACATCGGTTTTTACTGTTGAGAATCCTAATCCTTACAGCAGGGATTGTAATAATATGCAGGAAAGAAATGAAGGTATTCACATTGGCTCAACAGGTATGGTACGGAAACATTAGACAGTAAATATCAATAAAGCCCCAGGACCAGATGGATTGCATGCTCGGATTTTAAAAGAGCTTAGTTCAGTTCTATCTAGACCACTGTTTCATCTTTTCAGAATCGCTTTGGTTTGGGATATGCCGCTGGATTGGAAAAGCCTATGTAATACCAATGTTCAAAAAAGGTAGTCGTTAACAGCCTGGTAACTATAGACCTGTAAGCCTAACATCAGTGGTAGGGAAGGTGCTGGAAACTTTGTTACGAGATCATATCCTGACTTTGTCTCCAGAGCTCATCTTATTAGTAGTAGTCAGCAGGGATTTATGAGAAATAGATCTGCCAGACAAATTTAATTGGTTTTTTAGAAAAGCAAGTAAGAAGTTAGATTCAGGCATAGCAGTGGATGTGGTATATTTGGATTTTGCAAAAGTTTTTGATACTGTACACATAGGTGACTATGTATACTGAGGACTGTTGGCCTTGAAGAAAACATTGTTCATGGATAGAGAACTGGTTTATTGGATCGCAAACAGAGAGCGGTGGTTAATGGAGCTACATCTATGTGGGCTAAAGTTCTAAGCGGGAGTGCCTCAGGGTTCTGTCTGGTGCCGCTCTGTTTAATATCTGTTTATAAATGACTTAGAAGGGGGCATTGAGAGAAAGGTCTCTGTGTTTGCTGATGACACTAAACTATGCAGAGCTTTGGAACTTCAAATGATGTGCAAGTGCTGCAAGCAGACCTAGATAATTATCAAAATGGGCAGCAGAATGGCAGATGAGATTCAATATTGATAAATGTAAGGTGATGCATTTAGGATTTAATAATCCCTGTGCCACCTACACCATAATAACTTTGTGTTAAGTGCATTTGTAATGGAAAAAGATTTGGGGGTTCTGGTAGATAACAGACTAAGCTATAGCAAACAATGCCAGGTAGCAACGCTAGAGCTAGCAAGATATTGTCTTGTATAAAGAGGGAAATAGATTCAAGAAGAAAATTTATTCTCCCTCTTTACAAGGCACTGGTAAGGCCTCATTTGGAATATGCGGTGCAGTTTTGGAATCCCATATACAAAGGGACATCTTGGAAAATGAAGTTCAGAGAGAGGGCAACTAAATTAATAATGGGAATGGAGGGGCTTGAATTGCAGGCAGATTAGACAAGTTAGGGCTGTTTACATTGAGAAGAAACGTTTGCGTGGGGACATGATAAACTTATACAAAATATTAATGGGCCATACAATAAACCTCTGGTGCATTGTTTACTAATAGGTCATATCAGAGACTCGTGGACATCCTTTAAGGTTGGAAGAAAAGAAGTCTCATCTTCAGGTTAGGAAAGGTTTCTTTACAGTGAGAACGGTGAAACTGTCTTCCAACAGAAATGGTAATGGCAAGTTCATTGAATAACTTTAAAAACGGCCTGGATAAGTTTCTAAAACTAAAAAATATTGAGAATTACTGGTATTAATCCATATAGATCTGGTTGATCCAGGGATACTTTCCGATTGCCGTTTGGAGTCAGGAAGGAATTTTTTCCCCCTTTTTAGCTGTTTTTTTTTGCGTTCCTCTGGATCAACTGTTAGGGGGTTAAAAAAAAAAAAAAAAGAGGGTGAATAGGTTGGACTGATGGAGGTATGTCTTTATTCAACCTTACATATGTTACTATGGTTTGGGCAAAATTAGCACCATTTTAAACGATAAGAATTTTTACTGAATCTCCCTGTAACTACACTAATCAGAAACTAGTTTAAAGGACAACTCCACCCTCATAGAACATCTTTTACAAAGAATGGCCTCTTTAAAATATGTTGCTATATCATAGTTTGCCCTATTAATTCATTACTATTGCCTGCTATGCTTCGGATGCCTCATGGAAACTGAGCAATGTAGAAACCTGTACTGAGCAGGTAATAGCCTGGGCATGCTCAGAAGAGGCAGACAGGGGATTAACATTCAGTCATTGGCTGTGATGTCAACTGTCAAATCCATAACTGACAGTTGCTAACTGGAAGAACCAGAAGAAGAAACAGGGAAAACGGACATTGTGCAGATTTCAGGTTAGACTTATATTTTTCAGTTTTCAAACTATTAGCCTTTAGGGTTTTGGGGGTGATTTACCTGTATGTAAGTTTTCATTTTGGGGCTGGACTTAACTAACTTAGGAAGGTCGTGCCTGGGTCCCCTGTAAGATTTTACAGGTAAGAACAAAATCTCCTTTTCTCTTTCAGCCTAGGGGGACCCGCACAGCAGGGGACGTCCCAAGTCCCTACCAGTACAGGGTGGGCAGAAGATTTAAACCTCTGCTGCTTGCGCACCAGGCGCCCGAGGGTCGCTCACTGAATTTTATGAATGTGTTAATAGAAGACCATTGGTGGCCTTGCAAATCTGATCAATGGAAACCCCGCCCGAGCACCCACGAAGCACCTAGTGCTCTTGTCAAATGAGCCGCAACCCGCAAGGGAGGAGCAGCTCCTGCTTCTGCATAGCACACAGAATGAGATTACGGATCCATCTGGCTAGGATCTGAGAAGACCTTGGATCCCCTGAGAGGACCTGCCAAGAGGATGAACAGGCCTTGGAAGAACGAAAGGATTCCGTTCTAGAAACGTATATCCGGAGAGCTCTGATATCTAGGGAGTGCAATCGTTGTTCCTGGGAAAGTTGGTTGAGGATACAAAGCTGGAACGTCAATGTCCTGATTCAGGTGGAAGGAGGATACGACCTTGGTAAGAAGGCTGGATGAGATCAAGGATTGCTTTATCCTTATGAAAAGATAGACACGATGTGTTCCACGGAGAGAGCTGCTAGTTCAGAAGCTCTCCGAATAGAAGAGATAGCCAGGAGAAAGAGAGTCTTCCAGCATATAGAAGTGATAGCGCTGTAGATGTTAGAGGTTCGAAGGAGGGCCCTGGAGCACCTGGAGGACTAGGGAGAGGTCCCATGGTTGGACTGATTGTTTGCGAGGCGAACGAAGGTGGCCACCCTTACAAGAAAGTCTGGACATCCTTTCGCATTGCCAGTCTTTGATGAAAATAGATCGAAAGGGCTGAGATTTGAAATTAAAGTGCCACTAAGAGAGAGTCCTTTTTTAATCCCAACTGTAGGAATCCAAGGAGAGAAACCCTAGAACTTGCCCCAGTTGCATATAGCCAGAGTCAATGATATATCTTAGCGGAAGATGGTTTTCGTGCAGCTAACATGGTGGGTATGACCAAAGATGGAATACCTCTCTTCTTTAGATGGATGATTCAATCGCCAGCTGTCAAACTGAGGCGTTTGAGATCCGGATGGATTAGCGGACCCTTGGAGATGAGGTCCGACAAGGTAGAGGTCACGGATCCCCCACTGACATTTTTAGTAGATCCGTGAACCAAGATCTTCTTGGCCACCTGGGGGCTATGAATATTGTTGGATGTTATTTTAGTTTAATCTGTTGTTTGTCAGGGAGTTGGCCCAACGAGAAAGAGCCAGAAATATGTTTCAAAGTTCACAAACGTTGTTGGCAGGCGAGATTCTTCCGGAGACCAAGTACCTTGAGTCGTCTGAGACCGGTACACTCCCCCCACCCTGACAGACTTGCGTCTCTAGAGATCACCGTCCACGGGGGATACAAAGGGAGTTCTGGAATCAAGAGATTCCAGTGACCTGCTCCATGCTGCTAATTGTGGTGTTGGAGAGGCCGTAAGTGGAACATCGCTATGCGACTGCCTCAATGACTGACACCATCTTCCCGACCAGCCCTCATAGCTTGGCGAACCTAAATTAGGGGTTGGAGATTGCATGGAGAGCAAGACGCTTGAGTGCTTTTCTCTTTTCTGGCGGAAAAAGTATCCTTTGTAGGTAAGTGTCTTACAACATTCCCAAAAATGTCATGCGGGGTCTGGGAAGGAGGGAGACTCGGAGGAGGTTAGTATCTGCAAACATGAATTGACGTGAGTTGAGCCAGATGAAAGGAGGGGCCTTGATTAATAGGTCGTCCAGGTATGAAGAAGAAAAATGCCTTGGAGGCGAATGAAGGCTGCTTGGCAGGCCATCACTTTGGTGAAGACCGAGAGCCGAGGATACCGAAGGGCAGGACTGTAAATTGGTAGGAGGTTTCCAACGGCAAACCTAGGAAACGGTGGTGGCCCAGCCATATGGAACATGAAGATAGCGCCCTGATATCGAAGGAGACTAAAAATCCCCTGGTTCTATGGCTAAGATGACAGTCTTAGGGACTCCATTTTGAATGGAGATTGTGTGACATACTGGTTTAGTTCCTATAGATCTAAAACTGGGCGGAACGAGCTGTTCTAGGAAAACCCCGAAACCTGTGACGTTGGAACTGAACTATAACTTTTGCTAATAGAGAGAGTTTATAGCTTTTTGGAGTGCTTTGATTGGTGACCTGGGAAGTTTGGAAGGAAAGAAGCGGTTTGGTGGGAGGGATAAAAATTCTATGTGGTTCCTGAGATATGATGTTTAGGGTCCGGCATCAATGGACGGGCAATTCCATGTTTTGTGAAAAAATCTCAGTCGCCCTCCCACCCATTCTTGGGAGATAGTCAGGTAGATTTGGGTTTATTTCCCATTGGTCAAAAGGGCCTCGTTTGGAGGGTCAGGAGGGGCGGTGGGAGCACCTCTTCTTGGGTGAGGGGCTTGGGAATCGATCTCAAAAGTGGCCCTTGAGGAGGAACAAAGGGCAGAAAGGACAGATTTCTATGGAAAGTAAGAAGCCTGCGAGTCCTGTTTTGGGGGAGGTTAGTACTCTTCCCTCCTGTCGCTTGAGAAATGATCTTTTCTAACTCGGGCCCAATAACTGTCCCCCTGAGAAGGCTGGTGAGGGCTCTCTTTGAAGCGTGGTCGGCAGCCCATGCTATCAATCATAAGATCCTATGGGTAGCTGTTACGGAGGCAGAGGCCATAGCCATGAGTCTACTTGATTCCAAGGCCGCATCCCCAATATATACTGCGGCATCAGATATGTCCTATATAATTTCTAATAGGTGGGCCTTGCCCAGATCTGATCCGATTTCCTGGTATAGTTATTGAGCCATACCTCCATGGCATTATCTACCCAGGCCGAGGCGAAGGTGGGGCGTAGAGCGGGTTCTGAGACTGAAAAAGATATTTTTAGAAATGCCTCAATGTGACGATCATTTTGATCTTTAAAAGTTCTGCTTCGGAAAGAGGGATAGAGAGCCAGGCTACTGGAGGGTCAACCGTGGAAGGGAAGGATCATCTTTCTATATCCATGGGAAATGGGAACATGACATTGAAATGTCAAGATAGTTTAAGTCGGGAAGAAAATTCTTGAAGAACAATCTTATCCAGTTGTTCATAGGTGAACTGTACCGAGGATTTCATAACTCTGGAGAAAAGAGGTTTGGAGGGATCCTCTTGGGATTCTAAATCCTAATATTTAGAGCGCTAAGCACTCACCTTATTAGCGAGTCAACAGCCTCGCTCGCTGTAAACGTTGTCAGGGCTCCTGTTCGGGAGCGTCGTAGCCTACCTCACCTTCCTCGAGGACGTCATCTTCCTTTTGAATTGATTCCTCGACCGTGAAGGAGGACGGCTCCTGTGATCTGGTAGGTCTGCAATCCCTATTTGAAGTCACTAGCTTTCTGGATTGAAGGACCTGTGAAATAAAGCAGACAGAGAGTACCAAGCCCATCTGATTCATACCCCTGAGGGGTTGCCTCTTGAGCAGACCCTGCAGATGCATTTTTGAGTGAATCTAAGATTCATGGATCGACCTTGCCCAGTCGGGTTCTTGGTCAGCTGAATTAGAAGCGGATGGTGCGCTGGTTCTTATTTCCCTTTTGGCAGAATGGGAGCGACCCCTTGCTATCCATTAGAGGATAAGTGAGGGGGAGGAAGAAGGCTGAGGAAAGAGGGGACTGATGAATGAGGCCTAGGCCTCACACAAGCTTAGAGATAGACTAAGGTAGCAGGTTTACCTAATTCTAGAAGGAAGGAAAAGAGAGGAAAAAAGCAGGAGAGGAAAGTACTTAACCCCTGCTGTGCCTGGGTCCCCCTATGCTGAAAGAGAAAATAAATTTCCCAGTGTACATATCCTTTATAGTACCCACTCTTATTGGAAGTAGGGAAAGGAGAAGACATAGAGGCTCCCTCCCTTGCTTTTCTTTTACTTTTAGCTGGAAATCACTCCTTTTGTCCCAAACTAGACTAAATAAACTAAAACTAAATAAACAAACAGAGAGACACATAGGGGAAACAGTCAGTCAGTGACATGTGGGAGTCAATTGATTTTTTCAAAAATAATCATAGTGGTTATGGGTAGGGCCACAGGAGAATAGTTTGGGTCAATGTGTCCAGCAGACCAATTTACATGCTTACATGTATTCATTTATAGATTGAATGAGGCAAAGTCATTTTTTTCAGTGTACAATTCCTTTAAAGTAAACGCTGAAAATGCAGGATTTATGAATAGAGAATAATTTCTTACAGACTTGCAGTTTTATGGTCTTTATCTGGTTCATTTTTATCTTCTTAGTTTTCGGTTCATCGCCATCAACTGAGAATAAGAGAAATGTGACACTACCCAGTAACAGGCTCTGGAGACCTACTAGATTTTCAACATTGAAAAAGGACTCACTTTTTTGTAGAGCTTCCATTTTGTGGTGTTGTCTCTGCCGTCTGCAAAACAATAAAACCAGTCATGGTGTCTGCACATACTAGCACGTCTGGCATTAATGAGGGAATATACCGATGCAAAATATGTTGGGGGGGTGGACTGGAGGAGCAGAGAAAGAGCTGTCATTTACTGCAGGAGTATACTGTCCCTTTGACAGGCTATTTCCTAAAGAAACTTGCTTATACCTAATTGGTACCGTATATACTCGAGTATAAGCCGAGGTTTTCAGGCTTAAAAAAATCGAAGCCTGAAAATCGAATCTCACCTTATACTTGGGTCACTCACCTCTCTCTGCTTTTCCTGCTGATCCGCATCTGCCGGCTGACGTGCACCCCTTGGACTTCACAAGGCATTGCCCATCAATTCACAGAAATGCCCACCTGCGTTTAGCTATGCCTCAGTAGGGAGTTGGGCATATCCATCTATGTAACCCAGAGCCTATGCAAGGCCCTGCCCTCTCCTCCAGTGACGGATCTCTAGAGGAAGTTTTCTTGGCTGGAAGCATTTGGTTTTTAGTCTAAGCTCTAGTGTAGTCGCTGCACTGAAAGCAGCTGAGTATGTGCTTTGTGCACTGTGTGCAGTCATTACCTGGAAGCCTGTGGGAGCCAGTCACTCGAGAGTCAGTCACTGGGCAGTGAGTGTGACATATTGACAGTAACATACTTTAGTTATTGGCATAGCAAGCTTTTTAATAATACTGGGTACCTGTGCATGTTCAACCAATTCAAATGACACTACAGTTTGCAAGTCTGTTTACTGCACATTCTAGGAATGAGGAATGTAAGCAGACTAAAGGTGCCCAACATCTAATAGATTTTACTTACCCGACCGAGCGCTCACCGATGTTCCTTCGATCCTGCCGGAACCGCTTCTCCTGATCTTACATTCGACCGACATGCGATCGCAAAATGAATGGGATTTTGCGATCGCATGTCGGTCGAATGTAAATCGGGAGAACGGTTCCAGCACATCGATGAACATCGCGTGAGCGCGCTCGGTCAGGTAAGTATAATCTTATAGATGTATGGCACCTTAACCCAGCACTGGGAAATCTTGTACATATGGTTTGTGTATGAAAGGTAATCTATCCTGCACATTACTCATACACTGAGTAAGCACAGGGCTTACATGGATATGAAGGAACAATACAGAACCAGACCCTCGGCTTATACTCAAGTCAATCAGTTTTTACTAATTTTCAGGTAAAAATAGGTACCTTGGCTTATACTCAGGTCGGCTTTATTCGAGTATATACGGGTAAGTACTTTTTTACATGCGATTGCAATATCCTGAAGGTAAGTCCTGCAAAAAATACCCGTGTACAGACCCACTATATACCAACATGAGAAACCAAACTAATACTCACAGGGTTACTCTGATTGGCTCTGGATTCTACTGTAGCCCCTTTTCCACCTGCAGGGGAGAAATAAGGTTACATGTAGGGAGAATTAGAAATGTTTTTCTGTTTTGACCGGACAGGTCGATTTAAGAGCAATATATATATATATAATATATTATATATAATATATATATTATATATATATATTATATATATAAATATATATATAATATAATTGTACAGTTAACACCTCAGGCAGAGTCTGTTATTTAAACTTAAAAGAGAAAAAAAAAGTCCAGATGGTTCACACTATATGGGAAACTCTGTTGCCATTTCAACAATATGCTAATTCTGCTTCTATTTTCCAAAGCCTCAGTAAATGGTGATGTCAGTCCTGTTGGGGTCCAGGGGATTAGTAGCAAATTAAAGGAAATTATGCCGATCCTCACCCCCCTCCCCAAACCCAATACAGAACCTAGCGTTTTAGGTCCTCACCTGGTATTTACAATTCAAACACTTCTCCTCCGGCTTGCTCCGGTTACAATGCCCACTGGCCGTTTGGCCATATGTTACATGTACTTCAGCAGAGTGTGTATCTTCCAATTGGCCATGCTCCAGTCTGAAACAGGGGTGGGTTGCAAGCCAAAGCAAGCCGGATATTTTAACTTCGGAGGACAGTGCTATTGATATTCAGCAGCCAAAAATGGATGTGATTTTGTAGCATAAAACCAGACCTTTTATTTTCAACGTTTAAATGTCTTAATTTTTCATTCTAATGATCATAGAAAAACATTTCATGCGTGTTGTAGACCCAGAACAGACAACGATAAACAACCAGTGAGTGCCATTTTAGGAAACGTTCAGTTGGCGTTTTCCCATCGTCCGCCACGGAGGAAAAGCTGCATGCAGCGTTGAACAAACGCCATTTGAACACTCAGTTTTTTAAGAACAATGGAGCTTCCATTGACTATAATAGGCTAACATTTTATTTACACAAAAGAACGCTTGTGTGGAAGTAGCCTTAACTACCTAAGGGGTGTGGATTTTATGTCCTCACCTTGGATACTTGAGAGAGGTGGGTGAATATATATATATGCATATGTACCCCTCAATTTAAAAATGATATATAGGTAAATTCTTCCCAAACACTAAACCACAATAGTTAGAAAGCTGACAGACATAAGAACAAATCTGTTACACAGTGAAATGTTTTTTCCCCTTTACTCGGCGTTTAAAAAGTCTCAGTCTCCTCTCCAGTTTGCACATGTCCAGAGGAGGCAGCTAGGCTAATAGCATTTAGTCATTGGCTGTGATGTCATCGCTTACATCCATAAAGACAGCTGCTAGCTGGGAGATCTAGTAAGCGAAAGAGGGTAACAGAATACTGGGCAGCATTCAGCTCTCAGCTGTTTAACTACTTACAGTTTTGAGGGTTGGGAGGCAATTTACCTATATGATTTTTTTTGCCCTTTAGTTATAAAGCTTTTCAAACAACCTACAATAGTGACATTAATCTGGTGAACCTTCCATAAATAGAGTGGAGACTATACAATGGGGGTTTGAACAAACTCTAAAGACAAATAAAAATTATGAAAAAAGTCGTAAAACGCTTTAAAACCAAACTCACAGCTATAATATTCATTCTTTACTGCCATTAATGGTTTACAAGACAAGTTTAGAGCAATAATTATTACCAACACCACCGAATGTGACAATAGAACCACAGTAGGCCAGGTTACAGAAAAATTATACAGTAAGTTGTCCTTTAAAGGGGAAGTTCAGAGCAAATACATATGCTTTTCAGAAAAAAGAGCAGTATTTTTTTATCCAATGACCTTAATCGGCCAATTCAGCATTTTGTCTATGTATAAATAAATGCAACCGAAATACTGACTTCCTGTTTGCAGGACCCCTAGTAGAGACCGTTATGGTTTTGCCCTTGACCCACGCCTGGGTTGATTCAGTTGCCTCAGTAGAGATCTGAGCATGTTTGACCCATCCAACAGCCAATCAGTAGAATAACTGTTAGGAACATTCCATGGATGTGGTGCATCCTGGGAAGAAGGGCAGTTAGAACCAAAAATGTCAGCTCACTAATGTCAACAGCAGGGAACAGCAAAGGGTATAAAATTAACTGATTTTTCCAAAATGGGAGAGAATATGTAGAATAACTAAGAAGGCATTACACAAACTAACAATTTAACAAATATTTATTATTTCCACTGAACTGTCCCTTCAGCTCTCAAATAAAAATATTTAAAACTCCAAAATGCTGATATCCCCCACACACAGTTTTTACATATAATTTAGAACAGACATCTTTTATGCCCCACTCTCACCCTCCATTGGTGTTTAATCAACTGGGACTGCAGATGCTTTTTTCTTCCTTTTTCTCTTGCGCTTCCCCTGCCAAGAGCGCTATTCTTTTTTCTGCCTACAAGGCATGGGAAAGAAAACTTATCAGTCAAGATATGGACTTTTTTACTGCAGTTTTCCTTATACTTTGTCTGTCATTTTCAAAGAGTGTCCATCCCCCAAATCAAAAATTGCCAACTTTTAGGACCCCATCCCCCAACCCTAAAAGCATATTAAAATCTTTAAAATTGGGCCCAAATGTTCTTACCATCTTCGTTCCTTGGCCTGTGCCTCCCCTGTTTCTTCTGGGACAGAAGATCGGAAGAGGTGGGACCGGCAGCTGCGTCTGTGATTGGTTGAAAGTCAGCAAATAACGGATGTGGCTGCTGGTCTGAAGAAGGAGCTAAGGGAGCAAAAGTACAATTTCTGGCTCGATTTTAATATGGCATTTAGGGGAGAGAGCTCCACAGTGCACCCAGAGTCCTCAAAGAGGCCAAGGAAGGGGCAGATATCTTATTGCACAGAGAGAGGCCCTACTCCTTAATTTCCTGGACTTTCATCAGGAACGTGCAGGAAAACCATAAGAGCAGAGGAGAAAGCTAAGAATTATTTTCACTACAGTGGAGCATTTCTGGTTAAGTGTTTTAAAATTCCCTCTGGTGCACCTTTTCTCATTAAAATCTTGATATATTAACTTAATATCAAGGCTGCACAAAGGCTCTATAAATGTTAGAGACTCCGTGTGCTGTGAGTTTAATAAAATGTTTCTGCTTCACAAGCTGAATGCAATCAAGAGATCAAAAACTGATTTAGTCTGGTGACACAGCTGAATGCAATCGAGAAATCAGAACGGATTAAGTCTGGTGACCCAGCTGAATGCAATCAAGAGAAATCAGAACTGATTTAGTCTGGTGACACAGCTGTAATGCAATCAAGAGAAATCAGAACTGATTTAGTCTGGTGAGACAGCTGAATGTAATCAAGAGAAATCAGAACTGATTTAGTCTGGTGACACAGCTAATGCAATCAAGAGAATCAGAACTGATTTAGTCTGGTGACACAGCTGATGTAATCAAGAGAAATCAGACGGATTTAGTCTGGTGACACAGCTGAACGCATCAGAAACAGGTAATCAATGCTACGGTCTGGACACATGTTACAAGGAACATACAAAAAAGTGCAAAAAGAGATATAAAGCTACACTTGCTGTTTAACATTTCTTCTCACTAGTCTTAGTAGTTTTACATCAGCCTCACCTTATCGCCTCTCCTTCAATACTAGGGTTGCCTTGAATCTGAGGACCCTGATGATTTCCGCCCCGGTGGGCCAGTTGGGGATTCCCCGAAAATTTAGGATCGCTATCAAAGCCAGGAATCCGAACTCTGGTTGGTAAAAGAATCTAAAAAAAGTTACATTTGTATTAAATATTTTTACTAGTATACATCCTAAAGCAGGCCATACACAGGTCGATTCTTCCTTATCGACCTTTCAATCAATATCTCCTTTGATCTTATTTGTCATAAGAACCAGTTGAAAATGTAACATCTTGAGCCATTGATCTTCATATAGACTGAAAGAAAAGGTAGATAGAAATTATACCGCTGACCCCCTTGCCGATTTTCCGATTGACAACTTGAATCTAAACCATACGTCGTTTTCAACCAGTTTGACTGAATAAGTCTACTTGTCCTTGTGTAACGCGCTTAAGATTTAAACAGAAAATATACCTTGAAGAAGTTTTATTTAGCTTGGACATAATTTTCAAGCAAAAGACACAGAAAAACCTATCCTTCTCTCCACACACAAGCTTGAATCACCATATTCCTTGCTTTAGTTAAACCAGGACTTTTAATGACTTAACATCTATTCTATAGAATGTCTTTTCTATGACACTGAAATTCCTGATATGCAAGTACAACTTTAAGACATGTCCAAAACTTCCTTCCATCTTCCAGTTACATGACCCCTCTATAACTTTATATCTGTACATTGTAATATCCCAACAACCCAATATTTTTATTCTAAATGATTTATCCAAACAACAATACAACAATATCAAACATGACTGACCCCAGACACATATTATCAGTATTAACCTACCCCTGTAGTGGATTTCTATGGGAGGAACTGTAAGATTATATCCTTATAACCTTACAGTTCCAGGAGAAGGAAACGAAGCCACAAAGGGGTAGGTTATAATAAATAATAATGCCACCGCACTGTAAATTATATGGATATTAGAAGTCACCTTGGAGTTCCGTGCCTGTATAAAGGTACTCGACCTGCGGCCTCGTACTTTTATATGGTCAGGAACTCCTCTGTAACTTCTAATTCCTTAGAATTTCAGTTGGGGGTGCATTATCCACTATATATCATCTCCAGTGGTATCAACGATGATCTGTGTGTATTGGTTCGATAGGCATACTCGTATTACTGGGTGTGATAAATCATGTACGCTTAGGCTGGGTACACACGAGGGGACCATTTGTCCCGACCAAGCGAGTGCTAGGCAGGGACAAATGTCTGTCGCTCTTGGCAATAGTGGTCGCGGCGACAGTTCTGCGACCGATCGTACGGTCCCATAGGGAACCACACGATCGCCCCTTATTTACCGACACATCCAATCACCTTTTGTCCGATCCGGACCGACATGTTTTCATTAAAATCTTTGCATTATAAAAAAATTGCATAAAAAAGGTGGGTGGATCTTATTACATTTCAAACATTCTGCATGTTATCAATAACTATTTAGAAAGAAGCTTTAGGGATAAAGATCCAGCAGATCATATCAATACTATGTTAATAAAGAGGCTCACCCATTTCCCCCAAAGAAATCACCACGCCGCATATTAGACTTTCGATTCGGGTGGGACCCATTGGACCAGGGAGTTGTTCCAAACACATAGGAAAAGAAGGTTGCTGTTATACCTGTGGCAGAATAATAGAAGGCATTCAGGTATAAAATTAAGAAAGAGCAAAAAATCATTTAGCAAATACCCATACACTGATGATGCAATGTTTGTGAATAGAGATACAATCCTACTGCAGTCTGTGACATGAGAATTCTGCACAATGACAGTGCGGGCAGCTGCAGAACATTAAATGCTCTGCCTACTAAAGAATTTGAACAAGAAAAAATCAATATTAGGGGAAGTATTATTGTTAATAATCCAACAAACACGTATCTATGTGCTAGGGAATGGGCATGACAAACTTTTAGGTGGTATGTTCCACGTTCTTAGAGAAGAGAAAAATGAAGTGGAGGAAGGATGAAAAACTATTTTAAACCTTTAAAGGGACTCTATAATGAAAAAATTACTTTTCCTGATCTTAAGGGGAACTGTGGTCCAAAAATGACGTTAGTAATTGATAAGAATTGCTCCCCTGAACATTTTTGCAATTTATTTCCATTGTTTATTTGCATAGTTTTGAAGATATTTACATTTTGTGTGTGATATGGCAGCATCATCACCAGGTCCCCCTGCACTTCCTGCTCTGAAACTGTCAGTCATCTGTCCTGTGTCTCCTCCTCCCCTTTGCAGCCCCCCTGGTCCCCTCCCACTCACGGACCCCATGCTCCCTCCAGTTGCAGGCCACCCATGGCCCATTATCTTACACGCCCCATGTGGCCCGCCAACTCGGCGGGTGCCTAAGTCCCGCCAACTCGCGGGTGCCCAAGCCCCGCCCACACTCAGTGGAACTGCCTTTTCAGGCAGAGTGAGAATCTCTGCCTGAAAGGATGTTTTCACACAGTGAAAGAGAAGGGCTGTAGATTCCCTTACCTTCTCTTGTCAGGAATTCCCACAGCAGAAGGAGAAGGACTTCCTGTATCCTCACACACTGAGGGAGTCTGAGGCTGTGCTCGCCGGCTGCACTGTGCAGGAGAAGCCTCAGGAATGTCAGAAGTCAGCCTCCCACCCATAACTTTCTGGTCAGTCATTTCTGTATATCTTGGGCTGTGAGCACGTAGAGGGTGGTTGATGGCTCGTTTAAAGGTAGGAAACTGGCCTTTCATTTAACTTAACGTTACGAGACCACAGTTCCCCTGTTAATCTATAAATATGTAATACCCTAGTAGTACTTTGGTGTGGTGTGTTGCTGCATGCTTTAATCAAGCACGTTTTACTCAGAGCAGTATCCCACCTCCGTCTTAACTACTCCCACTTCCATCTGACCGACTTTTTTCCCAGAAAACAACTGTCAAAATTCTGTCACCATTCCATCTCAGCAAAACTGCTCAGAGAAGAAAGTTAATGACAGCAAGGCAGTTGATGTGACAGTTGAAATTAGATGTTTCTGTGGCTAAAGTTCTAAGCGGAGTGCCTCAGGGTTCTGTACTGGGGCCGCTTCTGTTTAATCTGTTTATAAATGACTTAGAGGGGGCATTGAGAGCAAGGTCTCTGTGTTTGCTGATGACACTAAATTATGCAGACTTTGGAAACTTCAAATGATGTGCAAGTGCTGCAAGTAGACCTAATAGATTATCAAAATGGGCAGCAGAATGGCAGATGAGATTCGATGTTGATAAATGTAAGGTGATGCATTTAGGATTTAATAATCCCTGTGCCACCTACACATAAATAACTCTGTGTTAAGTGCATCTGTAATGGAAAAAGATTGGGGGTTCTGGTAGATAAAGACTTGCTATGCAAACAATCCAGGTAGCAACAGCTAGAGCTAGCAATATTGTCTTGTAAAAGAGGGAATAGATTCAAGAGTGAAAAATATTATTCTCCCTCTTTACGAGGCACTGGTAAGGCCTTGTAAAGAGGAAAGGTTTCTTTACAGTGAGAACAGTGAAAATGTGAACTGTCTTCAGCAGAAGTGGTAATGGCAAGTTCATTGAATAGCTTTAAAAAAGGCCTGGATAAATTTCTAAAACTAGAGAGTGTTGAGAATTACTGGTATTAATGTTTGAATCTGGTTATCCAGGGATACTTCCGATTGCCGTTTGGAGTCAGGAAGGCCATTTTTCCCCCCCTTTTTAGTGTTTTTTTTTTTTGCCTTCCTCTGGATCAACTGTTAGGTGGGTTAAAAAAAAAAAAAAGGGGTGAATAGGTTGGACTTGAGGACGTATGTCTTATCAACCTTAATTACTATGTTTTAGATTGGACATTAAGAAATAACTGTCAGTTTAAAAAATGTTTTTTTGTTTTTTTTTTACTATAGATGCTCTTTAACCAAGACTTAAAAAATAGAAGAATAAAAAAACGAAAGGTTATAATCAGGAATTCTTACCTGACCACCTTACTGAAGTCTCTTGAAGGACCCTACATTTAGAAAGTAAATAGGAGGAACTATTTTAGTAAAGGGCTATATGCAGGAGCTGTAGGCAAGAGAGTGTTACTTACCTTGGTGATTTGTCACTGTGCCCCAAGCTCCAATGCTGCAAGTGAAAAAAACAATGACAAGCAGAAATAAACTGGAAAAAAGTAATCCCCTTATCATACGGCTTATTACAGAAAACTAAACTCTCATCCTGTATAAAACACATTCAGGGTTATTCAATAAAATGTTCTTATCGTTTAAAATGGTGATAATTTGACCCAACCAATCAGATGTTAGCTTTTAAAATGTTAAATAAGATCTGATTGGTTGAGGCAAAATTAGCACGATTTTAAACGATAAGAACTATATTGAATCTTCCAGTTTCTATCTTAAGTCCTTGCTAATTTCTTAACTTTTTATAAGCTGCTTGAATTTAAAGGGCATGAAATATTTTTTTTTACTCGCCATTCTTCCTCTCCGACCTTCCTTTGTCTTTTTTTTCCTCATGTGAAATTGATGATTTAAGACATCTTTTCAGTCATACTTCCTCACCCCTCACTGGATTCTGGGGGATAGTGTCAGCACTCAATGTGCTGAATTTGGATATTTTTCAAATGTGGAGTCAGATTGATCTGCTCTGAATCTTTCCCATGTATGGCTGGTTAATATCTTTAAAATATCTTAAATCTACTATTTACAAATGATAGGAAAAAAGAACAAAGGAAAAATAAGGCTTTGAAGGTAGGGAGAGATTTAAAGTTGATGAATAAAATGGGGTACATGCCCTTTAATTCTACTCTAACACCTGTGGTACATGGCACCGTGACAAGCAGCCACATTATGATTATTAGGTATCGCCTCACTTCCAACTGGTATATCTATGGAGAAAATAAACTCCACCATTTTAGTTAAAAATCCCACTTTATTTTATTTTTTTTTTTACAGTTTAATAAACAAACCCCCTCTTTGTTTTCTGCTTTACTTTGTTTAGTCAACACCCTTTGTTTTTTTCTACTTAAACTTGATGTTTAGTCATTTTTTTTTTCCTTTTTGTTTTAACTTTTTAGTCCCTTTCACTTTCTTTTCACTGCTTTAACTTAGTTTTGTCAACACTCCCCTTGATTATTTTTTCTGGTTTAAAGGGGAGGTTCAGTGGAAATACATACGCTTTTAAGAAAAAAGAGCAGTATTTTCCATCCCAATGACCTTAAAGGGAAGTCCAGTCCTAAAATGAAAACTACATACAGGTAAATCACCCCCCCAACCCTAAACGGTAATACGTTTTAAAATCTGAAATATATAAGTCTAACCTGAAATCCTGCACAATGTCCTGTTCCCCGTTTCTGCTTCCTGGTTCTTCCCTATCTGCCTCTTCTGAACATGCTCAGGCTCAGTACAGGTTTCTAAATTCGCTCAGTTTCCATGACACACCAGAGCATAACAGGCATACTAAATGAATTCATAGGACAAAGTATGTTTATCACACTATTTTAAAGAGGCCATTCTTTCTAAAAGATGTTCTTCTGAGGGTGGATTTGTCCTTTAACCTGGCCATTCACATTTGTTCTGTGTATAAATAAATGCTTCTGAAATACTGACTTCCTACTTGCAGGACCCCTAATAGAGACCGTTATGGTCTTGCCCTTGACCCAGCGCCTGGGTTGATTCAGTTTCTCCAGTAGAATCTGAGCATGTTTGACCCATCCAACAGCCAATCAGTAGAATTACTGTTAGGAACATTCCAAGGTAGTGTGCATTCTGGGAAGAAGAAGGACCATCGGAACCTGAAATGGCAGCTCACTAATGTTAACAACAGGGAAGTAGCAAGGGAATAAATTCAGCTGATTTTTCAAAATGGAACAGAATATGTTGAATAACTACCGTAGGTATGTATAATATAAATTAAGAACTTTTTAAATATGGTATTTTCCCACTGAACATTCCCTTTAACTTGATGTTTAGTCTACACTCCCCCTTTATTTTACTGCTGTGACTGCATCACATGCCTATTCTCCTAGGCAGGCAACCAGTAGCTCTCCAGAGGTTAGAAAACAACTCCCAGCATTCCCTAATTAGAGTGCTTCTAGGAATGCTGGGAGTTGTAGTTTGTCCACATCTGGAGAGCTAATGGTTGCCTATCCCCGATTGTGGACCCCTGTTCAACACCCACATCCAATAATAGAATCGCTAGCGCAAACACCACCACACGGGAGACTGGCATCACCCTGAAAAGATACATATGTCCACTGAGCGGCCATAAACCTAATAATCCCTCCCCCATCGCTCTCCCAACATCCTCACCACGAAATCCCGGATCCATGGTCACACATAACAGAGGAAAAGCGCCTAGAGCGAAACTACGCATGCGCACATCCAACTGTCAGCCGGCCACGACCCAGCCAATCACGTCTCTTCTATAAAGCTATTGGTTGTGATATGAAGTGACGTAAGAGCTACAGGATGCGGAAGTATAGCTTTTCCGGTTAGGGATTCGCCCAGTACTGATGATCCTTGAAAGGGAATGATATAAGGCAGGGCTGATTGCTCCCTAGCGTGTCCTATGCATCCAGGTTCTAGACGGAAAACCACACGACTCATAATAAATACAGAAAGGATGAGTTAGAATGAAGGCAGCAAATTGTATGTGTTATGGTTACCTCAACCCCCAGATGGACCGTAACCCTTATTATACACAGAGGGAATTCTGGTAGTTGTGGTGTTTTAAACATCTGTAGCGACACAAGTTGCCAGTCACATATTAGAACACATGTAGCATGGTTGAGTTAATGTTAATTACAATCTGTGCAGCCCTATCAATCAGATCTGGCAACCTGGTACTGAGCAGACATTAGAACCACTGGATCCAACATGAATTCAAATCCATTAACATCGGTTGCAGCAGTGATTTTACCTAACTCCCCACAATTTTTCTGGACAGATCGTGGTTTACAATTAAAGGGCATCTATACCGAAAAATAGTTATTTTAAATTGACCATACCTGGAAGTATAATTCTTCCCAACCAACACTGTATCATTTTTTTTGTTGATCTGCCCCCTATTTCTTTAGGTTCGAATCTAAAAAACTTCTTATATTTCAGCTGTCAATAAAGTTCCTTGCTCTCAAAACTATTCTTCTGTGAGTAGTTTACTGTAGCTGGAATGGTAGCAGAGATTTGACAGTTGGAATGCTGTATGCAGGCTTGAAAGTGGTTTGTGGGGAAAAAGTCAGGTCGAGATGGAAGTGGGAGTGTTTAAAGAGGGAGGGGGATACTGCTGCTAAAAAATGTGTGCTGGATTGAAGGCATGCAGCAACACACACACAGTAAGGGCTAGGCCACACTATTTTGCACTCGCGATTTTCACTAACGTGGAAATCCCAAATCCCAATCCCGTTTCCCAAAGTATTGCTATTAGACACTTTAAATGCCAGCAGAGTATTACCTTTAACCCTTTTAACTGCCGCATTTAGATGATATACAGTATTACCTGCTTTCCATGTTTCCTCTCAGTCAAATTGTTCACTCCTCACCTACTCTGATTTTAAATTGGAGAGTTGGATGGAAAAAAGAATGAGGGCGTGTGGCTGGGGGGGATACATGCAGGGGTGGTAGTGGCTGGGTGGGATATGCAGGGTGGTGGGTCATAGTATTGTGCAGGGGGGGGGGTGTTGGCAGGTTGGGGGGTGTGTGGGATCATGCAGGGTGGGTGGGTGTTGTGGGATCATGCAGGGTGGGTGGGTGTTAGGCGGCAGCTGCATGGCGATGGGTTTATGATTCTTCAAAGAATTTGGGGGGTTGCTAGAATATATATAATATTAGGTTTTTAGTTTTTATGGTTTAGTAGGTTTATGTTGGATTTTAGAAGTTTGGAGCTTTAAACAGGAAATTACTTTTATAATACTTCTATCATAGTACAACTAATGGAGTTTATGGTATATATGGTATATATTTCTCATATATACATTAGAGATGGACCTGAATCAGATTTCACAGTTTCGCTGGAATCTGGGTTTGCAGATTTTATGGGTTTACAAATTTTTCTGAACCGCAGAATTGTTTTTGATAATTATGAAACGTTTGAGAATTTTCTAATTAAATAATCAAATAAACTGTACAGTATAAGTAAGAATTAGTAACTGAAAGAGCCAAGAGCTACTTGGTACAAACATTTGTTTCCTCATAGAAAATTCTGGGTATAATTTAAAGGAGACCAATATTGTGAACTAGAGATGAACAAAACTGGTGGGTTTAATTCTCAAAGCAGTTCCGTGAAAATTAGATTCAAACCCAATTGAAGCAGGATCTTTTTATTTTCCGACCTCTATTTTTTGACTTTCGGCATCATTTTCAAATTTTCTTCCTTTATTTTTGAATTTGCAATATTTCCATTTCCAAATTTTTTGCAAAGTTCCAATTTTTTGAATTCCCAAAAATTCTACTGTATCCACATATTTTCTAAACTGGCAGTTCTGAAATTAAACCAGGTTTGTTTTGAAAATGAGACTCATTTTAACTTTCAAAACAACCCACTCCTAGCTCTGCATTGGAAAGTTTAAAAGGAGTCCTGGATTCAGAGAGGGGGCAGGGCTTAACTACCAGTGCAATCATAATTTCAAAGGCTTGGTAAGTCATATATAGAGCAAACCCATGAGTCAAATAGTTTAGGTCCTCACCCTGGGTACTATTTGGGGAAGTTGGGTGGTTTAGGGCACTTTGGTTGCCTAGTCAGGGATATTGCAATTCATATTCCTGAGGAAAAGCTGAAAGAGGGTCTCCAAGTTTTACAAAGCGATTTCATTGTTGGCCACATGGGAGTTGTCTAATGTAGTTGTTTAAAACAGTTGAATTACTGAATGTATTAAATCATTTAAATACACTTTGAACCCCACTGAGAATACATGCGCTTCCCTACCTGAATCTTTATGTACACAAATTAAATACATTATTTAAAATGCAGAACATTTAACATAGAGGAAATAGGAAAGGAAGTTTGTAATGGGTTAAAAAAGCTTAGAGCTGTAAGCAATGTGTTTATAAAAATCTAATTTAGTTTTCCTCATATGTAACAGCTATCCTAATGAAATGTTATTTACAAATGGCAACCCAACATATTAATTTAAAACATTAATTCACAGCTGTTACTTACTTTACATGGGGGAGAGGTTATTTAACTAGAAGTTCATTATACATGTGTGAAAACCACAGGATAGACATGATAGATGGTAAGAGGGCCCGGATGGTAAGAGGGTTCTGGTCTTTTAAACAACTGATTGCATGTATGTTTCCTTCATGGTGGACCGGAAGAGGGAAGGGGTCCGGCCTTCAACCTCTCAGGGCGGCCCGCAACCCCTTTGCAGTTATGCCCCTGATGTTCTCATATGAAAACTGTTCTTGTAACTAAAATGCATATTATTTATTACAATGTAAAAGGAAGAATATTTGTTCTACCGGTATATCTGTTGTATTCAATTAGATCAACTGGACTTGAAGTTTAGTTCTTGAAGGCGTTTCGCTAGTCATCCGACTGGCTTTCTCAATTCAGAATGAATTGAGAAAGCCAGTCAATTCAGTTCTGAATTGAGAAAGCCAGTCGGATGACTAGCGAAACGTCTTCAAGAACTACATTTCAAGTCCAGTTGATCTAATTGAATACAACAGATATAGTAAGATAGAAACATATTAAACCATAGAGATTTCCATGGATATCTAGGTGCTGTAGATCACATACCTACCTTTGAAGCAATCCCTTTGTTTTAAATTCATGTTCAGCTTTTGTCGTTCAGAGGCGACTTTCTTAACATCATTTTTCAAATAGTCCTGCAGCAGACAAAGTGTCACCAGGATAATGAAGAAGGATTACATTCTCCTTATAGTTTACACTATTATCTAGAATATCCAAGTTTCATGAAGTCACCCGACACCAATTACATAGCTAAGCTCCATTTATAAGCAGATAATTTACAGGGCATTCACCTGGATAAAGTCCACTGAGTTTTTAGGCAGAGTCTTATAGAGCTGGCGTAAGATGTCTGTGTGGATACAGTTCCTGAAATGCTTTTCAATTTCTTTCTCGTCTTCTGTTGTGAAGCAGCACAGGCAGCAGGTAAACGCTGTACTGCAGCAGGGGGTTTCCTCCTGATCCATCTGCACAACTGGGGCTCTGTAAAATAACAGGAACAAAGGGGATTATAGCAAGAGAGAAACAAAGTAACGAGAATTCTAGTTTTCCTAAAGTTCTATTGAGCCATTCCACTTGTCTGAAAAGGAAATTTTGTTATTTATGATTAAATTATTTTCTCTAAAATCTATATGGGGCTCAGAAGGCACAACAGCCTGTACAAGGAAATACACAGAAAAAAATAATTTGCCTCATTTCAATCTATAAATGAATACATGTAAGCAGCACTTACTCTGATGTGTTTGTGTTGCTGCATGATTTCAATCCAGTACTTGTTTTGCTCAAGCTCAGTCCCTCAGCTCCCTGACTGAATATCTGACTCTCTGTGAGGGCAAACATGCTCAGAAATCCCTATGAGGCAGCATTGGAAGAGGGAATTTCCCACCATGCAGTTCACATACCAACTGGCACCATTCTAGCTACAGGAAAACTTCACATAACAGAACAGTTGATGATACTAAGGCACTTACAGGGTTACCGTATATACTCGAGTATAAGCCGAGGTTTTCAGGCTTTAAAATTAGCCTGAAAACCTGACCTCAGCTTATACTCGGGTCACAGTAAATAATGTGAATTCTCCGGCAGCCGATCGCTATGTACAAGCTAACTTACATAACTTACAGTGTTCCGCCTGGCACTCCGCACTGATCTGCAGGATGAGACAGGAGTCGCCTGTACATAGCGTTCAGCAGCTGGATTGGGAGGAAAGAATTCACAATTATTTACTGTGACTCGAGTGAGTACTTACCTCTCTTACTTACCTCACTGAACTTGGGGGCCTTTCCTGGGGGGTGCTGTCCATAAAAAAGCCTTATTCCTAGGCACTGCAGTGTTTGGAAACTACAACTCCCAGCTACTAATGCATGATGGGAGTTATAGTTTCCAAAACATCTGGAGTGCCAAGGAATAAGGCTTTTTTTATAGACAGCAGAGTTCCCATACAGTAATATCCATACTGGATTTGGCTATTACTGTATGGGACTACTGTATGGGAATTCTGATGTCCGTTTAAAGAGTAAATAAATACAGTATTAAAACGCAGAAGTGGTCATAATTTCTACCCTCGACTTATACTCGAGTCAATCATGTTTTATTACTTTTTTAGGTAAAAATGGGTATGTCGGCTTATACTCAAGCATATACGGCATTCAATAAAAGTTCTTATTGTTTAAAATGGTGCTAATTTTGCCCCAACCAATCAGATCTTATTTAACATTTGAAAGCGAACATCTGATTGGTTGGGGCAAAATTAGCACCATTTTAAACGATAAGAACTTTTATTGAATCTCCCTGTTAATTTACAGCTGAAGTGCAAGATGTTTTTAAGACTGGATATCTAAAGAAATAGGGGACAGATCGACAAATAAATGTACAGTCATAGTTATCACAGCACCAGGAGCCTGCTTCAGTTTGACCGAAAGATAGACAGCGAAGGAGAGTAAGAAAAGAAACATACAACTTTTTTGGCAACAAGCCCAAACTTAAAAAACTAATGGGGTTATTCAATAAAAGTTATTTTTGTTTAAAATGGTGCTAATTTTGCCTCAACCAATCAGATCTTTTTTAACATTTGAAAGCTAACATCTAATTGTTTTTTTTTAACATCTGATTGGGATTTTAACTACCCGGACATAGATTAGAGTAAGGGAACTGCCAGCACCTCAAAAGGTATAAAGTTCTTAAATTTCCTATATGAGCATTTTCTTTCACAGATGGTAGAAGTTCCTACTAGACAGAATGCGTTGTTGGATCTTGTGATATCTAATAACCCTGAGCTCATTTTGGAGATGAAGGTAATGGGAAGCTTAGGGAATAGTGACCATGATATAGTGTCATTTAATATAGGTTGCAAAAAACTAAAGTGCACTGGGTTAACAAAAAATTTTAACTGTAGGAAAGCTAATTTTATGCTGTTAAAGGAATCACTCCTGTTCATAGACTGGAGGGAATTGTTTCTAGGTAATGATACAGAGCAGATGTGGACCACTTTTAAAGGGATATTAAACTATTACATTTCTAAATCTGTACCTTTAGGGAACAAGTGTAAAAAAATTAGGTCCTCTCCTGCCTGGCTTAATGCTCAGGTAAAAAGGGAAATGGAAAAAAAGAAAAAGGCTTTTCAAATTTTGAAAACAGGAGGGAACAGAACAAGCTTACAGGGAGTACAAAAGCTGTAATAAAGAGTGCAAGAAAGCAATTAAACTAGCTAAAATAGAAAATGAAATAAGGATTGCTGAACAAAGCAAGTCCAACCCCAAAATGTTTTTTAAGTATATAAATGGTAAAAAGATGAGGACTGAGAATGTGGGACCACTAAATAATGGGGCTGAGGTGGTTGTAGAGGATGCCGAAAAGGCTAATCTGCTAAACCGTTTTTTACATCGGTTTTTACTGTTGAGAATCCTAATCCTTACAGCAGGGATTGTAATAATATGCAGGAAAGAAATGAAGAGTATTCACATTGGCTAACAGAGGATATGGTACGGAAACAATTAGACAGTAAATATCAATAAAGCCCCAGGACCAGATGGATTGCATGCTCGGATTTTAAAAGAGCTTAGTTCAGTTCTATCTAGACCACTGTTTCATCTTTTCAGAATCGCTTTGGTTTGGGGATATGCCGCTGGATTGGAAAAAAGCCTATGTAATACCAATGTTCAAAAAAGGTAGTCGTTAACAGCCTGGTAACTATAGACCTGTAAGCCTAACATCAGTGGTAGGGAAGGTGCTGGAAACTTTGTTACGAGATCATATCCTTGACTTTGTCTCCAGAGCTCATCTTATTAGTAGTAGTCAGCATGGATTTATGAGAAATAGATCATGCCAGACAAATTTAATTGGTTTTTATGAAAAAGCAAGTAAGAAGTTAGATTCAGGCATAGCAGTGGATGTGGTATATTTGGATTTTGCAAAAGTTTTTGATACTGTGACACATAGGTGACTAATGTATAAACTGAGGACTGTTGGCCTTGAAGAAAACATTTGTTCATGGATAGAGAACTGGTTATTGGATCGCAAACAGAGAGCGGTGGTTAATGGAGCTACATCTATGTGGGCTAAAGTTCTAAGCGGAGTGCCTCAGGGTTCTGTACTGGTGCCGCTTCTGTTTAATCTGTTTATAAATGACTTAGAAGGGGGCATTGAGAGAAAGGTCTCTGTGTTTGCTGATGACACTAAACTATGCAGAGCTTTGGAAACTTCAAATGATGTGCAAGTGCTGCAAGCAGACCTAGATAGATTATCAAAATGGGCAGCAGAATGGCAGATGAGATTCAATATTGATAAATGTAAGGTGATGCATTTAGGATTTAATAATCCCTGTGCCACCTACACCATAAATAACTTTGTGTTAAGTGCATTTGTAATGGAAAAAGATTTGGGGGTTCTGGTAGATAACAGACTAAGCTATAGCAAACAATGCCAGGTAGCAACGGCTAGAGCTAGCAAGATATTGTCTTGTATAAAGAGGGAAATAGATTCAAGAGAGAAAAATATTATTCTCCCTCTTTACAAGGCACTGGTAAGGCCTCATTTGGAATATGCGGTGCAGTTTTGGAATCCCATATACAAAAGGGACATCTTGGAAAATGAAGTTCAGAGAAGGGCAACTAAATTAATAATGGGAATGGAGGGGCTTGAATATGCAGGCAGATTAGACAAGTTAGGGCTGTTTACATTGGAGAAGAGACGTTTGCGTGGGGACATGATAAACTTATACAAATATATTAATGGGCCATACAATAAACTCTCTGGTGCATTGTTTACTAATAGGTCATATCAGAGGACTCGTGGACATCCTTTAAGGTTGGAAGAAAAGAAGTCTCATCTTCAGGTTAGGAAAGGTTTCTTTACAGTGAGAACGGTGAAACTGTCTTCCAACAGAAATGGTAATGGCAAGTTCATTGAATAACTTTAAAAACGGCCTGGATAAGTTTCTAAAACTAAAAAATATTGAGAATTACTGGTATTAATCCATATAGATCTGGTTGATCCAGGGATACTTTCCGATTGCCGTTTGGAGTCAGGAAGGAATTTTTTCCCCCTTTTTAGCTGTTTTTTTTTGCGTTCCTCTGGATCAACTGTTAGGTAGGGTTAAAAAAAAAAAAAAAAGAGGGTGAATAGGTTGGACTTGATGGAGGTATGTCTTTATTCAACCTTACATATGTTACTATGGTTTGGGCAAAATTAGCACCATTTTAAACGATAAGAATTTTTACTGAATCTCCCTGTAACTACACTAATCAGAAACTAGTTTAAAGGACAACTCCACCCTCATAAGAACATCTTTTACAAAGAATGGCCTCTTTAAAATATGTTGCTATATCATAGTTTGCCCTATTAATTCATTACTATATGCCTGCTATGCTTCTGGATGCCTCATGGAAACTGAGCAATGTAGAAACCTGTACTGAGCAGGTAATTAGCCTGGGCATGCTCAGAAGAGGCAGACAGGGGATTAACATTCAGTCATTGGCTGTGATGTCAACTGTCAAATCCATAACTGACAGTTGCTAACTGGAAGAACCAGGAAGAAGAAACAGGGGAAACAGGACATTGTGCAGGATTTCAGGTTAGACTTATATTTTTCAGTTTTCAAACTATTAGCCTTTAGGGTTTTGGGGGGTGATTTACCTGTATGTAAGTTTTCATTTTGGGGCTGGACTTAACTAACTTAGGAAGGTCGTGCCTGGGTCCCCTGTAAGATTTTACAGGTAAGAACAAAATCTCCTTTTCTCTTTCAGCCTAGGGGGACCCAGGCACAGCAGGGGACGTCCCAAAGTCCCTACCAGTACAGGGTGGGCAGAAGATTTAAACCTCTGCTGCTTGCAGCACCAGGCGCCCGAGGGTCGCCTCAGCTGAATTTTATGAATGTGTTAATAGAAGACCATGTGGTGGCCTTGCAAATCTGATCAATGGAAACCCCGCCCGAGCACCCACGAAGCACCTAGTGCTCTTGTCAAATGAGCCGCAACCCGCAAGGGAGGAGCAGCTCCTGCTTCTGCATAGCAACACAGAATGAGATTACGGATCCATCTGGCTAGGATCTGAGAAGACGCTCTGGATCCCCTGAGAGGACCTGCCAAGAGGATGAACAGGGCCTTGGAAGAACGAAAGGATTCCGTTCTAGAAACGTATATCCGGAGAGCTCTGATATCTAGGGAGTGCAATCGTTGTTCCTTGGGAGAAGTTGGTTGAGGATACAAAGCTGGAACGTCAATGTCCTGATTCAGGTGGAAGGAGGATACGACCTTGGGTAAGAAGGCTGGATGAGATCAAAGGATTGCTTTATCCTTATGAAAAGATAGACACGATGGTTCCACGGAGAGAGCTGCTAGTTCAGAAGCTCTCCGAATAGAAGAGATAGCCAGGAGAAAGAGAGTCTTCCAGCATATAGAAGTGATAGCGCTGTAGATGTTAGAGGTTCGAAAGGAGGGCCCTGGAGCACCTGGAGGACTAGGGAGAGGTCCCATGGTTGGACTGATTGTTTGCGAGGCGAACGAAGGTGGGCCACCCCTTACAAGAAAGTCTGGACATCCTTTCGCATTGCCAGTCTTTGATGAAAATAGATCGAAAGGGCTGAGATTTGAAATTAAAGTGCACTAAGAGAGAGTCCTTTATTTAATCCCAACTGTAGGAATCGCAAAAGGGAGAGAAACCCTAGAACTTGCCCCAGTTGCATATAGCCAGAGTCAATGATATATCTTAGCGGAAGATGGTTTTCGTGCAGCTAACATGGTGGGTATGACCAAAGATGGAATACCTCTCTTCTTTAAGATGGATGATTCAATCGCCAGCTGTCAAACTGAGGCGTTTGAGATCCGGATGGATTAGCGGACCCTTGGGAGATGAGGTCCGGACGAAGAGGTAGAGGTCACGGATCCCCCACTGACATTTTTAGTAGATCCGTGAACCAAGATCTTCTTGGCCACCTGGGGGCTATGAATATTGTTGGATGTTATTTTAGTTTAATCTGTTGTTTGTCAGGGAGTTGGCCCAACGAGAAAGAGCCAGAAATATGGTTCAAAGTTCACAAACGTTGATTGGCAGGCGAGATTCTTCCGGAGACCAAGTACCTTGAGTCGTCTGAGACCGGTACACTGCCCCCCACCCTGACAGACTTGCGTCTCTAGAGATCACCGTCCACTGAGGGATACAAAGGGAGTTCTGGAATCAAGAGATTCCAGTGACCTGCTCCATGCTGCTAATATGTGGTGTTGGAGAGGCCGTAAGTGGAACATCGCATATGCGACTGCCTCAATGACTGACACCATCTTCCCGACCAGCCTCATAGCTTGGCGAACCTAAATTAGGGGTTGGGAGATTGCATGGAGAGCAAGACGCTTGAGTGCTTTTCTCTTTTCTGGCGGAAAAAGTATCCTTTGTAGGTAAGTGTCTTACAACATTCCCAAAAATGTCATGCGGGGTCTGGGAAGGAGGGAAGACTCGGAGGAGGTTAGTATCTGCAAACATGAATTGACGTGAGTTGAGGCCAGATGAAAGGAGGGGCCTTGATTAATAGGTCGTCCAGGTATGGAAGAAGAAAAATGCCTTGGAGGCGAATGAAGGCTGCTTGGCAGGCCATCACTTTGGTGAAGACACGGAGAGCCGAGGATAGACCGAAGGGCAGGACTGTAAATTGGTAACGGAGGTTTCCAACTGCAAACCTGAGGAAACGGTGGTGGCCCAGCCATATGGAACATGAAGATAGGCGCCCTGAATATCGAAGGAGACTAAAAAATCCCCTGGTTCTATGGCTAAGATGACAGATCTTAGGGACTCCATTTTGAATTGAGATTGTGTGACATACTGGTTTAGTTCCTATAGATCTAAAACTGGGCGGAACGAGCTGTTCTAGGAAAACCCCGAAACCTGTGAAGCGTTGGAACTGGAACTATAACTTTTGCTAATAGGAGAGAGTTTATAGCTTTTTGGAGTGCTTTGATTGGTGACCTGGGAAGTTTGGAAGGAAAGAAGCGGTTTGGTGGGAGGGATAAAAATTCTATGTGGTATCCGTGAGATATGATGTTTAGGGTCCAGGCATCAATGGACGGGCAATTCCATGTTTTGTGAAAAAATCTCAGTCGCCCTCCCACCCAATTCTTGGGAGGATAGTCAGGTAGATTTGGGTTTATTTCCCATTGGTCAAAAGGAGCCTCGTTTGGAGGGTCAGGAGGGGCGAGTGGGAGCACCTCTTCTTGGGTGAGGGGCTTGGGAATCGATCTCAAAAGTGGCCCTTGAGGAGGAACGAAAGGGCAGAAAGGACAGATTTCTATGGAAAGTAAGAAGCCTGCGAGTCCTGTTTTGGGGGAGGTAAGTACTCTTCCCTCCTGTCGCTTGAGAAATGATCTTTTCTAACTCGGGCCCAAATAACTGTCCCCCTGAGAAGGCTGGTGAGGGCTCTCTTTGAAGCGTGGTCGGCAGCCCATGCTATCAATCATAAGATCCTATGGGTAGCTGTTACGGAGGCAGAGGCCATAGCCATGAGTCTACTTGATTCCAAGGCCGCATCCCCAATATATACTGCGGCATCAGATATGTCCTATATAATTTCTAATAGGTGGGCCTTGGCCAGATCTGATCCGATTTCCTGGTATAGTTGATTGAGCCATACCTCCATGGCATTATCTACCCAGGCCGAGGCGAAGGTGGGGCGTAGAGCGGGTTCTGAGACTGAAAAAGATATTTTTAGAAATGCCTCAATGTGACGATCATTTTGATCTTTAAAAGTTTCTGCTTCGGAAAGAGGGATAGAGAGCCAGGCTACTGGAGGGTCAACCGTGGAAGGGAAGGATCATCTTTCTATATCCGATTTGGGAAATGGGAACATGACATTGAAATGTCAAGATAGTTGAAGTCGGGGAAGAAAATTCTTGAAGAACAATCTTATCCAGTTGTTCATAGGAGTGAAACTGTACCGAGGATTTCATAACTCTGGAGAAAAGAGGTTTGGAGGGATCCTCTTGGGATTCTAAATCCTGAATATTTAGAGCGCTAAGCACTCACCTTATTAGCGAGTCAACAGCCTCCGCTGTAAACGTTGTCAGAGGCTCCTGTTCGGGAGCGTCGTAGCCTACCTCACCTTCCTCGAGGACGTCATCTTCCTTTTGAATTGATTCCTCGACCGTGAAGGAGGACGGCTCCTGTGATCTGGTAGGTCTGCAATCCCTATTTGAAGTCACTAGCTGTCTGGATTGAAGGACCTGTGAAATAAAAGCAGACAGAGAGTACCATAGCCCATGCTGATTCATACCCCTGAGGGGTTGCCTCTTGAGCAGACCCTGCAGATGCATTTTTGAGTGAATCTAAAGATTCATGGATCGACCTTGCCCAGTCGGGTTCTTGGTCAGCTGAATTAGAAGCGGATGGTGCGACTGGGTTCTTATTTCCCTTTTGGCAGAATGGGAGCGACCCCTTGCTATCCATTAGAGGATAAGTGAGGGGGAGGGAAGAAGGCTGAGGAAAAGAGGGGACTGATGGAATGAGGCCTAGGCCTCACACAAGCTTAGAGATAGACTAAGGTAGCAGGTTTACCTAATTCTAGAAGGAAGGAAAAGAGAGGAAAAAAGCAGGAGAGGAAAGTACTTAACCCCTGCTGTGCCTGGGTCCCCCTATGCTGAAAGAGAAAATAAATTTCCCAGTGTACATATCCTTTATAGTACCCACTCTTATTGGAAGTAGGGAAAGGAGAAGACATAGAGGCTCCTCCCCTTGCTTTTCTTTTACTTTTAGCTGGAAATCACTCCTTTTGTCCCAAACTAGACTAAATAAACTAAAACTAAATAAACAATCTACAAGAGAGACACATAGGGGAAACAGTCAGTCAGTGACATGTGGGAGTCAATTGATTTTTTCAAAAATAATCATAGTGGTTATGGGTAGGGCCACAAGGAGAATAGTTTGGGTCAATGTGTCCAGCAGACCAATTTACATGCTTACATGTATTCATTTATAGATTGAAATGAGGCAAAGTCATTTTTTCAGTGTACAATTCCTTTAAAGTAAACGCTGAAAATGCAGGATTTATGAATAGAGAATAATTTCTTACAGACTTGCAGTTTTATGGTCTTTATCTTGGTTCATTTTTATCTTCTTAGTTTTCGGTTCATCGCCATCAACTGAGAATAAGAGAAATGTGAACATTACCCAAGTAACAGGCTCCTGGAGACCTACTAGATTTTCAAACATTGAAAAAGGACTCACTTTTTGTAGAGCTTCCATTTTGTGGTGTTGTCTCTGCCGTCTGCAAAACAATAAAACCAGTCATGGTGTCTGCACATACTAGCACGTCTGGCATTAATGAGGGAATATACCGATGCAAAATATGTTGGGGGGTGGACTGGAGGAGCAGAGAAAGAGCTGTCATTTACTGCAGGAGTATACTGTCCCTTTGACAGGCTATTTCCTAAAGAAACTTGCTTATACCTAATTGGTACCGTATATACTCGAGTATAAGCCGAGGTTTTCAGGCTTAAAAAAATCGAAGCCTGAAAATCGAATCTCAACTTATACTTGGGTCACTCACCTCTCTCTGCTTTTCGGCTGCTGATCCGCATCTGCCGGCTGACGTGCACCCCTTGGACTTCACAAGGCATTGCCCATCAATTCACAGAAATGCCCACGCTGCGTTTAGCTATGCCTCAGTATGGAGTTGGGCATATCCATTCTATGTAACCCAGAGCCTATGCAAGGCCCTGCCCTCTCCTCCAGTGACGGATCTCTAGAGGAAGTTTCTTGGCTGGAAGCATTTGGTTTTTAGGCTAAGCTGCTAGGTGTAGTCGCTGCACTGAAAGCAGCTGAGTATGTGCTTTGTGCACTGTGTGCAGTCATTACCTGGAAGCCTGTGGGAGCCAGTCACTCGAGAGTCAGTCACTGGGCAGTGAGTGTGACATATTGACAGTAACATACTGTAGTTATTGGCATAGCAAGCTTTTTAAATACTGGGTACCATGTGCATGTTCACACCATTTCAAATGAACTACAGTTTGCAAGTCTGTTTACTGCACATTCTAGGGATAGAGAAATGTAAGCAGACTAAGGGTGCCCATACATCTAATAGATTTTACTACCCGACCGAGCGCTCACGCGATGTTCTTCGATCCTGCGGAACCGCTTCTCTGATCTTACATTCGACGACATGCGATCGCAAAATGAATGGGATTTGCGATCGCATGTCGGTCGAATGTAAGAGGGAGAACGGTCGGCAGCATGATGAACATGCGTGAGCGCCGGTCAGGTAAGTATTAATCTTATAGATGTATGGGCACCTTAACCCAGCACTGGGAAATCTTGTACATATGGTTTGTGTATGAAAGGTAAATCTATCCTGCACATTACTCATACACTGAGTAAGCACAAGGGCTTACATGGATATGAAGGAACAATACAGAACCAGACCCTCGGCTTATACTCAAGTCAATCAGTTTTTACTAATTTTTCAGGTAAAAAATAGGTACCTTGGCTTATACTCAGGTCGGCTTATATTCGAGTATATACGGGTAAGTAACTTTTTTACATGCGATTGCAATATCCTGAAGGTAAGTCCTGCAAAAAATACCCGTGTACAGACCCACTATATACCAACATGAGAAACCAAACTAATACTCACAGGGTTACTCTGATTGGCTCTGGATTCTACTGTAGCCCCTTTTCCACCTGCAGGGGAGAAAATAAGGTTACATGTAGGGAGAATTAGAAATGTTTTCTGTTTTGACCGGACAGGTCGATTTAAGAGCAATATATATATATATATATATATATATATATATATATATATATATATATATATATATATATATATAATTGTACAGTTAACACCTCAAGGCAGAGTCTGTTATTTAAAACTTAAAAGAGAAAAAAAAGTCCAGATGGTTCACACTATAATGGGAAACTCTGTTGCCATTTCAACAGATGATGCTAAATTCTGCTTCTATTTTCCAAAGCCTCAGTAAATGGTGATGTCAGTCCTGTTTGGGTCCAGGGGATTAGTAGCAAATTAAAGGAAAATTATAGCCGATCCTCACCCCCCTCCTAACAAACCCAATACAGAACTCTAGCGTTTTAGGTCCTCACCTGGTATTTACAATTCAAACACTTCTCCTCCGGCTTGCTCCGGTTACAATGCCCAGCTTGGCCGTTTGGCCAATGGTTACATGTACTTCAGCAGAGTGTGTATCTTCCAATTGGCCATGCTCCAGTCTGAAAACAGGGGTGGGTTGCAAGCCAAAGCAAGCCGGATATTGTAACTTCGGAGGACAAGTGCTATTGATATTCAGCAGCCAAAAATGGATGTGATTTTGTAGCATTAAACCAGACCTTTTATTTTCAACGTTTAAATGTCTTAATTTTTTCATTCTAATGATCATAGAAAAACATTTCATGCGTGTTGTAGACCCAGAACGCCAGACTAAAGACAACCTAGTGAGGTGCCATTTTAGGAAACGTTCAGTTGGCGTTTTCCCATCGTCCGCCACGGAGGAAAAGCTGCATGCAGCGTTGAACAAACGCCATTTGAACACTCAGTTTTTTAAGAACAATGGAGCTTCCATTGACTATAATAGGCTAACATTTTATTTACACAAAAAAAGACGCTTGTGTGGAAGTAGCCTTAACTTACCTCAGGGGTGTGGATTTTATGTCCTCACCTTGGATACTTGAGAGAGGGTGGGTGAATATATATTATGCATATGTACCCCTCAATTTAAAAATGATATATAGGTAAATTACTTCCCAAACACTAAAACCACAATAGTTAGAAAGCTGACAGACATAAGACAAATCTGTTACACAGTGAAATGTTTTTTCCCCTTTACTCGGCGTTTAAAAAGGTCTCAGTCTCCTCTCCAAGTTTGCACATGTCCAGAGGAGGCAGCTAGGCTAATAGCATTTAGTCATTGGCTGTGATGTCATCGCTTACATCCATAACAGACAGCTGCTAGCTGGGAGATCTAGTAAGCAGAAAGAGAGGTAACAGAATACTGGGCAGCATTCAGCTCTCAGCTGTTTAACTACTTACAGTTTTGAGGGTTGGGAGGCAATTTACCTATATGATTTTTTTTGCCCTTTAGTTATAAAGCTTTTCTAAACAACCTAAGCAAATAGTGACATTAATCTGGGATGAACCTTCCATAAATAGAGTGGAGACTATTACAATGGGGGTTTGAACAAACTCTAAAGACAAATAAAAAATTATGAAAAAAGTCGTAAAACGCTTTAAAATCCAAACTCACAGCTATAATATTCATTCTTTACTGCCATTAATGGTTTACAAGACTAAGGGTTAGAGCAATAATTATTACCAACACCACCGGAATGTGACAATAGAACCACAGTAGGCCAGGTTACAGAAAAATTATACAGTATAGTTGTCCTTTAAAGGGGAAGTTCAGAGCAAATACATATGCTTTTCAGAAAAAAGAGCAGTATTTTTTTATCCCAATGACCTTAATCTGCCAATTCAGCATTTTGTCTATGTATAAATAAATGCAACCGAAATACTGACTTCCTGTTTGCAGGACCCCTAGTAGAGACCGTTATGGTTTTGCCCTTGACCCAGCGCCTGGGTTGATTCAGTTGCTCAGTAGAGATCTGAGCATGTTTGACCCATCCAACAGCCAATCAGTAGAAATAACTGTTAGGAACATTCCATGGATGTGGTGCATCCTGGGAAGAAGGGCAGTTAGAACCAAAAATGTCAGCTCACTAATGTCAACAGCAGGGAACAGCAAAGGGTATAAAATTAACTGATTTTTCAAAATGGGAGAGAATATGTAGAATAACTAAGAAGGCATTACACAAACTAACAATTTAACAAATATTTATTATTTCCACTGAACTGTCCCTTTCAGCTCTCAAATAAAAAATATTTAAAACTCCAAAATGCTGATATCCCCCACACACAGTTTTTACATATAATTTAGAACAGACATCTTTTATGCCCCACTCTCACCCTCCATTGGTGTTTTATCAACTGGGACCTGCAGATGCTTTTTCTTCCTTTTTCTCTTGCGCTTCCCCTGCCAAGGAGCGCTATTCATATTTTCTGCCTACAAGGCATGGGAAAGAAAACTTATCAGTCAAGATATGGGACTTTTTTACTGCAGTTTTCCTTATACTTTGATCTGTCATTTTCAAAGAGGATGTCCATCCCCCAAATCAAAAATTGCCAACATTGTAGGGACCCCCATCCCCCAACCCTAAACAGCATATTAAAATCTTTAAAATTGGGCCACAAATGTTCTTACACATCTTCGTTCCCTTGGCCTGTGCCTCCCCTGTTTCTTCTGGGAACAGAAGATCGGAAGAGGTGGGACCGGCAGCTGCGTCTGTGATTGGTTGAAAGTCAGCAAATAACGGATGTGGCTGCTGGTCTGAAGAAGGAGCTAAGGGAGCAAAAGTACAATTTCTGGCTCGATTTTAATATGGCATTTAGGGGGAGAGAGCTCCACAGTGCACGCCAGAGTCCTCAAAGAGGACAAGGAAGGGGCAGATATCTTATTGCACAGAGAGAGGCCCCTACTCCTTAATTTCCTGGACTTTCATCAGGAACTGCAGGAAAACCATAAGGAGCAGAGGAGAAAGCTAAGAATTATTTTCACTACACAGTGGAGCATTTCTGGTTAAGTGTTTTAAAATTCCCTCTGGTGCACCTTTTCTCATTTAAAATCTTGATATATTAACTTAATATCAAAGGCTGCACAAAGGCTCTATAAATGTTAGAGACTCCGTGTGCTGTGAGTTTAATAAAATGTGTCTGCTTCACAGCTGAATGCAATCAAGAGAAATCAGAACTGATTTAGTCTGGTGACACAGCTGAATGCAATCAAGAGAAATCAGAACGGATTAAGTCTGGTGACACAGCTGAATGCAATCAAGAGAAATCAGAACTGATTTAAGTCTGGTGACCAACAGCTGAATGCAATCAAGAGAAATCAGAACTGATTTAGTCTGGTGACACAGCTGAATGCAATCAAGAGAAATCAGAACTGATTTAGTCTGGTGACACAGCTGAATGCAATCAAGAGAAATCAGAACTGATTTAGTCTGGTGACACAGCTGAATGTAATCAAGAGAAATCAGAACGGATTTAGTCTGGTGACACAGCTGAACGCAATCAAGAAACAGGTAATCAATGCTACGGTCTGGACACATGTTACAAGGAACATACAAAAAAGTGCAAAAAGAGATATAAAGCTACACTTGCTGTTTAACATTTCTTTCTCACTAGTCTTAGTAGTTTTACATCAGCCTCACCTTATCGCCTCTCCATTCAATACTAGGGTTGCCTTGAATCTGAGGACCCTGATGATTTCCGCCCCCTGGTGGCCAGTTGGGATTCCCCGAAAATTTAGGATCGCTATCAAAGCCAGAGAATCCGAACTCTGGTTGGTAAAAGAATCTAAGAAAAAGTTACATTTGTATTAAATATTTTTACTAGTATACATCCTAAAGCAGGCCATACACAGGTCGATTCTTCCTTATCGACCTTTCAATCAATATCTCCTTTGATCTTATTTGATCATAAGAACCAGTTGAAAATGTAACATCTTGAGCCATTGATCTTCATATAGACTGAAAGAAAAGGTAGATAGAAAATTATACCGCTGACCCCCTTGCCGATTTTCCGATTGACAACTTGAATCGCTAAACCATACGTCGTTTTTCAACCAGTTTGACTGAATAAGTCTACTTGTCCTTGTGTACAGCATGCTTAAGATTTAAACAGAAAATATACCTTGAAGAAGTTTTATTTAGCTTGGACATAATTTTCAAGCAAAAGACACAGAAAAACCTATCCTTCTCTCCACACACAAGCATTGAATCAGCCATATTCCTTGCTTTAGTTAAACCAGGACTTTTAATAGACTTAAACATCTATTCTATAGAATGTCTTTTCTATGACACTGAAATTCCTGATAGTGCAAGTACAACTTTAAGACATGTCCAAAACCTTCCTTCCATCTTCCAGTTACATAGACCCCTCTATAACTTTATATCTGTACATTGTAATATCCCAACAACCCAATATTTTTATTCTAAATGATTTATCCAAACAACAATACAACAATATCAAACATGACTGACCCCAGACACATATTATCAGGTATATAACCTACCCCTGTAGTGGATTTCTATGGGAGGAACTGTAAGATTATATCCTTATAACCTTACAGTTCCAGGAGAAGGAAACCAGAAGCCACAAAGGGGTAGGTTATAATAAATAATAATGCACCCGAACTGTAAATTATATGGATATTAGAAGTCACCTTGGAGTTCCGTGCCCTGTATAAAAGGTACTCGACCTGCGGCCTCGTACTTTTATATGGTCAAGGAACTCCTCTGTAACTTCTAATATCCTTAGAATTTACAGTTGGGGGTGCATTATCCACTATATATCATCTACAGTGGTATCATACGATGATCATGTGTTGTATTGGTTCGATAGGCATACTCGTATTACTGGGTGTGATAAATCATGTACGCTTAGGCTGGGTACACACGAGGGGACCATTTGTCCCGACCAAGCGAGTGCTAGGCAGGGACAAATGTCTGTCGCTCTTGGCAATAGTGGTCGCGGCGACAGTTCGTGCGACCGATCGTACGGTCCCATAGGGAACCACACGATCGCCCATTATTTACCGACACATCCAATCACCCGTTTGTCCGATCCGGACCGACATGTTTTCATTAAAATCTTTGCATTATAAAAAAAATTGCATAAAAAAAGGTGGGTGGATCTTATTTACATTTCAAACATTCTGCATGTTATCAAATACTATTTAGAAAGAAAGCTTTAGGGATAAAGATACAGCAGATCATATCAATACTATGTTAATAAAGGAGGCTCACCCATTTCCCCCAAAGAAATCACCACGCCGCATATTAGAGCTTTCGATTCCGGTGGGACCCATTGGACCAGGGAGTTGTTCCAAACACATAGGAAAAGAAGGTTGCATGTTATAACCTGTGCAGAATAAATAGAAGGCATTCAGGTATAAAATTAAGAAAAGAGCAAAAAATCATTTAGCAAATACCCATACACTGATGATGCTAATGTGTTTGTAATAGAGATACAATCCTACTGCAGTCTGTGACATGAGAATTCTGCACAATGACAGTGCTGGCAGCTGCAGAACATTAAATGCTCTGCCTACTAAAGAATTTGAACAAGAAAAGAATCAATATTAGGGGAAGCTATTATTGTTAATAATCCAACAAACTACAGTATCTATGTGCTAGGGGAATGGGCATGACAAAACTTTTAGGTGGTATGTTCCACGTTCTTAGAGAAGAGAAAAATGAAGTGGAGGAAGGATGAAAAACTATTTTTAACCTTTAAAGGGACTCTATAATGAAAAAATTACTTTTCCTGATCTTAAAGGGGAACTGTGGTCCAAAAATGACGTTAGGTAAATTGATAAGAATTGCTCCCCTGAACATTTTTGCAATTTATTTCCATTGTTTATTTTGCATAGTTTTGAAGATATTTACATTTTTGTGTGTGATATGGCAGCAGCATCACCAGGTCCCCCTGCACTTCCTGCTCTGAAACTGTCAGTCAATCTGTCCTGTGTCTCCTCCTCCCCTTTGCAGCCCCCCTGGTCCCTCCCACTCACGGACCCCATGCTCCCTCCAGTTGCAGGCCACCCATGGCCCATTATCTTACAGCCCCATGTGGCCCGCCCACTCGCGGGTGCCTAAGTCCCGCCAACTCGCGGGTGCCCAAGCCCCGCCCACACTCAGTGGAAACTGCCTTTTCAGGCAGAGTGAGAACTCTGCCTGAAAAGGATGTTTTCACACAGTGAAAGAGAAGGGCTGTAGATTCCCTTACCTTCTCTGTCAGGAATTCCCACAGCAGAGAGGAGGAAGGACTTCCTGTATCCCTCACACACTGAGGGAGTCTGAGGCTGTGCTCGCCGGCTGCACTGTGCAGGAGAAGCCTCAGGAATGTCAGAAGTCAGCCTCCCACCCATTAACTTTCTGGTCAGTCATTTCTGTATATCTTGGGCTGTGGAGCACGTAGAGAGGTGGTTGATGGCTCGTTTTAAAGGTAGGAAACTGGCCTTTCATTTAAACTTAACTTGTTACGAGACCACAGTTCCCCTTTAATCTATAAATATGTAATACCTAAGTAGTACTTTGAGGTGTGTGTGTTGCTGCATGCCTTTAATCAAGCACGTTTTACTCAGGAGCAGTATCCCACCTCCGTCTTAACTACTCCCACTTCCATCTGACCTGACTTTTTTCCCAGAAAACAACTGTCAAAATTCTGTCACCATTCCATCTACAGCAAAACTGCTCAGAGAAGAATAGTTAATGACAGCAAGGCAGTTGATTGACAGTTGAAATGTAAGATGTTTCTGTGGGCTAAAGTTCTAAGCGGAGTGCCTCAGGGTTCTGTACTGGGGCCGCTTCTGTTTAATCTGTTTATAAATGACTTAGAAGGGGGCATTGAGAGCAAGGTCTCTGTGTTTGCTGATGACACTAAATTATGCAGAGCTTTGGAAACTTCAAATGATGTGCAAGTGCTGCAAGTAGACCTAAATAGATTATCAAAATGGGCAGCAGAATGGCAGATGAGATTCGATGTTGATAAATGTAAGGTGATGCATTTAGGATTTAATAATCCCTGTGCCACCTACACCATAAATAACTCTGTGTTAAGTGCATCTGTAATGGAAAAAGATTTGGGGGTTCTGGTAGATAAAAGACTTAGCTATAGCAAACAATGCCAGGTAGCAACAGCTAGAGCTAGCAAAATATTGTCTTGTATAAAGAGGGGAATAGATTCAAGAGTGAAAAATATTATTCTCCCTCTTTACGAGGCACTGGTAAGGCCTTGTAAAGAGGAAAGGTTTCTTTACAGTGAGAACAGTGAAAATGTGGAACTGTCTTCCAGCAGAAGTGGTAATGGCAAGTTCATTGAATAGCTTTAAAAAAGGCCTGGATAAATTTCTAAAACTAGAGAGTGTTGAGAATTACTGGTATTAATGTATATAGATCTGGTTGATCCAGGGATACTTTCCGATTGCCGTTTGGAGTCAGGAAGGCATTTTTCCCCCCCTTTTTAGTGTTTTTTTTTTTTTGCCTTCCTCTGGATCAACTGTTAGGTAGGGTTAAAAAAAAAAAAAAGAGGGTGAATAGGTTGGACTTGATGGACGTATGTCTTTATTCAACCTTAATTACTATGTTTTAGATTGGACATTTAAAGAAATAACTGTCAGTTTAAAAAATGTTTTTTGTTTTTTTTTTACTATAGATGCTCTTTAACCAAGACTTAAAAAATAGAAGAATAAAAAAAACGAAAGGTTATAATCAGGAATTCTTACCTGACCACCTTACTGAAGTCTCTGTGAAGGACCCTACATTTAGAAAGTAAAAATAGGAGGAAACTATTTTAGTAAAGGGCTATATGCAGGGAGCTGTAGGCAAAGAGAGTGTTACTTACCTTGGTGATTTGTCACTGTGCCCCAAGCTCCAAATGCTGCAAGTGAGAAAAAACAATGAACAAGCAGAAATAAACTGGATAAAAAGTAATCCCCTTATCATACAGGCTTATTACAGAAAACTAAACTCTCATCCTGTATAAAACACATTCAGGGTTATTCAATAAAAGTTCTTATCGTTTAAAATGGTGATAATTTTGACCCAACCAATCAGATGTTAGCTTTTAAAATGTTAAATAAGATCTGATTGGTTGAGGCAAAATTAGCACGATTTTAAACGATAAGAACTATTATTGAATCTTCCAGTTACTATCTTAAAGTCCTTGCTAATTTCTTAACTTTTTATAAGCTGCTTGAATTTAAAGGGCATGAAAAATATTTTTTTTTACTCGCCATTCTCTCTCTCCGACCTTCCTTTGTTCTTTTTTCCTCAATTGAAAATTGATGATTTAAGACATCTTTTCAGTCATACTTCCTCACCACCTCCACTGGATTCTGGGGGATAGTGTCAGCACTCAATGTGCTGAATTTGGATATTTTTCAAAATGTGGAGTCAGATTGATCTGCTCTGAATCTTTCCCATGTATGGGCTGGTTAATATCTTTAAAAATATCTTAAATCTACTATTTACAAATGATAGGAAAAAAAGAACAAAGGAAAAATAAGGCTTTGAAGGTAGGAGAGAGATTTAAAGTTGAGTGAATAAAATGGGGTACATGCCCTTTAATTCTACTCTAACACTGTGGTACATGGCACCGTGACAAGCAGCCACATTATGATTAGTAGGTATCGCCTCACATTCCAACTGGTATATCTATGGAGAAAATAAACTCCACCAGTTTAGTTAAAAATCCCACTTTATTTTTATTTATTTTTTACAGTTTAATAAACACCCCCCTCTTTGTTTTCTGCTTTAACTTTGTTTAGTCAACACCCTTTGTTTTTTTCTACTTAAACTTGATGTTTAGTCATTTTTTCCTTTTTGTTTTAACTTTTTAGTCCCTTTCACTTTCTTTTCACTGCTTTAACTTGCAGTTTTGTCAACACTTCCCCTTGATTATTTTTTTCTGGTTTAAAGGGGAGGTTCAGTGGAAATACATACGCTTTTAAGAAAAAAGAGCAGTATTTTTCCATCCCAATGACCTTAAAAGGGAAGTCCAGTCCTAAAATGAAAACTTACATACAGGTAAATCACCCCCCAAAACCCTAAACGGTAATACGGTTTAAAATCTGAAATATATAAGTCTAACCTGAAATCCTGCACAATGTCCTGTTCCCCGTTTCTGCTTCCTGGTTCTTCCCCTATCTGCCTCTTCTGAACATGCTCAGGCTCAGTACAGGTTTCTAAATTGCTCAGTTTCCATGACACATCCAGAAGCATAACAGGCATACAGTAATGAATTCATAGGACAAAGTATGTTATATCAACATATTTTAAAGAGGCCATTCTTTCTAAAAGATGTTCTTCTGAGGGTGGATTTGTCCTTTAACCTGGCCATTCAGCATTTTGTCTGTGTATAAATAAATGCTTCTGAAATACTGACTTCCTACTTGCAGGACCCCCTAATAGAGACCGTTATGGTCTTGCCCTTGACCCAGCGCCTGGGTTGATTCAGTTTCTCAGTAGAGATCTGAGCATGTTTGACCCATCCAACAGCCAATCAGTAGAAATTACTGTTAGGAACATTCCAAGGTAGTGTGCATTCTGGGAAGAAGAAGGACCATCGGAACCTGAAATGGCAGCTCACTAATGTTAACAACAGGGAATAGCAAAGGGAATAAATTCAGCTGATTTTTCAAAATGGAACAGAATATGTTGAATAACTACCGTAGGTATGTATAATATAAATTAAGAACTTTTTAAATATTGGTATTTTCCACTGAACATTCCCTTTAACTTGATGTTTAGTCTACACTCCCCCTTTATTTTACTGCTGTGACTGCATCACATGCCTATTCTCCTAGGGCAGGCAACCAGTAGCTCTCCAGAGGTTAGAAAACTACAACTCCCAGCATTCCCTAATTAGAGTGCTTCTAGGAATGCTGGGAGTTGTAGTTTGTCCACATCTGGAGAGCTAATGGTTGCCTATCCCCGATTGTGGACACCTGTTCAACACCCACATGCCAATAATAGAATCGTCTAGCAGCAAACACCCACACAGGGAGACTTGGCATCACCCTGAAAAGATAAATAATGTCCACTGAGCGGCCATAAACCTAATAATCCCTCCCCCATCGCTCTCCCACATCCTCACCACGAAATCCCGGATCCATGGTCACACATAACAGAGGAAAAGCGCCTAGAGCGAAACTTACGCATGCGCACATCCAACTGTCAGCCGGCCACGACCCAGCCAATCACGTCTCTTCTATAAAGCTATTGGTTGGTGATATGAAGTGACGTAAGAGCTACAGGATGCGGAAGTATAGCTTTTCCGGTTAGGGCTTATCGCCCAGTACTGATTGATCCTTGAAAGGGAATGATATAAGGCAGGGCTGATTGCTCCCATAGCGTGTCCTATGCATCCAGGGTTACTAGACGGAAAACCACACGACTCATAATAAATACAGAAAGGATGAGTTAGAATGAAGGCAGCAAATTGTATGTGTTATGGTTATCCTCAACCCCCAGATGGACCGTAACCCTTATTATACAACAGAGGGAATTCTGGTAGTTGTGGTTTTAAACATCTGTAGCGACACAAGTTGCCAGGTCACATATTAGAACACATGTAGCATGGTTGAGTTAATGTTTAATTACAATCTGTGCAGCCCTATCAGATCAGATCTGGCAACCTGGTACTGAGCAGACATTAGAACCACTGGATCCAACATGAATATCAAATCCATTATAACATCGGGTGCAGCAGTGATTTTACCTAACTCCCCACAATGTTTTCTGGACAGATCGTGGTTTACAATTAAAGGGCATCTATACCGAAAAATAGGTTATTTTAAATTGACCATAACTGGAAAGTATAATTCTTCCCAACCAACACTGTATCATTTTTTTTGTTGATCTGCCCCCTATTTCTTTAGGTATCGAATCTAAAACTTCTTATATTTCAGCTGTCAATAAAGTTCCTTGCTCTCAAAAACTATTCTTCTGTGAGTAGTTTTACTGTAGCTGGAATGGTAGCAGAGATTTGACAGTTGGAATGCTGTATGCAGGCTTGAAAGTTGGTTTGTGGGGAAAAAGTCAGGTCGGATGGAAGTGGGAGTGTTTAAGAGAGGGAGGGGGATACTGCTGCTAAACAAAATGTGTGCTGGATTGAAGGCATGCAGCAACACACACACAGTAAGGGCTAGGCCACACTAGTTTGCACTCGCGATTTTCACTAACGTGGAAATCCCAAATCCCAATCCCGTTTCCCAAAGTATTGCTATTAACACTTTAAATGCCAGCAGAGTATTACCTTTAACCCTTTTAACTGCCAGCATTTAGATGATATACAGTATATACCTGCTTTCCATGTTTCCTCTCAGTCAAATTGTTCACTCCTCACCTACTCTGAGTTTAAATTGGGAGAGTTGGATGGAAAAAAGAATGAGGCAGAGATAGTGATCTCACAGCTGCTAGTCACAGGGGCCTGTTAAAAAGTCAGTTAGAACTGTTCTCCTAAGTCATTTTACCTGAGCTCATCCTTTCCCCTCCTTCCTTCACCTCTAGTTCATTTGCAACATTTTTTCCAATGGAACCATTCCGCTGCAAACACCAACACTGGGAGACTTGGCATCAGCCTAAAAGGATAAACAATGTCCACAGAGCAGCCACAAACCCAACAATCCCTCCCCCATCACCCTCCCTCATCCTCACCACGAAATCCCAGATCCATGGCCACACAAAACAAAAGCGGCTGAGTTCAGGCTCTCTACTCGCTACAATGTTGCAAATTACAACAGCAGAACAAGGAGAGCAGTTCTAACAGGAAGTAAAAGCAGCCAGGGAGTTGCTAGGGAGAACACTGTGTGCCCTGGTTTAACATAGGTGCCCTGGTTGTGCTTGTATTTTGTATAGTTCATCGGACAATGATTTATTCATGCCCATATTTAAAGGAGAACTACTTTTTATTTAAAATAAAACCTCACATAAAAGTCCTGCCTGCAGAGCGATTTCAGCTCTGAGCGGTTCAGTTAAAGGGGTAAATCTGTTTTAAAGTGGTTTGTCTGTTTTTAAGGGGTGCGTTAAGAAAAAAAAGCGTTTATTAACTGTGGTTTGCAGTGAATGTGCTAACCAAACTGTTTTATTTCTGGGAATGTACTGCTTAATACGGGAATAAGGTGGTGGGGATTGTTAAAGTACCGTAAACTTTGGGGGGCGGGGCCTGGCTGAGCAGCATGGCAGACGTGCTTTAGAGTAGCTCCACAACACGGAGGCCTAAGAAGCTATAAAATACAATTAAAAAACACTTAAAAATAGGGAAAACAACAAATTCACTACCAAAATGGCTCCACCAAAGAAACAGGCGGAATCAAAAAGTGAATTAACAAACTATTTCCCGAAAACGACAACCCGCCCGAAGGCAACCAAGCAAAGAAGCAAGGAGGGACCCCAGACTCTCCAAAGAGCGCAGTAACGAAAGAGGACATTGACAAACTACACAAAAGCCTGGAAAAGGTAATTAAAAATGCGCACACAAACACAGTATTGGAGGTTAAGCAGGAGGTAGCAGCTTTAGGGGAAAGGGTAACGGCGCTAGAAAACACACAGGACCACGTGGCGCGCTAATGCAACCAGACGGAGGTCGACATTACAGAGCTCCAAGCGCAGCTACATTCCCTCCAGGACTCCCAGGAAGATCTGGAGAACAAATCGCGAAGACGCAACCTGCGTATAAGAGGAGTACCGGAGGAGGTAAAGGACCTCATACCATATTTTGAGGCACTTTTCCATACCTTAGTACCACAGCTTCAACATAGTGGCCTACTGCTTGATCGAGCACATAGAGCATTACGCCCCCCAGCAGGCCCAGACCAACCACCCCGGGATGTGGTGATATGCTTTCATTATTACACTACCAAGGAACTAATTCTAAAGGCGATCCGCAATAAAGCGTCACTGGAGTATGAGGGACATACACTAGTTATTTTCCAGGACCTAGCTCCCTGGACCTTGATGAGGAGACGTAACATGCGGCCCCTAACAGAACTCCTACAAAAAAAGGGATTCCTTTTCGACTAATTGTACAACAAAATGGTAGATCATACTCAGCGACATCAATGGAAGAAACTCCCAGCCTGGTGAGGTCACTGGGCATAGACGGAAACCTAACACAATTGACCACAAAGAGCGCCAAAAGGATCCAAAACCCAAAAGAAACTTGGACTCAGGTACTGTCCACCTCACCAAGGAGCTGATCAGGGGTAAGAGGGGGACAAAAATAATTAAGCTGGAATTACTCTAATACCAACATTTCTTAACCAAAAATGGGTTTGCGGACTAAAAGGCGATATCTGGGACTATCCCAAACAACTTGTCTCCGCCCCTCATGTTATATAGCTAAGCTATTCTTATAGGGGAACTCTAAAAATCTCATTACCATACTAACTGTGATATGAAGATGGGAGCGAAAGACTACACGAGATCCCGAGTGATACAAACTATAGTGATTTACGACATTTCTTTAACACACAAAAGGTCTCATACAAGGACACTATACAAAGAAACTGAAAATGAAACAAACTAGAAATGGGATAATTATATTAAGTGCTAAACTACAATATATACGCAGAATATGTCATTTTAGTTGTATGTAATGCTTATTTTTCGGACTTAAATTATACTCCTCTATATCTCACTCTTCCAATCTATCCTAACCTTGCTATACCTTTTCACTACAATATGCTGAATACAGAAAAGCTAGAGAAGGTGATAAGACCAAACACTGCAAAATATAGCCTATTATTGAGTAACGCTAAGCAGACAGATAGGCTTTAAATGTGTAATACATGAAACAATTGTTATTTTAACTAAAGAAGTTATAATATAGATATAACGTTATATATTAGATTTTTCCATGTCTCTTTTCCTACTCTATCCCTTTTATCTTACTTTCCGCTTGACACGCCATGGGACATAAACCGTCAAAGTTCTTAGTGTATGCTAACAATATTAAGGGTTAAACAAAATGTGTAATACATAAAACAATTGCTATTTTAACCAAGGGAGTTATATTACAGATCTAATATTATGTATTATATCTCTCTATGCCTTTTTCCTACTCTATCCCTTTTACCTTATTTCCCTCTTGGTCTTCCTTAAGCCGTAAACCGTTCAAGTCCGTATTGTACACTAACAATATTAAGTGTTAAGCAAAAGATATAAAAGAAAATGTAACACTTGGTTTATAAACCTCACCAGACAAGGCATCTTCCCCCCTGCAAATCTCCATTTTTCCCTATTAAGGCCTCTGTGATCTCCTCAACAGAAGTGCATTCTGTGAATCACTCTGCCTTGACCACCATTGCCACAGGTGTATCCCCCCCAGACTGGTGGCAAAACGCCACATTTAAATAAATATTGAGTTACATAGGTGTACTCCCGGTTATTATTATTTGTTGTGTTTTTATTGTTATGTTGTTTTTACTCACTTACCCAGAACCAAATGGAATAAGAAAAATGAGAAATGTGCCAAGTACTCAATTATATCAATAGCAGCGACACTAAATGTATACGAGAAACCACAAACAACATTATCTCCAATACTGATCCTATAGGACTCAATATTCTAACGCACAATGTCAAGAGACAATACGAAAGAGAAAAGGGGCATATAATAGGCATACAAGAAACCCATTTCATAAAACATAAAGAGCCAAAATTCTGGAGCAAACATCCCTTACATTTTTTTGACTTTTTTAAAAAGAAGAGGAGTAGCTATATTAATCCATAAATCTATACTGTTTATATTACAGGAAAGCATAAGGAGCTCCAACAGAGACTAATAATAACAGGACAGATCCTGTAATGAATTGAGTCCCGAAGGGTACCTTTTAGGAGGAGTTCAGACTGTAGGCCAGGTTGGGTGAAACTATCAGGACAAACTGGAGTTAATGGATACTGGACCCAATGGAGATGTTACAGATGGCTGGAACAATAGAGTTGAAACAATGCTGGATACAATGGCTGGATACAAGATGGCTGGAACAATGGAGTTGGAACAATGCTGGATACAATGGCTGGATACAACATGTCTGGAACTATGGAGTTGGGACAATGCTGGATACAATGGCTGGAACAATGGAGTTGGAACAATGCTGGATACAATGTGGCTTGAACAATGGAGTTGAAACAATGATGGATACAATGTGGCTGGAACAATGCTGGATACAATGGCTGGATACAATGTGGCTGGAACAATGCTGGATACAATGGCTGGATACAATGTGGCTGGAACAAGATGGCTGGAACAATGGAGTTGAAACAATGCTGGATACACTGGCTGGATACAATGTGGCTGGAACAATGCTGGAACAATATGGCTGGAACAATGCTGGATACAATGCAGGATACAAAGGCTGGATCACAGGCAGGAAAGGAGTGCTACAGACTGACAACCTGACAGTCTGGTAGCGAGGTCTACGAATAGGCACTCGCTCCCTCTGCGAGTGCCTATTTGAATTTTTGCGAAGGCCGGCATCTGGACGTGGTGACGAGGTAAGATCCTTACAGTAGGGGGCCTCAGGACCACTTGAAGCAGGCTTGTCAGGAAATCTTCTATGAAAGGTTTTGATCAACTGGGGTGCATGTAAATCTGAATGTTTGACCCAGGACCTTTCTTCTGGTCCAAATCCTTTCCAATGAACCAAATATTGAAGAGAACTCCTGACGAATCTAGAATCCAACACTTTCTCAACCTCAAATTCTTGCTGACCGTTGATCATAATAGGATCAGATGACTGAAGAGGAGCAGAGAATCGATTCAACACCACCGGCTTAATAAGAGAGACATGGAAAACATTAGGGATTCTCATGATGGTGGGCAATTGAAGTCATACTGCCGTAGGACCCACCAATTCTAGTATAGGAAATGGGCCATTAAATTTAGGACCCAATTTAGGAGATGGAACACGTAAATTAATGTGAGTTGAGGATAACCAAACTTTATCTCCTACAGAATATAATGGAGGTTTTCGTCTTCGTCTATCAGCTGCAGTCTTTTGTACAAGGGTAGATTTTTCATGACATTTCTGCTACTAGTGTGTTAGTTGCTGGAACTGGTTCAAAAGAAAAAAAAATCCTGTGGAAAACCCTTGGGGTTCAAACTAAAAACACAGAAAAAAGGAGGAGATTTTCTGGTGGAAGAGTGGACGGCATTGTTATGGGCAAATTCCGCCCATGGTAGGATATCAGTCCAATTATCTTGAGAGTAAGAAATATAGCATCAAAGGAATTGTTCCAGACATTGGTTGGTGCGTTCTGCGGCTCCGTTAGATTGGGGATGGTAAGCGGATGAGAATTGAAGTTTTATTCCAAGTAACTTGCAAAGTGCCCGCCAGAATTTGGAAATAAATTGGGTTCCTCGATCGGACACTATTTCAACCGGTAATCCATGCAGGCAAAATATATGTGTAATGAATAATTGAGCAAGTTCAGCAGAGGAGGGCAATTTAGGAAGAGGAACAAAATGAGCCATTTTGCTAAAGCGATCTACAGTAACCCAGATAACTGTATTTTTCTTAGAAACGGAGTTCACAAATAAAGTCCATAGAGAGCTGAGTCCATGGTAGGGAAGGAATAGGCAGGGGTTGAAGAAGTCCACAAGGAAGAGTATCAGAGGATTTGGAAGTGGCACAAACGGAACAGGCGTCGACAAAGTTCTTGACATTAGTTCTCATGGAGGGCCACCATACCGAACGACTCAGGAGATTGAAAGTTTTGTGGACACCAGGGTGACAGGCCTGTTTGGAGTCATGAATTAGATGTAATATTTCTTTCCGAAGGGAGAGGGGAACAAAGGTTTTATTGGAAGGTAAGGCAGCAGAAGCAGAATCCTGAGCAGATAGAATCCCATGGCAAAGTTGAGGGGTGATAGTGGCTAGGATCTTGGAAGAGGGAATGATAGGACCTTTATCCTTTTCAGTAGTATCGACTGCGAGAAAAGACCTGGAGAGGGCGTCTGCCTTTTTATTCTTGGAACCAGGATGAAAGGAAATGATGAAATTGAAACGAGAGAAGAACAAGGCCCAACGGGCTTGACGAGGATTCAATCTTTTTAGGTTTTGGATATATTCAAGATTTTTGTGATCAGTGAAGATGGTGACAGGATGTACCGCCCCTTCCAGCAAGTGTCGCCATTCTTCCAGTGCCAGTTTGATGGCCAGAAGTTCCCGAATCCCAATATCATAGTTTAGTTCATTAGGAAGAAATTTCTTAGAGAAGAACGCAACGCACATGGGTGGAGTTTACCACTATCAATTTGCCTTTGGGAAAGGACGGCACCTGCTCCAACATTAGAGGCGTCCACTTCGATGATGAATGGCAGACTAGGGTCGGGATGCAGAAGTACTGGAGCTGAGGAAAAGGAATTTTTTAACTTCTCGAAGGCTTCCAAGGCGGCTGGAGTCCAGATTCTAGGTTTGCCTCCTTTCCTGATAAGGGCTAAGATAGGGGCAACAACGGTAGAAAACCCTTTAATAAATTGCCTATAATAATTGGCGAAACCAAGGAATAGTTGGATAGCCTTAGTGCCAATGGGAAGAGTCCAGTTAAGGATAGCTGAGACTTTGGTTGGGTCCATCTCAAAGCCTTGAGCCGAAACCAGGTAGCCCAAAAAAGGTACTTGTGAACATTCAAAAAGACATTTTTCAAGTTTAGCATACAGTTGGTTAGCGCGTAGTCAGGACAAGACTTGAAGTACATGGCGAAGATGAGAAGAAAGGTCTTGAGAGAAGATTAAGATGTCATCCAGGTAGACTACTACTGAGATACCTAAGAGATCACGAAAAATGTCATTAACAAACTCTTGGAACACCGCTGGAGCATTACAGAGACCAAAGGGCATCACCAAATATTCGTAGTGTCCAGTTCTGGTATTGAAGGCTGTTTTCCACTCATCTCCTTCCCAAATGCGAATCCCGAATTAAATTGTAGGCTCCACAGAGATCAAGCTTGGAGAAAATTTTAGCCCCTTTTAACTGGTCAAAAAGTTCAGAAATGAGAGGTAGAGGATAGCGGTTCTTGATTGTGATTTTATTGAGGCCACGATAGTCGATGCATGGACGTAGCCCTCCGTCTTTCTTTTCCACAAAAAAGAAGCCAGCACCGGCAGGGGAGGCTTCATTATATCAAAGAGAAGTTCTGTTTGATATAATCCTCCATAGAGGTGGTCTCAGCAGGAGATAGCAGATAGGTGCGACCTCTGGGTGGAGAGGTACCGGTCAACAAATCAATGAGACAATCATAGGGTCGGTGGGGAGGCAGGGTTTCAGCAGATTTTTTTATCAAAGACATCCTTATATTCAAGGTACTGATGAGGCAGAGGAATAAGATTTTTATTTTCACAGGAGATAGAGGAACAAGAGACCTTAGGAAGGGAAATACATCTGGAAAGGCAGGATGGACTCCAAGAGACAAGTTGTTGTTAGTCCAGTCTATGATGGGATTATGAAGTCGGAACCAAGAAAGTCCTAAAATGAGAGGAGCTGTGGCTGAGGCTTTGTATAACCAAGAAAGAAATAGATTCACGATGAAGACAACCAATTTGAAGAAGAATTTCTGCAGAAGACATGGAAATAAATTCTGTGGACAAAGGTTGATTGTCAATAGCCAGCACTCGAAGAGGATGTGTTAGGGAAAATAATGTAATGCCTAGAAGAGAAGCAAAGGTGGCGTCAATAAAATTACCGGCTGCTCCAGAGTCTATAAAGGCTTGGGTAGAGAAGGTTTGGGATTTGAATATGAGGGTAGCTGGTAGAAACGACTTAAGTGAACTCTTGTGGAAAGGAGATTTGAATTTACCTAGAAAAGACTCCTTCTCCAAATCTAGGGTTGTAAGTTTCCCGGCTTGGAAGGACAACCCATAGCGAAGTGCCCCTGGGCGGCACAGTACAGGCAGAGCCTGAGCCTGAGTCCTCCTCCTAAGTTTTTCTTCAGCAGAAATGTGTGTACCCCCAATCTGCATGGGTTCCTCAGATGGCGGAGCAGTTGTCAGTGGTTCGACCCTTTGAAGACGAGGAACAAATTTGGGAGGAAAAGGACGGTTACTGGACTTTTCAGCTTGCCTTTACCTAATACGAGTATCCACCCATATACACATGGAAATCATCTCTTCCAACATTGTGGGAAGCTGCCAAGACACTAAGTCGTCCTTGATACGATCAGACAGGCCCTGCCAAAAGGCTGCTAACAGGGCCTCATTATTCCAGGTAGTCTCAGCAGCTAAAGTCCGGAATTCAATAGCATACTGTCCTACGGGAGCCTTGCTGCAATTGCATCAAACGAGAGGAGGCAGCAATAGTTCTGCCTGGTGCGTCAAAGATTTTCTGGAATGTTTCTAGAAATAAGGAGATGTCATTAACCACTGGGTCATTTTTCTCCCATAGGGGGATGCCCAGGCTAATGCGTTGCCACCCAACAAGGCAATGACATATCCAACTTTGGCACGGTCCGGGACAAAATGAGAAGGTTGCAACTCAAAATGTATCAGGCATTGATTGATGAATCCCCGACAGGATTGAGTATCCCCTTCATACCACACAGGAGGTGGTATCCACGGCTCTCTAAGGGGAAAGGGTTCTCTAGGCAAAACAGGAGGAGCAGGAGGAATGGGGCCCGAGGATAACCGAGCAGAAATAGAGTCCAGAAATTGAGCTAGTTGATTCTGCTGGTGCTCAAGGGCATCCATGCGAAGGGACACAGTCTGAAGAGTCTTGCCCAAACTTGCCGCAGTTTTCACAGGTACTTCCATGGCCTATTTGTACTGTAATGAATCGAGTCCCTAAGGGATGAGGTTCACTGTACCTTTTAGGAGGAGTTCAGACTGTAGGCCAGGTTGGGTGAAACTAGCAGGACGAACTGGTCACAGGAGTTTATAGATACTGGACCCAATGGAGATGTTACAGATGGCTGGAACAATGGAGTTGGAACAATGCTGGATACAATGGCTGGATACAAGATGGCTGGAACAATGGAGTTGGAACAATGCTGGATACAATGGCTGGATACAATGGGCCCTATTTATAAAAGATCGGTATCGTTATCGTAAAATACCGATCGTTATCGTAAAATAACGACCGGGTTTTTACAGATAACGACCGTTATTTACCGATAACGACCAGTATTTACCAATAACGACCGTTATTTACTGATAACGACCGTTATTTACCGATAACGACCGTTATTTACCGATATCGGTAAATAACGGTCGTTATCGGTAAATAACGACCGGTATTAACGATATGGGTAATTACCGGTCGTTATCGGTAAATAACGGTCGTTATTGGTAAAAACCCAGTCGTTATTTTACAATAACGATCGGTATTTTACGATAACGATACCGATCTTTTATAAATAGGGCCCAATGTGGCTAGAACAATGGAGTTGAAACAATGCTGGATACACTGGCTGGATACAATGTGGCTGGAACGATGCTGGATAACAATGCAGGATACAAAGCCTGGATCACAGGCAGGAAAGGAGCGCTACAGACTAACAACCTGACAGTCTGGTAGCTAGGTCTACGAATAGGCACTCGCTCCCTCTGCGAGTGCCTATTTGAATTTTCGCTCCGGCCAGCGTCTGGACGTGGTGATGTCACGACGCCGACATCCAGCGCCGGTGACGTCACCAGTCCCAGAACATCGAGGGAGCGCAGCAGGTAAGATCCTTACAGATCCACACGACAACAATAACAATAGTAAATATCTATGCACCAATGACTAACTTAAAATCTTATTATAAGACAATAGAAAACCAATTATTACGAAGAGACTTAGGTAAACTGAAGAGACTTAGGTAAACTGATAATATTAGGTGATTTTAACGTCTGTTTAAAACTATTTTCTACTCCCACAACTAATCCCTCTTCTAAAAGACTCAGATATTTCGCCTATAACCTGGTCTGACCACACATCAGTAACCACCTCACTGTTGGGCATACTTCCAGCTAAACCTAATTACACATGGCGTCTTAAGGATTTTTAAACCCCTTGTTGAACCACCCCTCTCATCTAGGCTATGCATGAGGTGGGAGTGTCTAGGAATGTTCAGATTTATGACTAGCCAAAAGCATTCATTCCCCCTCAGTTAGGCAGATTCCATATAAATGTAGATATGTACATTGTATTGGGATATTGACCACATATTCCTCTCCTGTATTATGAATTCCTCCAATACCAAACATGACCTGTGTAATCCATATTTCCCAAGATATTAATAATTCGCCTTGGCAAGGGAATAAGGGCTCCATGTTGGGTATCATTTTAATGGGCCTACTTTCCCATTCACAAGTATAATATTGGTTTCTGTCTTACATATTCCAATACCGAAATACATTCATTTTACATGTATGGTTGTCCTTAAAATGACCTCTTAGGGTACCTACCAGACCCCTAGCTGAAGAGAATTCCAGATGCACGGTTCGGCCCCACATTGTCTGGAAAAGAAGATCTGGTTCCATGCTTCACTAATCGTAATATAAACAATAGGACTGTTCCAGGGTGGAATGGTATTTTTATTGGTCCTTTGCAACAACGAATATCAATAGTTAACCCATTGTTGCCAAGTCACTACACACTTTCCGGACACCTACAATATCCTAAAAGTTGGGAAAAGGGGTGGACATGCCCTTTAAAGGGCAACTGTAGTCCCAAAACAAGTTAGGGTTAAATGAAAGCCTGCAGTATTTCCTTTAAAATGAGCCGACAATCGCATCCCTGGCTGGAGCCTGTGAGAAATTACATTGGGGTAAATGTTCAAACTTCCTGCTTCCAGTAGTGGAGGGTTTTGTCACTCTTAGTGGTGTTGGGTAAATCATGGTGTATTTCAAATGACTGTTGCAAAGCATCCGCTTGGCCCCTGTAAATTTAGCACGGGTTCTCTGGAGATCTGTGGTAAAGTCTGGATATACAGAGATGGTAGTATTGTGGAGGGAGAGGTTACCTTTTTCGCATGCCAGTTGGAGGACCGTGTCGCAGTCTTTGAAATTCAGGAATCTGGCAATGAATGTCCTTGGTGGAGCGACTGGTGAGGGGGTCGGGGAGCCAAACAGTGTGCTCTTTCAATTGTAAATAGTAGTGAAAACCTATCTCTGCCATAGGTGTTAACGAGGAGGGTTTCTAGGAATTCCACTGTGTTCTTACCCTTGGCTTTTTCAGGGAGGCCAACAAAACGCAGGTTCTTCCTCCTTGATCTGTTCTTTAGGTCCTCTTGTCTGAGTATTATGGATCTTATTTGTGCTTGTGACTGCTCCACTTGCGCCTGTATTGGTGTTAGAGCATCTTCCATGTTACAGACTCTGGTCTCCGTGGCCGTGACCCACTCCCTCAGTGATTGGAAGTCCTGTCGTAGTAACGAAGTGTCCATTTTCACATCTTCTATTTTAGAGGTAAGGGTGTTCTGGCAGAACGTGATCACGGCAAGGATCTGTTCTGGTGAGATTGCTGTGGGTCACCGTGTTTGCGGGGATTTCCTTTGTGTGCGGCCTGGTCATGTGGTTCTCTCTCTTGCCACCTGTATTTATTGAGCTTCTCTGTTACTTTTTTGGGAGGCATCGTGTACCTGGTGGGATGTGTGGTTTGCAGCACTCACTGTGTCTATTTATAGTTTGTTTGAGCCTGATTAGGATCGTTGTCGTGGTGTTAGATAGACAGAGCTCCTGTACTTCGTGTCCTACACCATGCTGCACCAGGCCACACACCCGCCGAGTTAGATTTTTAATTAAACATCCCAATTCATACTGACAGCCCTTCGCTCCCATGGCTGTCTTCTCTGGCTCTCTGCTAACCAGAAACAGCAGGGAGGCCGGACTGGCAGCCAAGTCTGTAATTGGCTGCCGGTCAGCCAATCACAGACGCGGCTGCCAAGACAGCCGTGGGAGCAAAGGGCTGTAAGTATGATTTGGGAGATTTAATTAGAATGCTAACGCGGCAGTTGGGGTGGGTAAGGGAGAGCTACAGTATGTAAAGAGGATTTAACACTAGATGAAGGGCAGCCAGGGAGGGATTAAGAGGGAGGGCTCCCCTGCACATGCCACTGTCCTCTCAGAGTACTGGGATGAGGCGGAAACCTTTTACACCGGAAGACAGCTCCTACTTTTCACTTTCTGGGACTTAGGACAAGCACTTCAGGAGAACCCTTTGGAGCAGAGATGTAAGGTAAAGATTTTTTTACACTACACAGTGGGGCCAGTAGTGTGTTAAATTTTAGTTTGGGGGGTGGATATGGCCTTTAACCCTATTGAACTAGGCAGGGTAAGGTATTAACTTATTTGGGCAACCATGCCCATTATTACATCCTCTTCTTAATGCACCAGATTTTGTTGTTGTAGGATAGTTAATGTAATTATGAAGCCAGGAAAAACACAGATATACAAGAACATAACCTTTCATGCGTTTTGAGAGCAGTTTTTCCATGCTGAGGACAAAGCTGTAGGACTGAAAATCTCTAAATAGACACGTGAATGTGGATCTCAATAAATTATGGATCAGTCTCCTGGAATGGTCAAAAAACGGACCCTTGTATTTTTAATAAAGTTTTTATTTCGAACTTTTTTGAACAAATATAAAAACATTTTTAAAAGTAGTTTAATAGCCACATTAACTAACCCCCCCCCAAGTAGACAACAGCCTATTCACAATCTTGCCTATATGTGAGAACATGCCCAAACCTTCACATTTTCCTGTCCCTTTATTTAAGATGATTATTAACAATACATTTAATTAATTACACTAGAACTAGGTACCGGTTTGCCACTTTTTTTGATATTTAATATTTTGCCTTTAATTCTGTTTAAACAACTGTTACCAGTACTGTCAGATAGCGATTCTTAATACCAGGTGAAGCCAATAGTATAAGCATGGTAATCAACCTGGTATAAAGGATCACGATCAGCCATAACCGATCCTTTATAAACATGGCCCTTAAGGTGGCCATACACACGAATGATAATGAGTAAACCCCGTCAGGGAATGGCGGGATTTACCTATTAACATTAATGTGTAGGGGCTGTTCCCGACCGATCAGAGTGCTGATGAATGACCAGTCAGCACTCCGATTGATCTTGAATGATGGAAAATTTCCGTCAGTTGGTAGCGGCTCCCCTTTAATTTAAGTAGAGGGAGCCAATCCAATCGTGCAGTGTATGGCCGCACGATCCCCATACTGCATATGGTGTGCAATTCCCACAGCATGTGTGCCGACAGATACCAAGGTGATCTGTCAGCACACATACTGTGGAATTGCATGTGTATAGTCACCTTTAGTCAATGCTTTGCAACCATTCACTGTGTTTCCTTTAATAATTACACACTTAGTCTATTATGAATCTGAATTCTAGTTCAAACCACAACAGAAAGTCTCTGCTAAGACATGAATGAAAAATCACTGGAGACATCACTCAGCTTATTTATTTGGAATGGTCACAGTTCACATAAAGAACAATTATTTGCCAAACTAACTAAAATGTTTTAATTTAATAGATTATTTTTTGAAAAGGAAATAGATTCTATTTTCACTGACAGTATTTGAGAATTGACTGTCTAATAAACATTTAAAAGAGCAGTCATTTTGAATTATGCACACCTGGACTGAGCCTAAAAAAATACTTTGCTATACCAGGACTTTGCTGCAACAGGTGACTTCATAAGAGTTAGTAATCTGCTGAAAACTCTGTTCTTAGAGGTCGTCAGAAATAGGTTATACTCAGGTCTTGTAGTTTTGCAGAAAATAAAAAAAGTGACATACTAGTGACAGTCTCCCATTTTCCCACCCAAACAATACCCTGCAATCCTAGCTTCATGTCAGCAAGTCACAAAGAATAAGAACAAAACTGGGGTAAAAAAAAAAAAAAAAAGTTCTCACCCTCCTGCAGTCCCTTGCTGACTTGAGCCTTTCTCTGCTATCTTTATCTCATTCCAAGAGTCAGAGGCTGCAGTGAGAGGTTTTGAGAGTAAATTTCGAAAGGAGAGTACTTACCTATACTTCTTCCCAAAAATGTCCCTTTAGCTCCTACCACCCCTAACTTTACCTCCATCAGCACATGCTTTCTGCATCATTCCTGTGCCATCACTGATACAGACAGTTCTTGTTTAAATAGCAGATCTGGGGAACCTGGTTATCTGATGCAGAGAATTACCAAACTTTTAAAATATGAAAACTTAGAAAAACAAAACTTATGAGGAAGGTGAAAAACACATAGATCTAAAAAAAATAAATAGATTAATAAACAAACAATGATGCTACCAAGTTAAGTACCCAGTTTTGAAGATGGGAATACCTAGAGCTGGACAACCCTATGGCACTAATGGTAAATGGTTTCAATAAACACTGGAAGGACCATACAACATTTTACACATTCAAATCTGTCAGGATATTTTAACAGCAGCGAGCATTTGAAATAGTACTGCCACTTTAAGTCTATTAATATTTACTTTCTTTAGGTTGGAGCCTTCAGTCCCTAGTAGAGAGAGAATTCTCAATAAATAACATTGGATCCTTATGCAAGTCTCACGACTCCTCTGGTAAGAAGTTTTCCATTGTGCTTGGTTGCTCCTCTGGAATAAGGGGGCCACTGGTTGACTGGGTGTCACTTTGATGAGGAGCATCTCCTTCTGTTGCTGGGAATGTGGAATCTGACTCCGGTGTATCCAGTGCTGACTGGTCTTCGGCTTTTATTTGTGTAGTGGCACATTCACTTTCTTCACTGTCAGCAAATGGATTCTCACCCTAAAAAAAAAAAAAAAAAAAAATGTATAAATTGTTCCCCAACCCCCTTTTTCAATCATATTGACTATTAGGGACACCACACCCATGAGGCAGGTTGAAACTCCTTCTCAGGGTGCTGAAATCCCATTTAATAGAAGTCAATGGCAAACGCGCCACACCATTGACTTCTACTGAAAGGGGTTGAACCCCCGGAGCAATCTGTTCCTGGTACTGCTCCCTCTAGTGGTGCTCCTGTGGACTATTATTACTTTATATAGAAGGACAAGTGCTTCTTATTTATTAAGACTGATGCTGCATCCAGCTACCATCTGATGTTTTTACATTATTTACATTATATACAGACTTACTAGGTTTCTCCCCATGATAACTTTAAAGGAGAACTAAACCCAATTTTGTATACTCCAGAATCTGAAAACAACCCCCCTAAAAACACCAATAAGCTATAAAATACCACTTCAAAAAATTTTATTAAAGTAAATGTAAGCCTGTTAATAACTGGATGAAGTTATTCTGCGTGTATGTGCAGTGTCAGACCACACCTCCTGACCTCAGTCACATGCTTCCTTGCTTTATCTGTCCTGTAAAAGGATTGGCTAGAGATTATTAATGGGTGTGACCAACTGTAACAAGTTTCTGCCACTGAGCATGTGCAGAACATAATGGTCGTTGACCAAACTGTGTCAAATTAGAATGCTGTGAAGTAAAGCACAAACCATATGTTATTTAGGTAATTTTCCCAGCACCTGTATGAAAATGGAGAGATAAGACACAGATTACTGGTTTTATATCAAGGTGTTCTGCCTTCTGGTTCAATGTTGTTCTGTGGGTTTAGTTGTCCTTTAAGGAGATTTGTTGGCAGAGAAAACACGGACAATATCAAATTGCAAAATGGTTTCCACCACACAACGCTATTGTCAGTCCAAAGGGCGATGGATTATGTACCACTACATGGAAACGTGTTTTAAGTGCATGTACACTGTAAATCCAACTTACTATTTCTAGATATCTTAGGCTTTAAATGTAAAAAGTGTTTGGTTCTAGCACCCTCCTATACATACCTTATTGAAAGGTTCTGTCTTCCTCCTTCTGTCTCCTCACGTTTTCAGCTCCATCACCATGAGATTAGCCAAATCTCTTTGCCAAGCAAATACGATCTCATCAGTCTGTGCACAACACGACCTCAGTGCGCATGCGCGGTTGTGGAGTAGTCATGAGCGTGCACATGACGTGTGCGCATGTTTACGGCGACTAACGCAACGCGTGTGCACTGACGTCACTCCCAAATGTCAGTCACGCACTGCAAGTGGCACAGTATTTGCTTGGCAAAGGGATTTGGCCAATCGCATGGGGAGGAGACAAGTAAAGGTCACTTTACATTTAAAGCCTAAGCTATTTAGTAATAGTAACTCAGATTTACAGTGTACATACCCTTTAAAAAGTGAAAACATTTCATTGAATAAAAAATATATAAAGATGTACTATGATATTAGACGTTAACTTGTGCAATAAAAAACTTGTTTCATGAATAAAAGATGAATAAGGAAATAATAATAATAGTTTGCCAGTATTCAATATACAGGAATTTAGCATCAAGACAGTATTTTACAATATACACTTCACAACACATCACATCCATAAATCTTCATTATTTCAAAAAGCATCCAATGTTATAGTGTCTTTAAAATCCATGTTTTACTCATTGGAATCCACTAGAGGGAGTTAAATTCTCTTAAGATGTGTTTCAATAAAATACATTGGGCTCTATTCATAAACGTGCAGTACGACAGCCACCGTAAATGTACAGCCCCGATCATCGTAGAATACTATGGGGTAGTAAAATACCGCAATGGTAGTCTATGGGGAGTGTAAATCTATGATCGCATTATCGTAGATTTACGGTCGTTAATTTACGAAGATGATCGTAAACTAACAGGCGTTTTAATGATAAAAGCGAAGTATCACTAAAAAGCAACACTGCGCATTTATAATACTAATAATGGCCCATTGTTGCCAACATAGAAAGAGCTCTAAAATATATAATAGGCATTAAAACTATATTGTATCAAATATCCAGACGTATGTTTTCCAAAAGGGAAATTATAATAAGAATTGGGGAACACAAGAGGGATATCTCTAACTTTGATGGAACAGAGGATAAGAAAAGATATGAAATGTCTGTCAGTAAACACTTTTTGGAGCACAGACAGAGCATCTCAATTAAGACGGCTTATAGTTGAGGTAGTGAATAAGGAACAATGAGGGGGTAACTTTGAAAAAAAAAGAACTTTTATACTTTCGTAAAATGCTTTTCCCTGAAGCCCAAGAGGGACCCAGGCATATTGGGGTTAAGTTCCTACCCCAAGGAGTGGACACATTAAATTCTTAAGAAGTGAGGCTCTGGCCCCGCCCCCTTGGCCATAAGACCCAGGCGCCGGAAGCCAAAGGGGGAGCGAAGGAGTAACAATTATCTAGATTTATAAAAAGGAAACTCCAAAACAAGCTAAGAAAACAAAGAGTGACTGAGAGGATCTGAAGGCCTTAATCAGGGCGACGTAAACACGAAGAGCCCTGACCACATCCAAACAGTAAAGTGACAATGATGTGCTGGTTGAGGTGGAAAGCAGAGACTACTTTTGGCAAAAAAACTGCAATGTGGCGGTAGAACTGCCCTGTCAGGTAAGAACCGTAAACAGGCAGGGTCTATGGAGACGGCCGCCAAAACTGAGGCTCTTTGCATCGAGGAAATAGCCAACAGATAGATTGTTTTCAAGGATAAGAGTCAAGGGAATTGATTCTAAAGTCCCAGGGTTGAGTAGGACTGAACCTCAATGATGATTGTGCAGATGTTTTGGGGGAGAAGATGACTAGGGGGTTGAAGGAGATTTTAAACTAGGCATGGGGGGGAGGGTACTTTGGACTACACATGGGTAGATAGAGGTGTTTGGGATCAGGGGACTAATAAGATAATGGGAGGAGAGGATAAGTAGGCATGTATTGTAAGTGCAAGTTTGGAAGTAAATTCATTGATTTTCATTGGTTTTTTTCCCAATTCTTTTTATTTGTGCCATATAACACACCATATAAATGTAACATATATCAGTTGGTTACAATACAAATCTGCAGTATATTTGGGAATTCAGACTTGGGAACATATCAGTTATATATATTTTTAATGGCTAATCTGGATGTGAGCTATGTAACATTTAGAATTGTACATATAATAGATAAGCATTTGCCAGAGATTCCACAATAAACAATTTATTGTACATATCTTTGTTGTAGTTTGTTTCACTCATTATACATTATGTCAGGGTGCATTCGACAATTCGCATCTTGATCCCATGAGGGGAATCCCAGAGACAGGCAACCGACAGCTGAAGTTAATGTAAAAACAGTCAAGCTTCATTAAAGTTTCTAAAACCAGGACACAGCTGTTAAAAACATACAGCCATAAACGGTAAGCACAAGAGGCTTTTGCCCTACAGTTTTCATGGATCCAAGCCACTTCCCTAGGGGCTGGGAGGGTGTTCACAATCTTCTACTATTAAACAGTTACAATTAACCCCTCATTATAATAATAAAAACACCAAAATAAAATCATATGACTAGTCATAGTCATGATTTTATTTTGGTGTTTTTTTGTTTCCCCTAATATATTGCATTAGCATTTGTTCAGTATTGCTGTGGCTAATGGGATATTTTCTGATTACAAGTATAGAATTATTTCATCTGCATAGAGACCAATACGTTCTTCAGGATGTCCCAATTTGAAACCAGTCACCTGGGAATGCGATCAAATTTTAGTTGCTAGTACCTCTATCACATCTGAGGTATGGGGAAAGAGGACAGCTTTGTCTGGTACCTCTTGATAGTTTAATTTAATTTGTTTGGTGGTAGAGTTATTGATGGTAATTGTAGCCATTGGATGTTTATAGAGGAGTTTTATCCAGGCAATTATTTTCTTTCCCAATCTAAAGCATTTTAGGCATGTTTGACTCGATCAAGTCAAATGCCTAATGGGCATCAAGGGATACCATGATTCTTCTGCCAGTATGATCATGATCTTGCGGAGATTGACAGATGTGGACTTTCCAGACATAAAGCCTTTATTATTAGTTGTAATCTATTTATTATCATCATATTGTTGAGGATTTTATAATGTTTTTAGGAGAGATATAGGTCTATAGGACCCGCAGTCTGTAGTTAGAGGTATTACAATGGTGACCTCGTATAGCATATGTGGTAAGCATGATGCATTATATGATCGTTCATACAGTTCCAGGATCTGTGGGGCGATATTCTATTTCTTATACATTTCAATGGGTATACCGTCTGGTCCTGGGGATTTACCTGGAGCAAGGTCTGCTATTGCACATTGTATCTCCTCCACTGTAAAGGTTTTTTCGAATTGTGCTTTTTTGCTTGGTGTGAGTTGGGGAAATGAACCATAGTCTAAATAAGTTGTCTGTAGTGTTTTGGGAGTATGCAAGTCTAGTTGTATATATAGGTCTGTGTAAAATTCTTGGAATCTAGTTTAAATTTCAGAGGTTGTAGTAAGAGATATTCCGTTATTCGTTTTTATAGCTAATACGGAGGGTTGTGCAGTTACTACCTTAGCCAGATGGGCAATTAGTCGATAGCTTTGAGGTTTTGTAGAATTGTTGTTTAATAAAAAAAAGTTTTCTTTTAGCCTTTTTGTGTAGAAGGATATTGTATTGTTTATTCAGGGTTTGCCACAACTGTTTGTTGTAGTTAGGTACTGTGCTTCGGTTTGCCTAACAGATTGGGTTAGTTCTTGCTCCTCTGTTTGATTTTTTTAATATACGATACTGTAGCATGGAGACAGCTACGTACTTATGCTTTAAATGCATCCCATTTTGCGCGATAGTGCAGTGTTCTTTATTTGTTCAGGGGTAGCATCAGGCATAACATTTCCATGGTCTGAATGTTAATGGAATACCTGGGATCTTTAGTTTCAGTTGAATAGGTGAGTGGTCTGACACCCCGGGGGAGGCGAGTTATTTCATGGGTGTAGGGAAGTAAGAATTGGTTAATCAAGAAGTAATCAGTTCTAGAATGTGAGTTGTGTATAGCATGTGTATTCACTTATTGAGGGATGGTGTATTCTCCAAGGGTCTGTCAGTCCCACAGTGTGTATAACATCTGAGAATGGTGATGAGGAAATTCCATTTTGTATGTGTTGTTTGTGAAACCTGTCCTGCACGGGGTTCATTACGTAATTGAAGTCGCACAAAAGTATTATATAAGCGTTTGGGTAGTTCTGTAAAAAAAAACACTGGACGCACTTTGAAATAAAGAAGATAAGACTATTTATCTTTTAAAAAACAAGTTTTTTATTGCACAAGTATATATATTCTTATATCATAGTACATCTTTATATACTTTTTTATTCAATTAAATAATTTCCCTTTTTAACCACGCTAATTTGCATGCGACACGCCTTTGTGGCAGTGTCACTTCACAAGAGTGATTTGAACCCTGTATTTTGTTGCTTGCACATCACCTGAGGAAACATTGCATGTTGACGACTGGTTTTCAATAAATCACTTTGGAGTGTGACTTTTTGCCTTTGTTTCCATTTATAACTGTACTTTCCTTGGAAGTGTGAAGTTTATTGCACCCATGTGGTTAGTGATAACTTGGACTACTTACCTATCTGCATTTACACCTATAGGCTTTCTTAGGACTAAGACAAGTTTTTTTCGGAAACCAAAGCTACATCAACGCGTAGGTTGAAACGCGTTGATGTAGTGTTTCAATTGTTTCCAATCAAGTTAAGTTAAATTTTAACTTCTGTCTAAATCCTAAGAGTGCCTTAGTTTACTTTATATATAGGGTATAAATGGTGTTTGTAATTTTTGTGATATATGAAAAGAAAATCTGAGGTCATGTTATACTTGATAAAGGATGCAGCGATGCCCGAAATGTTGTGATATAGGATATGTGACCAGATGATGTGAACTAATACAAGCTCATATGAAGGAATAAGGTGTGCTCCCTCATTTTTTACATATATATTCACTAGGGTCAGCAAGGGACCTGGTTAGGGGCCACTTACCTTAGACAGGAATGTGCTCATACTCTAGCCCAATACTGTGGTGAACCTTAAAAGTCACTCCTAAAGTCACCTAAAGTTTTTAAAGGGTATGTACACTGGGAAGTTTGTTTTTTTAAACTGCCCATTAGTGGAAACTATAATTCATCAAAACTATCACTGTACCGTTTTTTCTGCCCCTTTTTTCATCAGATATCCAATCTGAAACATCTTGCATTTCAGCAAGCAGTTTTTCTATAGCTGGAATGGTTTGACAGTTGGTGTGCTGTATGCAGTTTTGACAGTTGGTATGTGGGAAAATAGACAGGTCAGTGGTCAGAGTCTGTGCAAAACAAGTATTGTATTGAAGGCTTGCAGCAACACACACACACACTTCAGTGTAAGCGCTACTTACATCTATTCATTTATAGATTAAGATGACGCAAAGTCATTTTTTCAGTATACATACACTTTAAGACTATATTCCATGGTTGCCCCCAATATAAAAGTAATTGATATATAAAGATTTATTGTGACAAGACATCACAACACATCGTCACAACAAACCTATATATTTCACCTTTAGGTGTGTGCTGATTGGACGAGATCGACAGCATGAGAGTATACAGTCTTACCTTTATATAACGTTGGAGTTTCTGGCCAATGTGCTTATTATTCAGGATAGTGCGTGCAACTGCCAAAGCAGATTTCTTTGACTGGTCCATCATATTCTAAGCAAAAGAGAAACATTTTGAAGTATTTTATTTTTTCCTTATTTCTTTATAGAAATATAGACTTCTCGTACACAAACCCATGGTGAGTGGTAGAGGTAACACGCTAATGAAAAGTGCTGATGATCTGTCACACACGGACTGCTAGCACTGTAGAAATATGCATTGCCTTACTGTTCAGAGTTGTGAACACTTACACTGTAAACTTATAAAGATATTATTTCATATATGTGAATGGTGCTATATAAATCAACATGTACCAGAAGACTTACAGATGTAAAACAAACAGATGTAAAACAAAGGAATTGCAATCCTTAACTGCAGCAAGTTAAGCAACCACATTTTGTGGAAAGCTGCTGTAGCAACTTGACCTTGTTTTATTTCCGATTTCTTCACTATAAGCACTGAGACTGTGGGTAAGGTGCAGAGATGGGGAGGGCAGGGATTCTGTTTTACCTTTCAGATGGCCTTTACTAAAAGGAATATAATGGGCATGTTCACCCCTAACTTACCTTCCCACCCAACCCCAAGATTGCTATCCCCATTTTTTTTACAAATTAGACTAATAAGTATATAACATACATGTAACCAATGTAAAGCCTGCTTATGAAACAAGCTGGTTGCTTTGGATTTTGCTCAGTTCTGGATCTTACCCTCCTGTTCTGATTATGTAGGGAAGACTGAAGATGTCGCTTTAAGGAGAATGGGTGCATTGGAATAAAGATATCACAAGCAGCGCAATGAGCAGCTTCAACTTTTTTCACAAAATGTTCCACCCCCAGACCTGTGAAATAGAAAATAAAAAAAGATTCATTAAACTTCTCAACCCTTTATTCCCAGCAGAACCCGATAAACCCTTAGCATAATAAGGCCACGTTTTTTTAAACGGTCAGAAATCATACTTGATATAAAAAAATGTATATAAAAGAAAGTTTCTTGTTGCATTTGACATTTCCTGGTGAGCCCCTTTAAAGGACTCATACACCCTATTTTTCCCTTCAAAGTTTTAATTTCCCTTGTTCGTTTTTTCCTATCATTTGTAAATAGGAGATTTTATAACTTTATCCAGTCTCCTCCCTCTGGATTACATCATATAGTAAGGAGTCTCCTCCCTCTGGATTACATCATATAGTAAGGAGTCTCCTCCCTCTGGATTACATCATATAGTAAGGAGTCTCTTCAAACTGGATTGTAGGGAGATTTCATGCTAGCTCTCATTCTAGCTGGGTCAGTGTGTCGGTGCTTAAAGGAGAACTAGTGTGTATAAAGTTTTTTTTTTTTTTTTTTTTAAAAACAGTTAAAATGAAAAGTCCTTGGGACAGGAATATTGGACTGGTAATTCCTACCTCCCAATATTGTTTCTGCGAGGAGAAAACTGATTCTGCCAATCTTCCTTCTGGCTTCAACACTATCTTTAATACAGGACTAGTCCAGGAATTACCTGGAAAATGAAAACCGTATGTGCTGTAGCTCCTCAGCAAAATGATATTGGGAGGTAGGAACAATCAATCCTACCTCCCTGCCTTAGGTACTTTCCATAAAGTTAATTTTTAGAGTATAGTTATCCTTTAATTGGGTAATTAACAAAAATGTGGAGCCGGATTGATCTGTTCAAAGTTTCATTCACCTTCAGTGAGGATTTAATTTACTATTGAGAAATGCATTGTACAGAGAATGATACATACAGTCCCCTCTAATATTTTCCTTCCGATTGCCAGTCTGTAAAGAGTAGGGCCGCACTAATGGACCCTGTCAATGCCTGCTTAGTAATAGATCTATCTGCCCCATAATTGTACAAGCAGCATACAATATACTACTTTAGTTTTCCAATTAGAATGGCTTACCTTGAGTGAGGTCCTGATCCCGGTAGATTTGATGGATTGTTGTACTAAGGTCCTCTACAATATTGCGACGCTCTTCTGTTTTCTTTGCCTTGTGTTTTACATATTCCTGTCACAAGGGGGCATGTCAGAGAGTAAATAAACAAACACTGGAGAACTGCAAAACATTGTGCAATAACCATAAGATAAAAAGAAATGAACTGATAAATATACCTCTAAGAAATCAGCCTCCTGCTTAGGGAGTCTGCTTCCTATATAACGGAAATGGTCCTCGTGGAAATCACTTTGGAGGTGATTAGACATCTCTTCCTTATAAAATGTGCGGAACTTGCATAGTGAACAAATAAACTGAATCCTAAGAAGGGGGTTTTAGAAATCAAGCGATAAATAGTCATCCATTTATACAACTATATTATGGTAACAATGAGAAATCAGCAGTATAATTAGTATTATTACTGCTATAGACCCGCCCTATAATGCTTGCGGTGTCTAGTAGAAGGGAGGAGGTAGAGACTTATGACCTGTATGAAATATGAAGTCACAGGACAACAGCTTTACTTAAACACTTTCATCACAGATAATGGACCAATTACTAAAAATATATTTGCTGATGTACAGAATATCTTTCAGTTTGGTGGCTTTTTCTTGTTCAAAATAACTTTTCTTTTACTTATCTGTTGTATTCAATTAGATCAACTGGACTTGAAGACGTTTCACTAGTCATCCGACTGGCTTTCTCAATTCAGAATGACTTGTACAAGAATCTGTGGCAATTATGTACCCTGGAAAATCCCAATTAGCATATCACAGCCAGGTGTTAAGGGTGTGATTAGATAGTGGCTAAGAGGTGTTATAGGAACGCCCAGAGTAAGGTGTAAAAACAGCATTGTACATGGCTGACAGTTGGTGTTGAACCCCCCACCTCTATTTAGGCTTGGTTTCTTTATTTTCAAATAAATGGCCTCCTTAACACCTTTCTTGAACCAGTCATGTTCCTTTGCCAATATGTTAAAGGGTATCTCCACTGATGGAAAAACGTTTTTTTTTTTTTTTTATATATGAAAGTTCACCTTCCCCCAACCCCCCTCCTGTGTTTTTTTTCGCAAAAATCAGCTCTGTTCCTTTGCAGCAGCCTCTAGAAGCTGTGTAGCTCCAGGGGGTGTGTCTGCTACTGTGCTGGGCAGACTGTCAGTCAATATGCATATTCATGATTTCTGCCACACCTACTTGATCCCAGTGATGCCTGATGTAAACAAAGCCTTTTCTCCCTGTCTTTGCATGATAGATTCACAGCTGATAGTGCAGACAGAGAAGGGAAGTTATAAGGCTTCAGCCACACAGCTTTATGTAAGAACTAGAAGGCAGGCTGTGAGAACTTGCTGTTTTTTTAACAATTGCAAAAGTAATAGAATTTATAGGAACCAAATTATGGGGGGTTGGTGTTTGGAATGGAAATGGTAGTTGCTTTTTTTTTTAAGAAGCTTTATTGCAGGGGGAGGTGGTTGGGAGACAGCAGGTTTATTTCAGAGGGGATGCTGGGAGAGTCACAAGCTGTATTGCAGTGGGGTGCTGGGAGATAGAAGGTGTATTTCAGAGGGGATACTGGGAGTGTCATAAGCTGTATTGCAGGGGGCTGCTGGCTGGGAGATACTATTCCTTGGAGCAAGAAACAAGAATCCAATACATCCTGTACAGAGAACATTACCCAAAATGTCTGTCTAACAGTTACATAGTAACATAGGTTGTATAAAGACATACGTCCATCTACTCCAACCTTTATACCCTACCCATAATGTCTGTATAACAGTTACATAGTAACATAGTATTGGAGGTTGAATAAAGACATACGTCCATCTACTCCAACCTTTATACCCTACCCATAATGTCTGTATAACTGTTACATAGTAACATAGTATTGGAGGTTGTATAAAGACATACGTCCATCTAGTCCAACCTTTATACCCTACCCATAATGTCTGTCTAACAGTTACATATAACATAGTATTGGAGGTTGTATAAAGACATACGTCCATCTAGTCCAACCTTCATACCCTACCCATAATGTCTGTATAACAGTTCCATAGTAACATAGTATTGGAGGTTGTATAAAGACATACATCCATCTAGTCCAACCTTTATACCCTACCCATAATGCCCGTCTAACATTTATATAGTAATATACGATTGGAAGGTTTACATAGACAAATCTTGGTAGCCTACCCAAATTGTATGTCTAAAACACATAGGTAACATATTACAATATTAATAAACAATCACTAATAAAGATAAACATGTTATCACTGACAAAACTATTTAAATATAAATAAATGTATATTATAAATACATCAATATACTTAATTAATTAATTATTTATTTATGGATACACATGTCACTTTAAAAATATCGTTTCCCTAACTGCTGTGACATAAAATGGTTATTGTATAAAGGAGCACTGTGCATTATTTATACCTTAGGGGGAATTGTTATTGTAGTGGGACAGTTTCAAGATACGGAGACACAGATATTTTGGGGCATAATTACTTCCCAGGTGCTCTGTAGCACACTGACCAATGTCATCAGTTACCTTTACCATTGTCTGTATTCCTGGGTTTAATATGAGGAATATTATTAATTACATAATAACAAGATTAAGGGCTTGTACACACTAAACAAGGGCCAAAACAGAACACAACAGACAGTCTGCGTTGTTCTGTGTGTAGTGGTCCATTTTCCGTATCTTTTGCTGAAAGTGGGTCCGTTTCGGACAGAAATGCTTGAGCAGTGCATTTTTTTAACAGACGGGGTTAACATGTTTCTGTCCAGGATACACTGTCATGTAGTTAGTGTAGTGTAGTGTAGTGTCATTGTAGATCACTATAACTTAAACAAACAAGAAAATAATGTACCTAAGTTCCTGCTAACCTCACTCACCTCTTAATATACAATGGGAATAGATGTCACAACAGAAGAAGCAAGAAGCTATCAGACGGTGATCAGTTGCATTTAATTGCCCACTGTAAGTCCCGGTCAGATTTCAGTGCAATGTAGCCATGGGAACGGGACTCTTACGTTCCTATTGGCTGTCGGATAACTGAGCGGGTTCAGGCTTCCCCGACTACGGAAGCAATTAAATGTGCGTGTGGGAAGACATGCATGCGTGTCGGGTAAATAGCAAGTAGGCGGGTAGGAGAAGGAGGAATCAGATGCCCGTATAGCGGAGTACAGGCACCAGAGGCTGGAAATATCCGAAAGTATTTGACAGAATAAGGTGAAAATCGGGGTATGTACTTAATTTATACCACGCTACTATTATAGCAAATGTTATATTTTTCAGTGGAGATACCCTTTAACATTACAATCTTCAAAGATATGTCCTTTATCCTTAAGATGCAGGTACACGGCTGAGTCCTGACCCGAAGAATTGGCTCTTCTGTGCTGGGCCATACGTTGATGCAGTTGCTGGTTGGTCTCCCCCACATACAAATCAGAGCATTCTTCACTGCACTGCACTGCGTATATATGATGTCGCTTTTCTTGTGTTTCGGTATTGGGTCTTTTGGATGTACCAATTGTTGCCTCAGTGTGTTGATCGGTTTAAAGCAGACAGGGATACGGTGTTTTTTGAAAATTCTTCTTAATTTCTCGGAGCCCTTAAAACTTGTGGATATCCAGACTGGGCCTTTGTCAAAAGAAGTAGAAGGAAAGAAAAGAACAAGAATACCAACAGTGAAGGAGAAAAGCAAGACAGGAGAAAGAACATGGTCATCCCATATATAGCAGGCGTCTCCCCGAGAAATTAAGAATAATTTTCAAAAAATACCATATCCCTGTCTGCTTTAAACCAAACAACACACTGAGGCAGCAATTGGTACATCCAAAAGACCCAATACCGAAACACAAGAAAAGCGACATCATATACGCAGTGCAGTGAAGAATGCTCTGATTTGTATGTGGGGGAGACCAACCAGCAACTGCATCAACGTATGGCCCAGCACAGAAGAGCCAATTCCTCGGGTCAGGACTCAGCCGTGTACCTGCATATTAAGGATAAAGGACATACCTTTGAAGATTGTAATGTTAACATATTGGCAAAGGAACATGACTGGTTCAAGAGAGGTGTTAAGGAGGCCATTTATGTGAAAATAAAGAAATCAAGCCTAAATAGAGGTGGGGGGGGGTTCGACACCAACTGTCTGCCATGTACAATGCTGTTTTGACACCTTACTCTGGGCGTTCCTATAACACCTCTTAGCCACTATCCAATCACGCCCTTAACACTTGGCTGTGATATGCTAATTGGGATTTTCCAGGGTACATAATTGCCACAGATTCTTGTACAAGTCATTCTGAATTGAGAAAGCCAGTCGGATGACTAGCGAAACGTCTTCAAGAACTAAACTTCAAGTCCAGTTGATCTAATTGAATACAACAGATGACCTGGATGAAGGAGAACCTTCACAAGCATATTTTCTTTTATTTCTTTTTCTATATGAACTGTACATTGTGCCATATACCATATCACTAACCTTTCCACAATTCTGTCCCTTAGACGTTTCTTCTGAATCTCTTGCTGCCTTTTTTCAGATGATTCTGTCTCTTCTGTACCTAATGGTGCAGGATCAACAAGTCATCAACCTGAGTTACAATAGTTGTTAAAATCTCTATGTATGTCCCTGTGATGGGATCCCCATGAAGGAGCAGGATTGGGATCCCCATGTATGTCCCAATGGTGAAATCCCCATGAAGGAGAAAGACCCCTATGTATGTCTTAGAGGTAAAACACTTACTCTTTTCCTTGTTTCCTGCTTCTTTGTCATCAGTTTCCTTGTCATCCCCATCCTAAAAGCAATGTATACATAATTAGAGAAACATTTATAGCATATGTACAGATTACACAGCATTTCTGCATTAAAGACCCATGTTTCTCTGGGTGTTATTTTGTCTTGCTTGACAGGGTGGAAAAGGGGATTTTTATGTTTACTCACCTGTAAAATCCTTTTCTCTAAAGCCGTAAGGGGGACCCAGGGAACGCAGGGTTAGGCACCTTTCTCCAGGAGCAGACACTTAAATTTGTAAGGAAGTGAGGCTCCGGTGCTCCTCCCCTCAGGTATATACCTCCTAGCACCGGAAGCCTCCTCCAGTTGGTCCCAAAGAGGGAGTGTAAGCAAAGAAAGAAATGTAGAAAACGAAATAAGAATTAACAGGCAACAAGCCAAATACAACCATGTCAACCAAAAGGAAGGGTAGTACCTGGGTCCCCCTTACAGCTTTAGAGAAAAGGATTTTACAGGTGAGTAAACATAAAAATCTGGTCCACCGAGGCACCATGACGAGCCACCCAAGAGGCTCCTACCGCCCTGGTAGAATGAGCCGTAACCCGCAAGGGAGGAACGGCTCCAACTGCCACGTAACAGCGGACAATAGTAGATCGAATCCATCTCGCCAGAGTTTGCGGGGAAGCTCTGGATCCCCGGCGGGGCCCTGCCAGGAGAACGAACAAAGCCTGGGTGAAACGGATGCCTTCAGTCTGAGCAATGTAGACCCTCAGAGCTCTCACTACGTCAAGATAATGCAAACTGCGCTCCTTGGAAGAGGATGGATTCGGAAAGAAGGCTGGAACTATGATTTCCTGATTGATATGGAAAGACGAGACCACCTTCGGTAGGAAAGAGGCATGAGGCCTAAGAATTGCCTTATCTGAATGAAAAGTCAGACACGAGGGGTCCACGGACAAAGCGGCTAGTTTCGAAGCTCCCCTGATAGAAGATATGGCCAAAAGAAAAACCGTCTTCCAAGAGAGAATCGATAAGGGAATAGCTTGTAAAGGCTCAAAAGGAGGCTTTTTAAGCGCCCTGAGTACTAAGGACAGATCCCAGGGTTGGACTGGGATATGAACCGGAGGACGCAAATGAGCTACTCCCTGTAAAAAGTTCTGGATATCCTTTCTACTCGCAAGTCTCCGATGAAAGAGCCGAAACCTGACCCTTGAGAGCACTCAGAGAAAGACCACCGTCAAATCCCTTCTGAAGAAAACTAAGGATCCTAGAAAGGACAAACCTAGCTGGAGGAAAGCCTCTGGATGAGCTCCACGTCACATACCGTTGCCAGATCCTATAATACACCTTAGATGAAGGTTTTCTAGCCGCCAACATAGTAGGTATTGCTGATGCCGGCACCCCTCGTCTTCTCAGGAAGGCGGACTCAGCCGCCACGACGTTAAATGTAGACGCTGAAGATTTGGGTGACGAAAAGGACCTTGCAAAAGCAAGTCTGGTTTTAGCGGGAGAGACCATGGTTCTCCGACTGACATTGTTAGCAGATCTGAGAACCAAGCCCTCCATGGCCATCGTGGAGCTATGAAGATTACTGGAATTCTTTCCTTCTTTATCTTCTTCAGGATCCTGGGTATCATCGCCATTGGTGGAAATATGTAGGCTAGGTGGAAATGCCAAGGAACCACCAGAGCATCTATGAGGACCGCCAGAGGATCTCTTGTTTTGGCGCCAAAGATCGGAACCTTGAGATTGTGTCGGGAGGCCATCAGGTCGATGTCTGGAGTCCCCCATCTCTGTGTTATTTCTTCGAACACTTCCGGGTGGACAGCCCACTCTCCCGGATCGAGAGAGACTCGACTTAAAAGGGTATGTCCACCCTAAAAATAATTTTTTTAATATAAGATTCCCCCTGCCAGCCCAGCCCCAACTGCTATATTTATATGTTTAGAAAGCTCCCCAAACTCTACTTACCTCCCCTCTTTCCTCCGCCGCGCTGCCGGGTGGGACCGGCAGTCGCGTCTGTGATTGGCTGAGCGGCAGCCAATCACGGACGCGGCTGCCGGGAGCTCATTTCGGCGGAGGAAAGAGGAGAGGTAAGTAAAGTTTGGGGAGCTTTCTAAACATATAAATATAGCGGTTGGGGCTGGGGGACAGGGGCAATACTATATATTAAGGGTTTTACACTAGGGGGAGGGAATCCTGAGAGGGAGGGAGAGGGAGGGGGAGAAGGGCTGCAGTACGCATGCCAAACTTCTCCTGGAGGCCAGGTAGGAGGCAGAGTCCTATATGGACTCTGCTATCCTCCTGGTGGGCAGTTTTTGGAACTTTGGGGGGGGGCTACCGAGAAACCATATGGAGCTGGGATTACGCTACATGATGGGGCCAGTAGTTGGGGGGGGGGGGGATTATAGTTTTGGGGTGGACATGCCCTTTAAGAAGTCTGCTTCCGTACTGAGGACACCGGGGATGTATATTGCCGATAGGGCTGGAATGTAACATTCTGCCCAAGTCAGGATTCGGTGTGATTCTGCCATCGCAAGTCGCTTCTTGTTCCTCCTTGATGGTTTATGTATGCCACAGCCGTGGCATTGTCCGACTGTATACGGACATTTGTGCCCCTCAGAGAGCAAGAAATATCGCTCGTAACTCCAAGACGTTTATTGGCAGGTGGGATTCTTCCTTGGTCCAAAGGCCTTGAGCCTTCCGAGAACCGCATACCGCTCCCCATCCTAGGAGACTGGCATCCGTCATCACCACCGTCCAAGAGGGAAGGCACAAAGGTTTGCCCGCCGCCAAGTTGTGCTCCAAGGTCCACCAGGTCAGAGAGATCCGCACCGGCTGCGGAAGATGAATCTGGAAGTCTGGGGACCGTTGGGATTTGTCCCAACAGCGAAGAAGGTACCTCTGGAGGGGATGTAGATGGAAAAGGGCATACGGAACTGCTTCCACTGATGATACCATCTTCCCCACCAGACGCATCGCCTGTCAAATTTAGAGCTGTTTGTTTGTCTGAGCCTGAAGGGCCAGACTCTTTAGGGATGAAATTTTGTCTTGAGGAAGAATAATCTTGTGGCTGTCTGAGTCACATAACATCCCCAGGAAAACCATGTGTTTCGAAGGAGTTATAGAAGACTTCGCCCTGTTTATTATCCATCCGAACCGTGTGAGAGTTGACATACAGTGAGCGACATGTTGCGCTAACTCGAAAGTTGCTGCCTTTATAAGTAGATCGTCCAGGTAAGGAAGGATAAAGATGCCCTGGAGACGAAGGAAGGCCGTCTGACAGGCCATGACCTTGGTGAAAACCCTGGGCGCTGAAGCTAGGCCGAATGGTAGGGCCGTGAACCTATGGCAAATCTGAGAAAACAGCGATGACCGGTCCAGATGGGTATGTGGAGGTATGCGTCCCGAAAGTCTAGGGAAGAGAGATGGTCGCCGCTCTATGGCCAAAATAACTGACTGCAAAGATTCCATCTTGAATCTGAATTTTTGCACATAGAGATTGAGAGCCTTGAGGTCCAAGACTGGTCAAAAGGTTCCGTCCTTTTTCGGTACCAGAAACAGATTGGAATAGAATCCCCGAAATATTTGATCTATTGGAACTGAGGATACGACCCGAGCCTGAAGGAGAGATAACACGCAGTCGTTGAGAGCTTTGCGACAGATTGTGCATCTTGGAATCCGGGAAGGAAAGAAACGAGGAGGAGGAAGGGAGGAGAATTCTATTCGGTAGCCGTTGATCAAGACATCTATAGTCCAGGTGTCTGTGGACTGGAGACGCCATTTTTGCAAAAAAACTGAAGGCGACCGCCGACGGTCTGTCGAAGATAGTCATGCCTGTTTAGGTTTGTCTCCCCCCGATTTGAAGGCTCCTCTTTTAGATGGCCATGGGGTAAAGGGTCTTTGTCCCTGGCGGTTTGGAAAGGCATTGGAGGTCTCAGGTTGTATCCGGTTAGAGGGACGTGTAGTTCTGGAGGGACGAAAGGACGATGACCTCCAGAAGGATGGAAATCGTCGGGCCCTGTTCTGCGGAAGGAAGGTGCTTTTACTTCCTGTAGCTTGTGCGATGATTCTCTCCAGTTCGGGTCTGAACAGGAGGCGTCCCAAGAAGGGTAGGTTGGTGAGAGCCTTTTTTGATGCAGGATCTGCCGCCCAGGCCTTGAGCCATAAGGATCTCCTGGCCGCCGTAGTGGCTGCCGATGATCGGGCTACAAGACGGCTAGATTCTAGGGCAGTGTCCCCGATATATATGGCTGCGTCTGACAACTGTTGAATTTTTTCAACTAGGTGGCTGCTAGAGGGTTTCTTGGCCGCTGCTTGGTATAATTGGTCTAGCCAGGCTTCCATAGCCTTAGCCACCCAAGCAGAGGCGAAGGTGGGGCGTAGGGCCGCACCAGAAGCCGCAAAGGATGTTCTCAAAAATCCCTCCAGTCGCCTATCGATGGGATCTTTGAAACTGGCTGCCTCGGCCAGAGGAATAGCTGTGGCCCTGGAGAGTCTCGCCACTGGGGGGTAGACTACTGGAGGCATGGACCACCTATCCATGTCCGACTTGGAAAAAGGGAACATCGTTTGGAAATTCCTTGAATGATGGAATTTCTTTTCCGGAGAGGCCCATTCCTCCAGGACGATCTGTTCTAACTGATCGTACGAAGGGAAAGCCGCTGTTTTTTTCTTTGGGCGACTGAATAAGGATTTGGACGGGTCTGCTGGTTCCCCTGGATCTTGGATATTTAGAACTTGTAAGACTGATCTAATCAGCTCGTCGATTGTTTCCGGAGTGAAGGTGGTCTGGACTTCCAGTTCGGAATCTAAGGAGTCCAGTTCTCAGTCTTCCGATTCCTCTCTTTCTTCCAGAGAGGTATCTTCCATTGAAGTCGCCAATGGGGGCTCGGAGGTTCTGGCAGCTCTTTGCGGCCTGGCTTCCGGTCCAGCAGGATGCACCGACTGTAGAACTTGAGAAATAGAGGCCGATAACACTGACACAGAATTTGTCAATGATTTTGCCCAGGCAAAGGCCCAGGCTCTTGGGGGGTGACCCCTGCAGATTCTCGGGACAAGACCGACCCCGGAGAAGGATTCTGTAGAGAATCGATGGAAGCCCGGAGTGTTCTGGCCCACTCGGGTTCCTGACGGGAAAGTGCAGTCTGCGCAGGCTAGAGGTCTTGGTTCGAATTGCATGGCCCACAATGTGGTCCAGAGTGACTGGCTGGCAACTTAGTCTGGCATAGCGCACAAACATAGGATATGACTTAGGCGGACTTGGCTGATTTTGAGCGGGAAGCGGACTTCTCCTTGGAAGACATGACTGGCTTTGGACAGGAAAAGAAAGCAAAGGATTTTTTTTTTTTTTTTTAAATAAAGAATAGAACTCAGATACTTTGGAGTTTAGGACTGAGTTGCTAACTACTGAGCCACCTTGCTGCCCCTTTACATATAGAATTAAAGGGGCCTGGATAGGGGTTCCCAGTACTGGGCCCCAGAAAAAAAGGCAAGAAAAAGCAGGGCCAGAAGGAGTTCCACAGGTAAGGTGGAAAAGAGGCTGCCTGGCTAAGGGAGACCTGATAAAGAAAAGGACTTAGCTGTAGATAGAAGGAAGCCGATTCCTGCGTTGGAGGAGACTCCCGATACCGGCGTGCCACGAGGAGATCAGAAGAGAGAGGATTGGAGGGGGGAGATCTGCCCATTTTAGTCCCGAGGGACATGATGAGCAGCCCCTCTGCCGCACTCGCGAGTGGCCGAGGTCGCTGCTGAGTGCTCAAGTCCCAAGTGGGGAGCCGGTGGGGCCTGGAAACCACCGGCTCCTGTAAAGGTAATCTTGTCTTTGCAGGGTCCTTCTCCTGAAGCGGACACTTTAAAAACTGGAGGAGGCTTCCGGTGCTAGGAGGTATATACCTGAGGGGAGGAGCACCGGAGCCTCACTTCCTTACAAATTAAAAAGTGTCCGCTCCTGGAGAAAGGTGCTTAACCCTGAGTTCCCTGGGTCCCCCTGAGGGTGTCGGAGAAAGAACAATTTGTTTTTAAGCAAAGTGTGTTCTAGTCTTTGGATATTTTTCACTACTACCAGTGTATCTACGATGACCAAACACAGTTGGCATTGTCCCATAGGAAATAGATAATAACGGTCTTAAAGGATAATTATACACAAACTAAGCCCCTCAAACCCCCCTCTCATTTGATAGGTTCTCTCTGTGCTTTCTGCAATAAGCCATTAAAGTCCATCCGGTAGCACAGATGTGATCCTGCCTCCAGGACAGTTCCATGATTCAGCCAATGGGAAGACACGCTCTGCAAGAGTGTATCTCCCCATTGGCCAGCCTAGGAAAAGTCCCAGATTGTTGGAGGAAAAAAGTGATAGATTAGCAGTCTTTTACAACTAGTTATGAAACATAAACACCCATTGGTAAGGATTTAGCAGTTTAGGTTCTCAAACAAACTATAAAGTGCAGTCATAGTTACATATTCTTGAATGTTGAATAAAGACATACATCCATCTAGTCTTTTTACCCAACCCATAATCTCAGCTTAACCTCTAGAAGACCTAGTATAATGGGAAAAGCAAAAATTCTTTCTTCCCCAAATGACAATCAGGGAGGATCCGTTTTTTAGACAAAAAAATAAAGTAAATTTAAATGTAAGCAAAAAAAAGAAAGTTTGACTATGATAGCATATTCTAGTATTTGAATAGTTTATTCACATTCATTGTGTTTAATATATGTCCTGCACCCATTAGGATTCCTTTCCAGTTTCATGCTAGATGATATGTCGGTATGGACAAAAAAACTCTGTCACTCCTTATCGAATCCCTTTACTAGTAGGGATTTAAATATTAATAATAGCAATAATTGTATTATTTATTTAATAATAGTATGAAATCTGAGGGGCTTGACTGATTAGACCCCATACAGAGAATGGGATGTCTGTCAGGTTAGTGCAAGTGCATTCCATTGCATATTGTATATACAATGGCATCTGCATGTGTATGGAGGCCTTTACAATCACTACTAGACAACTCTACCCCTGCAATAAGCCAATAAGCACGGTTTGTATTCTAATAATAATAAATATACAGGCTTCCATGGAAAATACGATAAAAAATGACACTATGCAAAGCAAACAGAAAGGGAGTTTTCTTTAACCATACATACAAAATGAAAATAGTATGTTCGGTTACCCACATTTATCTAACTTCGTACACTGTCCTAAGAACTACAGACTCCATCTTTGTTATATCACTTACGTTCTTTGTGCTTTTTCCAGAATTCAGTGCATCGCCATCTAAAAAAAATTACATACTGTTGATTAAAAGGCCTCATTCCACCATCACGACCACAAAATGAATCATTATCAATTTAGCTTTTACTTGCAATGTAGATCTCCAGTAGATTAGATATGGACTAACTCAAACCCATTTCTTTATGTATGTGGTCAATAGTTTGGTGTTAAGCATTTTTACATTAATAATGTTCCCTGCATACTATCTACATCCATCTTACTCATGAGGTAGCACTTCTTTATGTTCATCTTTCTACTTACTCCATTCAATAACAATGATCAAACTCACACCCAATCTCACCTCCATCAGACTCTACCTCCTCAGTATCCTCTGTGGCAATAGTTGGCTTCCCTTTCTTCTCTGACGGGGGACCTTCATCTTTTAACATCTTTCTTTGCCCTGTCTATTAAGAACAGAAAAAGTCTGAGTTTCAAGAATGCGTAATAGTTATAATATACATAGATAATGTTCTTATATTACACAATGAGAGGTACAGTAGAAGGAGTTCTATGACCATATGAAAAGCATGAGACAGGGGCTAAGTATATAGGACATGGAACGTTAACCCGTTTTAACTCTTCTGTTATGTAGCCACCAATTATCATAATATAAACCACTGTTGCTCCCTTTCTGCTTTATTATATGTCCCAATTCCCTGTATTTTTATGGCTTAATTTATGATGCTGCATTTAGTGTTGATATAACGTGGTTACCCCGACCCTAATTTATCTATTTAAGGTGACCCCTATATATCATTTAAGGGTTGTGCGGATGGGCCCTATGTATATAGCAGAGACTGTAGATTACATTTACATGCACACTACCAGACTCTCTTACTAGGATTTGTGTACTAGGGACACCCAGTCTTTATCCATTGTCGAGTATTTTGTCTTTTTGCAAGTAATTAACTTATAAGGGCCCCATGTTGTGACAGAGGTATCCATTTGTGCAAGAATTTATATATATTTTTAATTGCGTATTTTATTATATATTTAATGTGTGATAAAGGCTTGTGTGCTTTGATGGTATAAAACTGGTTACCTATTTTGCTTACTCCAATTACTTTGTTTTGGATTTTGGTACTATTACCCCTTTGTATTCTGTATGAGAGCTTCCTATTTTGACTAGAGTAGGTGTTATTGGTCCGTCTAGGCCCTTCTATCTCCTCACACAATTTAGTTTTTGCGGTATTGGTTTTTTTATGATCTTTATAGGCTGTATAATGGTCTGGTGGATCACCAGATATTATGGGAAAATATATGAGTAGATTTTAATGGACAACTAAAGTATTTTATCAGTAAATATTGTGCAAATCAAAAGCATTGCTAAGAAACGTTGTGTACTTTTAAAACCATGGCATAGTGTAAATTCGAGTTTACAAAATAATATGGTAGTATGTCGATGGTAAACTGGAATATGGGCAAACTACATCTTACTGCTGTAATGTAAACATTCAAAAAGATACATAAATCACTAAAGACCATACACATAGGATCAAAGTAAGTACACATTCTATATAAAAAAATGTAATTGTGCTTACTCTATCCTTATTCATCCTCTTGGTCTTCTGCTTGAATCCACCTCCAAAATAAAAGTTCCCTGTAAATGCTCTTAAACCTGACATCTCAGAAAAAGGCATAGGGCTAAGAAGTGGTGGGGGGTGGGCATGTCCTCTTCCTCCTGTTGGAGCACCTACACTTCCCCGATATCCTCCGCTGGGTCCTCCACCCCAGCCACGTTGGGAATAGTATGACCGACGTCCTTTCTGAGGATTCCCATATCCCATTCCTTGCTCAGAGGAACCAAACCCAATCTGATCATTCATATCATATGAACTGAATCTACAAGAAGGGGGAAAAAAAAGAGAAAGCAGAAAGTTGGTATATTGGGATGAGTTAAATATGAAGCTCAGTGCAGTGTCCAACACCAAACCGTTCCAATTCTCTCAAATAAGCTATTCTGGACAGTTGAAAGTGTGAGATACTGTGGGGTTACCCAGGCAGTCTAGCATCTTTTCTGCATGTAGTAAAAGCAAAGCAGCCACCAAAAAAAACACATTTGGTAACTTTAAGGGCTAGGCCCCAGTTGAGCACACGGGAGAACGCATGATCGTTGTGCTTCTGCAATTTGACCCACATGAGATTGCATGCTCTCTGATAGGACAGCACGTGTAGTGGGGCCACTCCCATAGTCTTTTAAATGCCTGTGCTCCCACTAGTGCAATGGGAACGCAAATCGCAATCCAAAACATGCTAGTGGGGCCTAGCCCTAAAGTACATTTATACTCAACTACCATCTCCTCAAACTGCCAAATAGTACCTAGATGAGGACCTAAACTGGTCCTCACATCAGGGTACTTCTCAGAGTATCTCTAATACTCAAAAAAATTTCCCCCCACCGGCCCACTCCTTTTACGTCTGCAGTGTGTGAAGTGGCCAATGGGAAGACAAGCTCTGCGAGAAGCACGTCTTCCCATTGGCCCTATCGCGACTGTCAATAACAGAAGACTAGAGGAGGAGTGGACTGGTGTAAAAAAGGAAAACTTCAATTAAGTATTACAGATGATATACAAAGTACCCAGAGGTAAGGACGTAGTGGTTAAGGTCCTCACCCAGGGTAATCATTAGGTGTAGATTGGAGGTGAGTCGAATATAAATGACCTTTAATCATTTTGATTTCACGTTTTTGTAAAGAACTTGTTACTTATGAAAGAAAGCAAGGATTTTAAAATACATTGGCTATAAAAAACAAACAATGATATTCTGGTAAGAAAGGGAAAAAAACACTTTCTACAGTTACCTGCCTCCCATTCGGGGCCCTTCTGCATCATCAATATCCAGACCTCCATGCATGGATCCATCAACACAAGACATGGGGTAGGAGGTCTGCCAGGATTTTTTAGTGTAGCCATGTGAAGAATCTGGCCCGTAATCATACCCATAAGAGTCATAGCCTAGAGGTAATGATAATAGCAACAGACATTTTATTAAATCAGTCATTTATTCTGAAGACACAAAGTTGATAATAAACATGGGGTAGGGATGATGGACTTTACCCATTCTTACAATAAAACGATGAATATACCCAAGTAAATAATACACAGACACAGAGATGTGGTGAAAATGGCCGCAACACTTTTATTTATTTAAAATAAAATACTTTTTAACTTCAAACATTTTTAAAAAACAACTTTTGGTTACCAAGCCAACCCGGATTAAACCCCCAGCAGGTTGACCTATTCTCCGTATTCAACAATCACTTCGGCTCCGCCTTAATGCAATCATATTCAGCCAGGAGCCTGCAGTTTTTTAATTTACGGTTAGTTTGGCCAAGTGTTGCGACAATGTTAATAAGTCCATTTAAATGAGTTCATACAAATTCTTTTAAAACAGGGAGGGAGGGCCGGGGATTTTCTGGCTCTCCTCAGGCATTTGAAGGGGATCGGGTCTGGACCCCTAATTTTATACCTCTTGGGTTGCGTCCAAGAGGATGCTGGGACATGAGAGTATCCAATTACTCCCTGTCACCAATGGAGTGATGCTTGACCCTTGGTTCCTTGGAGACCAATCAGATTGGTCAGAGACACTGCAGGGAAAATTGGAACATCTCCCACAGTGTCTCTGAGGAAAGAATAGATTTTCAGGCTTCTCCAAAACGTTAAAGGACAACTCCACCCTCACAAGAACATTTTTTAGAAAGAATGGGCTCTTTAAAATATGTTGATATATCATAGTTTGTCCTATGAATTCATTACTGTATGCCTGCTATGCCTCATGGAAACTGAGCAATTTAGAAACCTGTACTGAGCCTGGGCATGCTCAGAAGAGGCAGACAGGGGATTAACATTCAGTCATTGTGGCTGTGATGTCAACTGTCAAATCCATATAAAAAAAAACTACAGAAGAAAGAAGAATCATGGCACTCTCAAAATTGCTTATAAATACGCATGACTTTATTCATAGTGAAACTGCCAACAAAAGTGGCCTAGTGCAAATAAAGTGAACCAAGTGCAATAAAAAAGTGACTAAGTGCAAATAAATACACACATAAGTACCTCTCAAAAGGACCCAACCCTCTATATCAAATACCATATACAGGTTAGACTTATATATTTCAGATTTCAAAATATTACTGTTTAGGGTTTTGGGGTGTGATTTACCTGTATGTAAGTTTTCATTTTGAGTCTGGACTTGCCCTTTCAAGGATAACTATACTCTAGAAATGTCAAGTACCTGGGGCGGGGAGCTACAGCACGTACCGATTTAATTTGCCAGATTAGTCCTGGACTAGTCCTGTATTAATGATAGTGCTGAAGACAGGAGGAAGTCTGACAGAATCAGATTTCTTTTGGCTGGTGCTCCTCACAGAAACAATATTGAGAGTTAGGAATTACCTTTAAATTTGCACCAATAGATGGTCAACCAACTTCTAATGCCCAAAACAATTTGTACAATCATTCCTTATAAGACAAGTATACTCACCTCACCTTCTTCTTCCCATTAGTAGTACCAAGGGTGAGGACCTAAATGCTAAGTCCTCCACCCTAGGTACTTTACCTAACACCTAAACTTACACCTTAGTTGCGTCTGTGTTGCGGTCCTCTTCTGCAGTCCGTGATGTAGCCAATGTAAAGCCTCTCTCTGCATGCCTTCCCATTGGCTACATTGCCGACTGTCACTGACAGTGGCAGAAGGAAGGAATAGACTGGAGTGCATGCAGATGGAAACTTAAAGTATAAAACCAGTTAGGTAAAGTACCCAGACATGAGGACTGCAGCTTTCAATGAGGGAAAAGGTGAGTATAATTGTCTCTTAAACAATAATTACACCCAGACACAACATTTCTCTTTAACTCTTGCAGCTTCAATGTCTGCTAATGCAGACACAGATTATTCCATCCTGGTGGTGGTCTTTTCATGCAAGGTCTGTCCCCAGCCAAGATTCACATTTTATGCTTTCACATTGCAACATTTACCAAATCTCTTAAACTACTTCACACTATCTGAATATACATAATTATTAAAAAAAATAATTTTTAAAAAATCCACTTTTACAAACTGTTGCACTCTAAAGTGGGAGACAAGTTATCTGATTATGGTCTTGTCTAGGAAATCAGAACCCTTCCAGCAGGTAGAGCTGGGATGTCAAACCTGCGGCCCTCCAGATATTTGCAAACTACAAATCCCAGCATTCCCTGGCTGCAGTAAGCAGGTTTGATATACATGGGGTAATTACTATACTCCTTATAGAACTGCAACTCTCATTAACTCCTTATTAGGCATCGTGTGCCAGTGTATCGCAATGTGGGTAGCCACTTTTTTTTTTGCAAATTACATCCTCTCCAATTACAGATTATTAACAAAATTGCAGCAGAAACACAATACATTGCACATTTCACTTGCGTAAACATGCTCTGTATTGTACCCACTGCCTTAAATTGGAAGTTCAGTGCAAATACATATGCTTTTCAGAAAAAATAGCAGTATTTTTTCATCCCAATGACCTTAATCTGCCAATTCAGCATTTTGTCTGTATATAAATAAATGCAACCTAATACTGACTTCCTGTTTGCAGGACCGCTAATAGAGACCATTATGGTCTTGCCCTTGACCCAGCGCCTGGGTTGATTCAGTTGCTCAGTAGAGATCTGAGCATCTTTGACCCATCCAACAACCAATCAGTAGAAATTACTTTTAGGAACATTCCAAGGATGTGGCGCATCAGTGGCGTAACTACCGCTCCCGCAATCCCTGCAACCGCGGGGGGCCCGGACGGTAGTAGGGCCCGCCACAAGCCCCTAATTTGCGCAGGACGAGCTGGTTTTAAACAGGTGATCGCACGTATGAATGAAACATACACGCTATCAGCTTTTTAAAAGACCGGACGCGAAGTTCCGGAAGTTCAGGGTTCTGTCTTTTAAAAAGCTGATTGCGCGTATGTTTCATTCATATGCGCGATCACCTGTTTAAAAAAAGCTCGTCCTGCGCAAATTAGGGGCTTGTGGCAGACCGCGATCACCTGTTTAAAAACTGCTTGTCCTGCATTCAAGTCTTGCCAAGGGAGGGGGGAGTCAGGGGCCCGGCCCCCAAACCCGTGGGGGGGCCTGGGTCCCTTCAGGTACGCCCCTGTGGTGCATCCTGGGTAGAAGAAGGACCGTTAGAACCTGAAATGTCAGCTCACTAATGTCAACAGCAGGGAACAGCAAAGGGTATGAAATCAACTGATTTTTCAAAATGGGAGAGAATATGTAGAACAACTAAGAAGGCATTGCTTGTGAAGGTTCTCATTCATCCAGGTCATGGTATATCTGTTGTATTCAATTAGATCAACTGGACTTGAAGTTTAGTTCTTGAAGACGTTTCGCTAGTCATCCGACTGGCTTTCTCAATTCGGAATGACTTGTACAAGAATCTGTGGCAATTATGTACCCTGGAAAATCTCAATTAGCATATCACAGCCAAGTGTTAAGGGCGTGATTGCATAGTGGCTAAGAGGTGTTATAGGAACGCCCAGAGTAAGGTGTCAAAACAGCATTGTACATGGCTGAAAGTTGGTGTCGAACCCCCCTACCTCTATTTAGGCTTGGTTTCTTTATTTTCACATAAATGGCCTCCTTAACACCTCCCTTGAACCAGTCACGTTCCTTTGCCAATATGTTAACATTACAATCTTCAAAGGTATGTCCTTTATCCTTAAGATGCAGGTACACGGCAAAGTCCTGACCCGAGGAATTGGCTCTTCTGTGCTGGGCCATACGTTGATGCAGTTGCTGTTTGGTCTCCCCCACATACAAATCACTTTACACAAACTAACAATTTAACAAATATTAATAATTTTCACTGAACTGTCCCTTTAAACTGGACATTCAGCATTTTGTTTATGTAAAAATAAATGCTTCCGAAATAATGACTTCCTGTTTGCAGGACCCCTAATAGAGACAGTTATGGTCTTGCCCTTGACCCAGCGCCTGGGTTGATTCAGTTACTCAGTAGAGATATGAGCATGTTTTACCCATCCAACCAGTAGAAATTACCGTTAGGAACATTCCAAGGTAGTCTCCCATGAATTGGGGTGGTCTCCCGCGGTCCTACCCCAAACTCCCGCAATGAAGAGGAGTCCTGAATCTCCTCCCTGCCACACCCCTTTTTGGCTGCCACACCCCCTGACTGCCCACACCATGCTATAACCCCGCCCCCTGCACCCACTGGTGTGCATGCCCCGTCCACTGTGTGGCATCACCCTACCCGGAAGCATGAAGTGGCAGGGTGGGATGTCAGCTCAGCAGGGAATAGCAAGGGCAATAAATTCAACAGATTTCAAAATAGAAGAGAATATGTAGAATAGCTAGGGATGTATAATATCAACTAGGAATTTAAAATAATGCTATTATCCACTGAACTGTCCCTTTAAAATACAATTCCAATCAGCCCTAGCTGCCAGGTGATGGGTTATTTTATCCCATACCAGCTGCAGGCCACAGGTAAACGGTTTTATAGGGTGATACTTTATGTGATTGTCTAGAAATGACTGGTAAGTAACCCAACATATATATTATGACAGTTAATGGGGAAATACAAACCCCAACCACCAGCACCAAGGACCAAAGTACACAACCTACCTCCTGCGTAGCTACGTCCGCTCCTACCATCCATTCCGCCTCTATAACCACTAAGGTACAGCCCCTTTTCCGCTCTGGCCCCGCCTCCGGGCCGGCTCCTGCGCGGTCCGTTTCCCACTTCCATCGCACCTTTGCTTCCGTTTGCAGCTTCTCCTGTCACTCATATAGATTTTGTTCCTAATTGGCCGATGAGAATCAACTTTGTACAGCCCTTTCCGGGTCAAAAAACAGTTGGTCAACGTTTATTCTAGTCTTCCACCTATAGGACCTGATATTCATAGTCCCAATGGGTGGAGCCAATGTCACTCACGCACGGCCTCCTTAACTCGCCCTTTAAACACCCCCTTTAAAGGGAGCGTACAAAATACTTACATGCAGATAGCTTAAAGAGACAGATCACCTCCAAACAAAGCATTGCCAGAAAATCATTATGCTGTAAAATCTGCACAAATATCAGCACTGATCACTGAAAATATCTCTATATATAATATATCTATATAAATATCTATCTATATAATATATCTATCTATATAATCCTTCCTTTATATAAAAATATTTTCCATTTTGTGGAGATTGCATTGAGTTTTTAGACTGTACTATGTAGGTGGGGGTAGGCTAAAATAATATACATAGTTAAAGTGTATATTGTAATGTAAAAGGTATAACATTAATTAGTTTATTAATATGTTCAAAATAAAGATATATAAGTGTGTAACAGTGTGTAAATGGCATATGAAATAAAAAATAAAAAAGTACTAACATACAGAATCTCCCCACATTTGAATGGACTGGTCAAAATGGGAGCTATAGACACACCTCTCAAATTTATTAAATTCTGCATGGAAGTTTGCTGTAATTTCCTTATTGTCCTTATTATCCAATAGGTGTGCTTCTTGTAGCTGCTGTAGCACTACATCACATCCTGATGCAATGCATGCTTTACAGTAACATCCTTTAGCTTTGCATTGTGGTAGAGACTTACTGAGCATGTGCGAGTTAATGGCCAATCAAAAAACAGTTTGCTTTCCCAGTAAGTGTAGCTGACATCCGGCTGTATTGCATTGTGGGAGAGAGTATCAGGATGCTTTAGAGTTATATCCTGCTGTATTGCATTGTGGGAGAGAGCTTCACATGTGTAGTGGGAGCGGGTGGGCATGGCCAAACGACACTGCTTTACTGAAGACTTTTCTTTCTCCTACAGGCTGCTTTACTAAAGGATCCCTTTGTTTTGGCTGCTTCCCTTAAGGGAAGTTTCCTTCTTATGCTGGTAAGTGTCTAAATGTTATTTTTTGCTTTAGTGTACAGTCTCTGTGTGTCTCTGTCTCTCTGTGTGTCTCTGTCTCTCTCTCTCTCTGTGTCTCTCTCTCTCTCTCTCTGTCTCTCTATCTGTCTCTCTCTATGTGTCTGTCTCTCTCTCTCGCTCTGTCTCTCTCTCGCTCTCTCTCTCTTGCTCTGTCTCTCTCGCTCTGTCTCTCGCTCTGTCTCTCTCTCGCTCTGTCTCTCTCTCGCTCTGTCTCTCTCTCTGTCTCTCTCTCTGTCTCTCTGTCTGTGCTCACAATGATCAGCTTCCAGGTTAGTACAATTATTATAAATTGTCATATTACTGTAATAGTGGCCAACTGTATTCTAGCAGCCAATAGGAATACCCAATATTAAACAAGCACAGGTTCCTCCTTACTGCCACATGTGTGTAAACTACAGCATCTAACAAAGCCCTTCCACATTGGTCGTAATCCAGGTGAAAGCCAATAGTGTTCCGTTTAACTGGGAGAGAAGGCATTGCCTATAGAAATGGTGGGCGATCCCTGCTGTTGCTAGGTATTGAGACGCTGCCTGTTTCTGCTTGAGAGCCCTGGGGATTAGCTGGAGGAGGGAGTTAATGTGTGTACAGTATTGTATGTATACAACTTGACAGCACCTGGTCTGGGGCCTGGGAGCCTGGTTTTTGGCCGCGAACAACCGCAAACACCCCCTGGAAGAGGGACAAGAAAGGATGAGGAAGGAGGTAGTTTTGTTAGGGTTACTAGGGGAAGTGGGGGACGGAAGAGTAGGGGGGCTTCTTCCCAGATTGTCCATCCCAACAGATTTGCCGCCTTAGGTAATGAAGTGGAGGAGGACACCTCGGAATTAGCATGTATGGAGGGGGCTAGTCCCTTGAGCACCCAGGGGACTGCCATCTCTGATACAAGGGAGGAGGAACGAAGGGTCAGGAATGCAAGGCAGGTGGTAGTGGTAGGGGACTCCATTATAAGGAAGGTAGATAGGGTAATCTGCCGCCAAGACCCTACATGCCGAACTGTGTGTTGCCTGCCTGGTGCTAGGGTTCGGCATGTGGTGGATCGTGTAGACAGATTATTGGGTGGGGCCGGGTGTGACCCGGCGGTCTTGGTTCACATTGGTGCCAATGACAAAGTTAGAGGTGGAGGTGAGGTCCTTAAACATGATTTCCGAGAACTAGGGGCCAAGATAAAAGCAAGGACCTCCAGGGTAGTGTTTTCAGAAATACTACCGCAGCCACGTGCTAAGCCAGGGAGACAGCGGGAGCTTAGGAGCATTAATGCGTGGCTAAGAGAGTGGTGTAAGGAAGAAGGGTTTGGGTTTATTGAGAACTGGGCAGACTTTGCTGTCGGCTACAGGCTCTTTAGTAGGGATGGGTTGCACCTCACTGATGGTGGTGCAGCTGTTTTAGGGGAGAAGATGGCTAGAGGGTTGGAGGAGATTTTAAACTAGGTTTGGGGGGGGAGGGTATTAGCAGTCTCACTGGGATAGATTGTCCAGGAGGAAAGCAGGGTGTAGATAGGCCAGTGGTGGGTGGAAAGGGGGGTGGGGCTAGCATAGGGGATAGGGAGGAATGTGTATCAAAGTGTACGAATAAATTACAGGATCATAATCTAAAATGTATGTTTGCAAATGCGAGAAGCCTGGCTGACAAAATGGGTGAATTGGAAATGATGGCATTGAATGAAAAGTATGATGTAATAGGTATAGCAGAAACGTGGTTGAACAGTTCTCACGACTGGGCTGTAAATATAGAAGGATATGCCTTGTTTAGGCAGGACAGAAAAAAAAGGAAAGGGGGAGGAGTATGTGTATATGTTAAAAAAGAATTGAAGCCAAATTTAAAAGAAGAGATAGCTGGTGATATGGATGATAAAGTGGAGGCAATATGGGTGGAATTAGGCAACAGGAAAGGGGGTAATGTCATTGTTGGTGTCTGCTATAAGCCGCCAAATGCTAGCAGAGAGGAGGTGAGTCAACTTCATATGCAGTTGGCAAGGGCTGCAAGTTTGGGGAGTGTGCTCATTATGGGGGACTTCAATTACCCTGACATTGATTGGTGTGGTGGAACTGCCATCACAGAAAAAGGCGATGAGTTCCTGAATTTGCTGCAGGATAATTTTCTCTCACAGGTGGTTGAGGTTCCTACTAGAAAAGGAGCTCTGTTGGATCTGGTAATATCTAACATTGTGGAGCGCATTATAGATATAAAGGTAACTGGAGGCTTAGGGAATAGTGACCATGAAATAGTGGCATTTGGACTTTGTTATCGAAAGGAAAAGTGCGCTGGGTTAACAAAGACATTTAATTTCAGGAAAGCAAATTTTCCCAGGTTAAAAGCAGCTCTTCAGAATGTCAACTGGGATAATGTATTATCAGGTAAAGGTACTGAACAGAAGTGGACTGTGTTCAAGGGGATTTTAAGCCAGTTCACATCTAAATTTATACCCTTGGGAAATAAATGTAAAAAAAATAAATCCGCGCCCATGTGGCTGAATTCTGATGTAAAGAGGCAAATGGTAAGGAAGAAAAAGGCATTTAAAACCTTTAAGGCAGAGGGAACGGAAAGGGCCTTTAGGGAGTATAAAAACTGTAACAAGGAGTGTAAGAAAGCAATCAAACTAGCTAAAATTAATAATGAAGTTAGGATAGCTGAAGAAAGCATCACTAAGCCTAAACATTTTTTTAAGTATATTAATAGTAAGAAGATGAGGACTGAGAATGTGGCACCATTAATTAATGGGGATAAGTTAGTTACGGAGGATGGCGATAAAGCAAATGTCTTGAATAATTTTTTTTCCTCTGTATACACTATAGAAGATCCAAGTACAGATATCATAGAGTATAGTAGCAATAAAGGTATACAAGATTCAAGTTCACTTTGGTTAACCGAGGATATGGTACAGAAAGAACTAAATAAGGTTAATATTAGTAAATCTCCTGGACCGGATAAAATACATCCTCGGGTACTTAGGGAGCTAAGTTCAGTTTTATCTAGGCCATTGTTTCTTATTTTTGCTGATTCCCTCATGTCCGGTGGTGTGCCTCTGGATTGGAAAAAGGCTGATGTTATTCCAATATTCAAAAAGGGTAGTCGTTCACAGCCGGGTAATTACAGGCCTGTAAGTTTAACTTCAGTGGTGGGGAAGATCCTGGAAAGTTTAATAAGGGATCATGTTCTAGAGTATGTTTCAAGGACTGACATTATAAGTAGTAACCAGCATGGATTTAGGAGGAATAGATCTTGTCAAACTAACTTGCTTGGCTTTTATGAGGAAGTAAGTAGAAATTTAGACTCTGGTATAGCAGTAGATGTAGTTTACTTGGATTTTGCAAAGGCTTTTGATACAGTCCCCCATAGGCGACTAATGAATAAGCTAAGGTCTGTTGGTCTGGGGAGTCACATTTGTACATGGATAGAAAATTGGTTAAAGAATAGGATGCAGAGAGTAGTTGTTAATGGGGCTTCATCATTATGGACTAAAGTGCTAAGTGGGGTGCCACAGGGTTCTGTGTTGGGGCCGCTTCTATTTAATCTATTTATTAATGATTTGGAAGTGGGTATTGTCAGCAAGGTTTCTGTGTTTGCTGACGACACAAAACTTTGTCGACCATTAAAAACTTCAGAGGATGTGCAATCGTTGCAAGGGGATCTAGATAGATTATCACATTGGGCTGCTAAGTGGCAGATGAAATTCAATGTTGATAAATGTAAGGTGATGCATTTTGGACTTAAAAGTCCTTGTGCTACTTATACTATAAATGGCTCTGTGTTAAGTGAATCCCTGTTGGAAAGGGATCTTGGAGTTTTGGTGGATAACAAACTTAAAGGTAGCAAGCAGTGCCAGGCGGCAACAGCCAGAGCCAGCATGGTATTGTCTTGTATAAAGCGAGGTATGGATTCAAGGGAGGAAAATGTAATTCTCCCTCTTTACAAAGCATTGGTAAGGCCTCATTTGGAATATGCAGTGCAATTTTGGAATCCTGTGTACAAAAAGGACATCTTTGAAATGGAAAGGGTTCAGAGAAGGGCAACTAAATTAATAAGGGGATTGGGGGAGCTTGAATATGAAGAGAGACTGGAAAAGTTACAATTATGTACGCTGGAGAAAAGGCGCTTGCGTGGGGATATGATTACTGTGTATAAATACATTAACGGGCCATACAATAAACTATCTGGGGCATTGTTCACCAAGAGAACATGTCAAAGGACACGAGGACATCCCTTAAGACTTGAAGAAAAAAGGTTTAGGCTTCAAGCTCGGAAAGGGTTTTTCACTGTGAAAACGGTAAGGCTATGGAACTGTCTTCCAGTGGACGTTGTAATGGCAGGTTCATTGGTCAGTTTTAAAAAAAAGCTGGATGAGTTTCTGCAAACAAGGAATGTTGCAAGTTACTGGTATTGATCCATAAAGTAGAGTTGATCCAGGGAAATTTCCGATTGCCACTTGGAGTCAGGAAGGAATTTTTTCCCCCTTCATAAATTTGGTGGGGGTTTTTTGCCTTCCTCTGGATCAACAGTTAGGCAGGAAATGAGGATATTGCTAGATGGGTTGGACTGGATGGACGTATGTCTTTATTCAACCTCAAATACTATACTATACTATACTAAGACGGAACTACCGGGAAAGGCTCCAAGTGCCGCGGGAAGTGCCGCGGAGCCTCCCAACACTTGCGGCAGGGCCTGGGAGCCTGGTTTTCAGCCGCGAACAACCGCAAACACCCCCTGGAAGTCGGAACTACCAGGAAGAGCTCCAAGTGCCGCGGGAAGTTATCATTAGGAAAAAACTTATCTAATACATAATAATTACACTACAAAAATAACAGCATTATTACTTAAAATATGTCATTCTTAGATAGGACTACCCTAATATGGAGGGCCTTGTAAGTGGCGGGTAGCTTACACATATATTTTAATCAATATATGTAACTAACACTCCAGCAAATAAAACTATATAAAATTTGTTAAAAACCCACTGTGCACCAACGGGCACACTTTTGCTAGTCTATCTATATAAATATCTATCTATATATCTATATAATATCTCTATCTATATAATATCTCTATCTATATAAATATCTATCTATATAATCTATATATATATCTCTCTATCTATATAAATATCTATCTATTTAATATATCTATATAACTATCTATATATAATATATCTATATAAATATCTATCTATTTAATATATCTATCTATAGAATATATCTATCTATATAAATATCTATCTATATAATATATCTATCTATATAACTATCTATCTATATAATATATCTATATAACTATCTAACTATATATCTATCTATATAACTATCTATCTATATAATATATCTATCTATATAAATATCTATCTATCTTCTAGTATATAAATTATATATCTATATAAAAGTGTGCTGCATTCAAGTAAATGCACAGGATTTTCATGGAGGGGATTCTGAATGGGTTATCACTGAACAAGCACAGTAGGAAATGAATGACCGAAGACATCCATATATTCTATTATATAGGGATCATATAATATTCTATACTTTTCTTGCCATGATTATCATTACAGTAAGGCTTCATTCCTATGGTGTTTTGGTGCAATTTCATTTTCATATAACACATCTTCACCAATGAGTTGTGATGCAGTGTGTTGCTCCCAACGCACTGCATGAAGCAGTTTGCTGCATTAAAATCAATGGATAATGCAGGGAAACGTCTGTTTGTGACCATGGAAGAGAGATGTATTTTCTTTGGTAAATAAACATTCCAGCTGTCACTTTCCAACAGTCATTTCCCAAATGTATAGCATAGTAAAGTATTTGAGGTTGAATAAGGACATACGTCCATCCAGTCCAACCCATCTAGCAATATCCTCATTTCCTGTTTAACTGTTGATCCAGAGAAAGGCAAAAAAACCCCACCAAATTTATGAAGGGAAAAAAAATCCTTCCTGACTCCAAGTGGCAATCGGAAATTTCCCTGGATCAACTCATCCAGCTTTTTTTTTTAAACTATCCAATGAACCTGCCATAACAACGTCCACTGGAAGACAGTTCCATAGCTTTACCGTTCTCATAGTGAAAAACCCTTTCCGAGCTTGAAGCCTAAACCTTTTTCTTCAAGTCTTAAGGGATGTCCTCGTGTCCTCTGACATTTTCTATTGGTGAACAATGCCCCAGATTATTGTATGGCCCGTTAATATATTTATACTCAGTAATCATATAGTAGTATAGTATAGTATTTGAGGTTGAATAAAGACATACGTCCATCCAGTCCAACCCATCTAGCAATATCCTCATTTCCTGCCTAACTGTTGATCCAGAGGAAGGCAAAAAACCCCCACCAAATTTATGAAGGGGGAAAAAATTCCTTCCTGACTCCAAGTGGCAATCGGAAATTTCCCTGGATCAACTCTACTTTATGTATCAATACCAGTAACTTGCAACATTCCTTGTTTGCAGAAACTCATCCAGCTTTTTTTTAAAACTGACCAATGAACCTGCCATTACAACGTCCACTGGAAGACAGTTCCATAGCCTTACCGTTTTCACAGTGAAAAACCCTTTCCGAGCTTGAAGCCTAAACCTTTTTTCTTCAAGTCTTAAGGGATGTCCTCGTGTCCTTTGACATGTTCTCTTGGTGAACAATGCCCCAGATAGTTTATTGTATGGCCCGTTAATGTATTTATACACAGTAATCATATCCCCACGCAAGCGCCTTTTCTCCAGCGTACATAATTGTAACTTTTCCAGTCTCTCTTCATATTCAAGCTCCCCCAATCCCCTTATTAATTTAGTTGCCCTTCTCTGAACCCTTTCAATTTCAAAGATGTCCTTTTTGTACACAGGATTCCAAAATTGCACTGCATATTCCAAATGAGGCCTTACCAATGCTTTGTAAAGAGGGAGAATTACATTTTCCTCCCTTGAATCCATACCTCGCTTTATACAAGACAATACCATGCTGGCTCTGGCTGTTGCCGCCTGGCACTGCTTGCTACCTTTAAGTTTGTTATCCACCAAAACTCCAAGATCCCTTTCCAACAGGGATTCACTTAACACAGAGCCATTTATAGTATAAGTAGCACAAGTATTTTTAAGTCCAAAATGCATCACCTTACATTTATCAACATTGAATTTCATCTGCCACTTAGCAGCCCAATGTGATAATCTATCTAGATCCCCTTGCAACGATTGCACATCCTCTGAAGTTTTTAATGGTCGACAAAGTTTTGTGTCGTCAGCAAACACAGAAACCTTGCTGACAATACCCACTTCCAAATCATTAATAAATAGATTAAATAGAAGCGGCCCCAACACAGAACCCTGTGGCACCCCACTTAGCACTTTAGTCCATAATGATGAAGCCCCATTAACAACTACTCTCTGCATCCTATTCTTTAACCAATTTTCTATCCATGTACAAATGTGACTCCCCAGACCAACAGACCTTAGCTTATATTCCTTAGCGCCTATGGGGACTGTATCAAAAGCCTTTGCAAAATCCAAGTAAACTACATCTACTGCTATACCAGAGTCTAAATTTCTACTTACTTCCTCATAAAGCCAAGCAAGTTAGTTTGACAAGATCTATTCCTCCTAAATCATGCTGGTTACTACTTATAATGTCAGTCCTTGAAACATACTCTAGAACATGATCCCTTATTAAACTTTCCAGGATCTTCCCCACCACTGAAGTTAAACTTACAGGCCTGTAATTACCCGGCTGTGAACGACTACCCTTTTTGAATATTGGATAACATCAGCCTTTTTCCAATCCAGAGGCACACCACCGGACATGAGGGAATCAGCAAAAATAAGAAACAATGGCCTAGATAAAACTGAACTTAGCTCCCTAAGTACCCGAGGATGTATTTTATCCGGTCCAGGAGATTTACATATTACACCTTATTTAGTTCTTTCTGTACCATTCCTCGGTTAACCAAAGTGAACTTGAATCTTGTAAACCTTTATTGCTACTTACTCTATGATATCTGTACTTGGATTCTTCTATAGTGTATACAGAGGAAAAAAATTATTCAGACATTTGCTTTTCGCCATCCTCCGTAACTAACTTATCCCCATTATTTAATGGTGCCACATTCTCAGTCCTCATCTTCTTACTATTAATATACTTAAAAAAATGTTTAGGCTTAGATGATGCTTTCTTCAGCTATCCTAACTTCATTATTAATTTTAGCTAGTTTGATTGCTTTCTTACACTCCTTGTTACAGTTTTTATATACTCCCTAAAGGCCCTTTCCGTTCCCTCTGCCTTAAAGGTTTTAATGCCTTTTTCTTCCTTACCATTTGCTCTTTACATCAGAATTCAGCCACATGGGCGCGGATTTATTTTTTTTACATTTATTTCCCAAGGGTATAAATTTAGATGTGAACTGGCTTAAAATCCCCTTGAACACAGTCCACTTCTGTTCAGTACCTTTACCTGATAATACATTATCCCAGTTGACATTCTGAAGAGCTGCTTTTAACCTGGGAAAATTTGCTTTCCTGAAATTAAATGTCTTTGTTAACCCAGCGCACTTTTCCTTTCGATAACAAAGTCCAAATGCCACTATTTCATGGTCACTATTCCCTAAGCCTCCAGTTACCTTTATATCTATAATGCGCTCCACAATGTTAGATATTACCAGATCCAACAGAGCTCCTTTTCTAGTAGGAACCTCAACCACCTGTAGAGAAATTATCCTGCAGCAAATTCAGGAACTCATCGCCTTTTTCTGTGATGGCAGTTCCACCACACAATCAATGTCAGGGTAATTGAAGTCCCCCATAATGAGCACACCCCCAAACTTGCAGCCCTTGCCAACTGCATATGAAGTTGACTCACCTCCTCTCTGCTAGCATTTGGCGGCTTATAGCAGACCCCAACAATGACTTACCCCCTTTCCTGTTGCCTAATTCCACCCATATTGCCTCCACTTTATCATCCATATCACCAGCTATCTCTTCTTTTAAATTTGGCTTCATTCTTTTTTAACATATACACATACTCCTCCCCCTTTCCTTTTTTTCTGTCCTGCCTAAACAAGGCATAACCTTCTATATTTACAGCCCAGTCGTGAGAACTGTTCAACCACGTTTCTGCTATACCTATTCATCATACTTTTCATTCAATGCCATCATTTCCAATTCACCCATTTTGTCAGCCAGGCTTCTCGCATTTGCAAACATACATTTTAGATTATGATCCTGTAATTTATTCGTACACTTTGATACACATTCCTCCCTATCCCCTATGCTAGCCCCACCCCCCCTTTCCTCCTACCACCACTGGCCTATCTACACCACCTGCTTTCCTCCTGGACAATCTATCCCAGTGAGACTGCATAACCCTCCCCCCCCCAAACCTAGTTTAAAATCTCCTCCAACCCTCTAGCCATCTTCTCCCCTAAAACAGCTGCACCACCATCAGTGAGGTGCAACCCATCCCTACTAAAGAGCCTGTAGCCGACAGCAAAGTCTGCCCAGTTCTCAATAAACCCAAACCCTTCTTCCTTACACACACTCTCTTAGCCACGCATTAATGCTCCTAAGCTCCGCTGTCTCCCTTGGCTTAGCACGTGGCTGCGGTAGTATTTCTGAAAACACTACCCTGGAGGTCCTTGCTTTTATCTTGGCCCCTAGTTCTCGGAAATCATGTTAAGGACCTCACCTCCACCTCTAATTTGTCATTGGCACCAATGTGAACCAAGACCGCCGGGTCACACCCGGCCCCACCCAATAATCTGTCTACACGATCCACCACATGCCGAACCCTAGCACCAGGCAGGCAACACACAGTTCGGCATGTAGGGTCTTGGCGGCAGATTACCCTATCTACCTTCCTTATAATGGAGTCCCCTACCACTACCACCTGCCTTGCATTCCTGACCCTTCGTTCCTCCTCCCTTTGTATCGAGATGGCAGTCCCCTGGTGCTCAAGGGACTAGCCCCTTCCATACATGCTAATTCCGAGGTGTCCTCCTCCACTTCATTACCTAAGGCGGCAAATCCCACGCAAGTGCCTTTTCTCCAGCATACATAATTGTAACTTATCCATCTCGCTTCATATTCAAGCTCCCCACAAACCACTTATTAATTTATTGCCCTTCTCTGAACCCTTTCCATTTCAAAGATGTCCTTTTTGCACACAGGATTCCAAAATTGCACTGCATACTCCAAATGAGGCCTTACCAAGAGGGAGAATACATTTTTTTTGCCCTTGAATCCATACCTCTCCTATACAAGACATACCATGCTGGCTCTAGCTGCTGCTGTCTGGCACTGCTTGCTACCTTTAAGGTTGTTATCCACCAAAACTCCAAGATCCTCCCCCCAAGCAAAAAACATGTATGTTTTTTGCTTGAATAAACACTGGAAATGAAATAGTGTGCTCCTCCAACTTTCTTGCATTTGCTGTATTTTATCCGGTCCAGGAGATTTATTAATATTAACCGTATTTAGTTCTTTCTGTACCATATCCTCGGTTAACCAAAATGCACTTGAATCTTTTATACCATTATTGCTACTATACTCTATGATATCTGTACTTGGATCTTCTATAGTGTATACAGAGGGAAAAAAATTATTCAAGACATTTGCTTTATCGCCATCCTCCGTAACTAACTTATCCCCATTAATTAATGGTGCCACATTCTCAGTCCTCATCTTCTTACTATTAATATACTTAAAAAAAAATTTAGGCTTAGTGATGCTTTCTTCAGCTATCCTAACTTTATTATTAATTTTAGCTAGTTTGATTGCTTTCTTACACTCCTTATTACAGTTTTTATAATCCCTAAAGGCCCTTTCCGTTCCCTCGGCCTTATAGGTTTTAAATGCCTTTTTCTTCCTTTCCATTTGCCTCTTTACATCAGAATTCAGCCACATGGGCGCGGATTTATTTTTTTTACATTTATTTCTTAAGGGTATAAATATAGATGTGAACTGGCTTAAAATCCCCTTGAACACAGTCCACTTCTGTTCAGTACATTTACCTGATAATACATTATCCCAGTTGACATTCTGAAAAGCTGCTTTTAACCTGGGAAAATTTGCTTTCCTGAAATAAAATGTCTTTGTTAACCCAGCGCACTTTTCCTTTCGATAACAAAGTCTAAATGCCACTATTTCATGGTCACTATTCCCTAAGCCTCCAGTTACCTTTATATCTATAATGCGCTCCACAATGTTAGATATTACCAGATCCAACAGAGCTCCTTTTCTAGTAGGAACCTCAACCACCTGTGAGAGAAAATTATCCTGCAGCAAATTCAGGAACTCATCGCCTTTTTCTGTGATGGCAGTTCCACCACACCAATCAATGTCAGGGTAATTGAAGTCCCCCATAATGAGCACACTCCCCAAACTTGCAGCCCTTGCCTTGCATATATAGTTGACTCACCTCCTCTCTGCTAGCATTTGGCAGCTTATAGCAGACACCAACAATGACATTACCCCCTTTCCTGTTGCCTAATTCAACCCATATTGCCTCCACTTTATCATCCATATCACCAGTTATCTCTTCTTTTAAATTTGGCTTCAATTCTTTTTTAACATAAACACATACTCCTCCCCCTTTCCTTTTTTTTTGTCCTGCCTAAACAAGGCATATCCTTCTATATTTACAGCCTAGTCGTGAGAACTGTTCAACCACGTTTCTGCTATACCTATTACATCATACTTTTCATTCAATGTCATCATTTCCAATTCACCCATTTTGTCAGCCAGGCTCCTTGCATTTGCAAACATACATTTTAGATTATGATCCTGTAATTTATTCGTACACTTTAATACACATGCCTCCCTATCCCCTATGCTAGCCCCCCCCCCCTTTCCGCCCACCACTGGCCTATCTACACCCTGCTTTCCTCCTGGGCTATCTATCCCAGTGAGACTGCTAATACCCTCCCCCCCCAAACCTAGTTTAAAATCTCCTCCAACCCTCTAGCCATCTTCTCCCCTAAAACAGCTGCACCACCATCAGTGAGGTGCAACCCATCCCTACTAAAGAGCCTGTAGCCGACAGCAAAGTCTGCCCAGTTCTCAATAAACCCAAACCCTTCTTCCTTACACCACTCTCTTAGCCCCGCATTAATGCTCCTAAGCTCCCGTTGTCTCCCTGGCTTAGCACATGGCTGTGGTAGTATTTCTGAAAACACTACCCTGGAGGTCCTTGCTTTTATCTTGGCCCCTAGTTCTCGGAAATCATGTTTAAGGACCTCACCTCCACCTCTAACTTTGTCATTGGCACCAATGTGAACCAAGACCGCCGGGTCACACCCGGCCCCACCCAATAATCTGTCTACACGATCCACCACATGCCGAACCCTAGCACCAGGCAGGCAACACACAGTTCGGCATGTAGGGTCTTGGCGGCAGATTACCCTATCTACCTTCCTTATAATGGAGTCCCCTACCACTACCACCTGCCTTGCATTCCTGACCCTTCGTTCCTCCTCCCTTGTATCAGAGATGGCAGTCCCCTGGGTGCTCAAGGGACTAGCCCCTTCCATACACGCTAATTCCGAGGTGTCCTCCTCCACTTCATTACCTAAGGTGGCAAATCTGTTGGGATGGACAATCTGGGAAGAAGCCCCCCTACTCTTCCGTCCCCCACTTCCCCTAGTAACCCTAACAAAACTACCTCCTTCCTCAACCTTTCCTGTCCCTCTTACACCCACCTCTATATTGGCCCCAGCCAGTGCCTGCTGATCCCCCAGTTCTGCCAATCCCTGCAATGCTGCAAACTGCCCCCTTAGACTCTTCACCTCAGCTTCCAAACAGGCAACCCACTCACACCTGACACAGACATAGGTTCCCCGGAATGTCTGCTCCAGGTTCCTATACATGTGGCAGGATGCACATTGCATGGTACCGACAAAACTGTCCCTTCTAATACACCACACCACATTCCTAGACCCCATACAATATCATATTATCTGTACACTGGCATACTTTATAAACAAAGGGGTTTTAGTATACATTACGTCAAGGTAACCCCAGTCTGGAAGGTCCTAACGTCTAACCTTTTTTAATTTCTTTACTTTAATTATGATTAGCAAACTTTTTTAATTTCTCATACTTGCACTCTGTAACAATATAGCAGGCTTTCCCACTTCCCCCCCAGCCCTTTATAGTGGTTTATATTAAAGGCATGGGAACTCCCATTACAATAAAGGGCCATGTTGGGGGTGCTATTACCACATGGAAGCTTGACCATCCTTCCTAATAGATACATTATACAATAGAAGGATTGTGGTCAAGGCCCTCCAGACAGTGGTCGGACCTTAAGAGGCAGAAGCCTCATTTCATTGATGCCATCTGGCAAATTATGAAAGTTAAGTGTCCTTTATATTATTCCTGTATTGAAATAAGTAGTAAAATAATTCAATTCACTTTATTCTGACGAATTTAAAAAAATCCATTACTAATCCATTCATTTAGCTAGAGAGAGACATATCCCAGTTCTTTCTAATTCTCTTTCACTGGTTATTACGTTATTATTATTTTTTTATTAATATATTTATGTGCAGGTCCACAAAAGAACCTTTGCTGCTCACAGCAAGGATGCAAGGATGCAAACAGTTCATTCTCTTTAATATTCTATCAGACTTTGCTGATTATTGGCCATGTATCTGCTGAGAAAAAGACCAATCCTATTTATAAACAGAAATGGTATCTGCTATTGGTAAACTGAATTTATAGCAATCATGGTAATGTATATATCCAACAAATAATACTCTTGTGTTTATATGCTTAATCTATAAATCCCCGTGCAGATTATAGGGAGGTCGATTGGGTGAATATATGCAAATTGTTCAGCTATTGTTGTTAGATTCCTCCTTGTACTCCTATATTGGTAACTGGTTCGGTGCTGTTTCCCCAGATTGTTAACCACAGAACAGTGTTTTGGATATTTCAAGGTAAGTAGCGGGGATAATATAAAAGCACTTAAACCTATGTGTGTGCGTCTCCCCGCTGCTTACCTTGAAATATGCAAATTGTTTCATTTGACTTACAGATTCCAGTGAAATCTGCTGTGTAATATGGGACAACTGTCACATTGGTTCAGCCAGTTTGAAAACCTAGTTCAACTACAAACCAAATTGGATCAATTAGGTATAACAAATCAAGATTAATAAAATCAATGTATACATTGGTGCACTACCTAATTCTTGTATCAGAGATGGCAGTCCCCTGGGTGCTCAAGGGACTAGCCCCTTCCATACATGCTAATTCCGAGGTGTCCTCCTCCACTTCATTACCTAAGGCGGCAAATCCCCACGCAAGTGCCTTTTCTCCAGCATACATAATTGTAACTTATCCAGTCTCGCTTCATATTCAAGCTCCCCACAAACCACTTATTAATTTAGTTGCCCTTCTCTGAACCCTTTCCATTTCAAAGATGTCCTTTTTGCACACAGGATTCCAAAATTGCACTGCATACTCCAAATGAGGCCTTACCAAGAGGGAGAATACATTTTTTTGCCCTTGAATCCATACCTCTCCTTATACAAGACAATACCATGCTGGCTCTAGCTGCTGCTGTCTGGCACTGCTTGCTACCTTTAAGGTTGTTATCCACCAAAACTCCAAGATCCTTTCCCAACAAGGATTCACAGCAACCTTGCTGACAATACCCACTTCCAAATCATTAATAAACAGATTAAATAGAAGCGGCCCCAACACAGAACCCTGTGGCACCCCACTATTCAGTTCATATTGATGAATCCCCATTAACAACTACTCTCTGCATCCTATTCATTAACCGATTTTCTATCCATGTACAAATGTGCCTCCCCAGACCAACAGACTGTATCAAAAGCCTTTGCAAAATCCAAGTAAACTACATCTACTGCTATGCCAGAGTCTAAATTTCTACTCACTTACTCATAAAAGCCAAGCAAGTTAGTTTGACAAGATCTATTCCTCCTTAATCCATGCTGGTTACTAATTATAATGTCAGTCCTTAAAACATACTCTAAAACATATTCCCTTATTAAACTTTCCAGGATCTTCCCCACCACTGATGTTAAAGGGTATGTCCACCCCTTCTGGGTCCTTTTGCTATAATATAGGTATAGGTCCCCCAGCCCCAACCACCATAATAGTTTTTTCAGAAAGTGCACAGATCTTTACTTACCTTACCTCTCTCCTCCGCCGCACTCTCCCGGCCCTCTGCTTGCAAGCAGGGGGCGGGACCGGCAGCCGTGTCTCTGATTGGCTGAGAGGCAGCCAATCAGGGACGCAGCTGCCGGATGCTAAAAACGCCAGGGGAGAGTGGTAAGGTAAGTAAAGATCTGTGCACTTTCTTTAAAAACTATTATGGTGGTTGGGGCTGGGGGAACTATACCTATATTATAGCCAAGGGATTTTGAGCTAGGGGGAGGGACAGCAAAACGGGAGGGAGAGGGGGGGAGGACTGTCCTGCGCATGCCTCAAACCTTGTCGAGGTTGAGGCAGACACAGGAGCAGGATGAGTCACAAAGAGATCCTACACTGCAGTTTCCTGGACTTTGGAGGGGCATAAAAGGAGAACCATTTGGAGCAGAAATGTAAGGTAAGGCTTAGAGTGGGGCCAGTAGTGGGTTAAATTTTAGTTTTGGGGGTGGACATGCCCTTTAAACTTACAGGCCTGTAATTATCCGTCTGTGAACGACTACCCTTTTTGAATATTGGAATAACATCATCCTTGCAGAGGTCTATTTGCAGTTGATGTGAAGGTCTAGTGTACTGGGGTTCACACCTGACACCTAATTGATCCATTATTAGTCACAGGTGAAGCCCATATGACAAGGCGACAACACTTCTGTCTTTGCAAAAACTGACTCAATGAGCTTTACCAAGCTGTGAATATTAGAATACTTTTTGTTAGTTTTGTTTTGCATTGAAACATTATTACAAAAGCTGTTTGGGGTAAAATGAACCATTTCTTGAAACAAAATCTGCATTAGAATTATTGTTAAGTGGCACTTCAGGTCTATTTGTACACAAGCGACAAGACTTTTGTGGGAAACTGTAGTTTTTGGAGGTATTTCCAAGTCTCAAGGATGTTTCGTTTGAAATATTGGAGGCTTTTAACCTGTGAATCATCTTATTTTTTCACAAAATCTCCTAAAAACACAGAGTTCTATGGATTATTGAGTCTTGAATTCTTCATGTATGTATGAAAGCATGGCACTGTTATGTAGCTGAAGGTGTGTAGATTCCAAAATATAATAAGCACAAATAGAAACAAAGCATGGATATCAATGGGCACAATCCTCAAAGGCACTTCACATGCGCCATTGAGGAAGTCCGCGGCTGCGGACAAAACGCGTCTGGCGGATCATTTTAATTGCCCGTGATCCCTCCTTAAGCATTTGTACCGGACCCTTGGTATTGTATATTGGTATATGCACTTTAGTCTCTGCTTCATTGCTGACACTGCCCAATTCACGGACATTGGGTGTGTACCCAGGGTTTGATCCATTGTTGTGTATTAGCACTTTATGTTTTCAATATACCGGTATATTGCTATTAGATGTATGGGGTTGATGGGATGTTTTTAACTTTGTTTTCTGATTGTAATCATGCACTGAATGATTTTCTAAATATAACATTTTTAACTGGCTCTAATAAAAGTTAAGGGCGGTCCACCCCCAAAATTTACTTTTGATATGTGGTAGGCATGCTCCCCCAGCCCCAACCGCATTATATAATTGTTAGAAAGTCCCCCGATTCTTACTTACCTGCCCTCTCTCCCCTGCTGCAGTGTTCAGGCCCTCTGCTTGCATGAATTGAAAGCAGGGGGCGGACCGGCAGCCGCGTCCGTGATTGGCTGAGAGGCAGGGAGGGCTGCACGGAGCATGCCTCAACCTTGATGAGGTTGAGGAAGTCTCAGGCACAGCATGAGTCACACACTGCTCCTACACAGCAGTTTCCTGGACTTTGGAGGGGCACAGCAGGGGAACTATTTTGAGCAGGAATGTAAGGTAAGGATTGTTTTAAACTACTTGATGTGGCCAGTAAGGAGTTAAATTTTAGTTTTGGGGGTGGACATGCCCTTTAATTTTTATGATATTACCCATGATTGTGTTCAGTGTGCCCATTGATATCCATGCTTTGTTTCTATTTGTGCTTATTATTCAGTTTTCATGGATGGTTGCACCTGTAGTACTTTCAAGGGTATGAGCCTAGTTAATTATAATACTTAACATCTGGTGCCTAACCAATTTCGTTTAAAGTATAGATTCCAAAATATAGTTTGTGGGGGGGTATTTCTAAGTTTTGGGGCTGTTTCTTTTGAAAAATTGTAGGCTGTTTAAATTACAGAGGACTTCTTGTAATTGCACTTGTGTATGCGGCCAATTTGAGTTTGTTCGAATGTGTTGTTTTTTTTTTTATATTTGTGTGTGTGTGGGGTATTTCCAAGTTTAGGTGCTGTTTCCTTTGGAAAAGAGTAGGCTGTTCAAATTACAGGACTTTGATTTTCTCTTGTAATTGCACTTGTGCATGCGTCCCATTTAAGTTAGTTGGCCATGTCTCTGTGTGCACCCACGCATATGGCATACCGTTTGATTTAGGACATGTGAGAGAGTGACATTTAAAATCCTGTATATGGAAGCAGGTAGGCTAGATGCAGCCAGAACAAAAAAACTAATGTCACTAAGATTTCTCTCTGTAGTTAATGAGGGTAATTCACCTACAAATGAAGAGACACCATCATTCGTAATGATATGCCAGTTATTTTGCAGAATGAGTTTTATCTCAGCTATCTCTGAATTAAATATAGTAATAAATCACAGGGTGTTCGATATCTGTCTTTATAAACATAATTTATTATATAAAAATAAAAGACACCCCAGTAACTACAAAGAGAGCCAGAAATCTTAGCGACATTCTAGTGAACAGTCACTATCAAAAAAACATAATTGACATCCAGAGAGGGATAAGATTACAAGGTACACCATTCCTGTGGTATATTTTGTGGTATATTTAATATTAAGGATTTCTTTAATGGCAACACTAGCAATGTGATCTATGTATTAATACTCCAGCACATTAAAACCAATATCGAAGGAGGGGATATACGCACCATTCTGCTTAGAAGGCACGTTGGAGGTTTCTGGCTTGCTTAGTGCAGCCCTTTAACCCTCCTTCCCTACCTCCCGATCCCTGTTAGGTTTCCTGTGTCCCTAGTGTTAAATCCCTTTTCTGTAGTGTAGGGCTCCCTCTCCCACCCCCAACCGCTGTATTAGCTTGTAAAAAAACATACCTGAACTCTACTTACACAGCCTCTTTCCCCAGGTATTCTACACTGCTGGAAAGCCGTGTCCGTGATTGGCTGCCTCTCAGCCAATCGCGGACACCGGTCCGGACCCCTGCTTGCAGTTTCATGCAAGCAGAGGGCCATGTCTGAATGCCATGGGAAAGAGGCAGTGTAAGTAAAGTTCAGGTAAGTTTTTTTTAGAAGCTAATAGAGCGGTTGTGGGTGGGAGAGGGAGCCCTACACTACAGCAAATTTTGTAAAAAGTGGTAGATATTCCCTTTAATAATTGAAGGAAACGACTATGCAATTAATAGTCTCAAGAATGACTAAATGATGTTCTCTTTTCAGCATATATACAAATATGAAAACTTTTAAAATTATAACAGCCTTCTGGAGATATTCTATCAATAAGGATTTGCAATTTTAAAACTTTCAATATTTATCTTGCCTTTTGGCCATATGCGACCAAACTAACCTTAAAGGGCATGTCCACCCCCAAAACTATAATCCCCCCAACTACTGGCCCCACCATGTAGTGTAGTTTAATCCTTACCTCACATCCCAGCTCCATAGGGTTCTCCTGTAGTCCCCCCCCAAAGTCCCAAAAAATGACTACCAGGAGGCTAGCAGAGTCCATATAGGACACTGCCTGCTAGCTGGCCTCAGGTAGATTTTTCCATGCGTACTGCAGCCCTTCTCCCCCCTCCCTCCCTCTCCCTCCCGTTCTACTATCCCTCCCCCTAGCATAAAACCCTTAAGTAATCATTTCCCCCATGCTCCCAGCCCCAACCCATATTTTTTTTTTTTAGAAAGCTCCCCAAACTCTTACTTACCTCTCCTCTTTCCCCGGCGAAGTGAGCTGCCGGCAGCCGCGCTGTGATTGGCTGCCGCTCAGCCAATCACAGACGCGCTGCCGGTCCCGCCCCTCTGCTTGCATTTCCTTGCAAGCAGAGGCCGGGAGCGCGGCGGAGGATCGAGGGAGGTAAGTAGAGTTTGGGGGGCTTTCTAAAAAAAAATTATAGCGGTTGGGCTGGGAGCCCGGGGGACCATATATAAAAAAAATTTTTTCAGGGTGGACATAGCCTTTAACTATAATAACATATGGAACAATGTTGCTTCTTAAGACTCTATGTAACTGCATCTACTTCATCTATCGATCCAAAAATTTAGAAGAGTTATTTATCATAATACAATAAAAAAATGGAACCCCCACCTATATATATCAAGGATCTAATCTGTAATAAGTGTACTGTATTTAACTGGTTACTCTATTCTATTGACTATTGTGTGGGTCTCTCTCCTTTAGGGAGATATGTACATTTTTAAAATTTGTAAATATGAAAAATGTAACGGATATCCCCATGAATTGATGCGGTAAATACTGCTTCAATACTGTTGTTTACACTGATGGATGTTTGGAGTGTTTGTATAGTTACCGCACTACTTGCGTATGGTTATGTATTCTGGCCTTGGGCATGTGGTTAACAGGTTTTGTATACACTGTAGTTCTCTATCAGGTCATACCTGTGTAATCGATCATGTCACAAACCCCCAGGTCCAAGACGCCCAACCACCTATCCGATACCGGAAAACACACTCCAAGCAACCGACAGGCGGACGGAACAGATCAGACCCGGTGGGTTTGGGACATTGTATATTACAGAGGCTTCACACCTTGCCCCATTTGAAGTCAGACCTCTTGCTAGGTCAGCTAATTTAACACCAAATGGGATGGCTATGGGAAAGAAAGCTCAGAGCTTACAACTGAACATGAATTAACTCTGCGATTACCAGAACAGGGGACAATGTGGGAGCTACCATACTGTTGGATCATGCCAATATGGTGAAATAATTGAAAATTGGGAGTGCAATTTCAGATATTGTCTATGGCGTTTTACATTGCACACCTGGTCGTCACAGATCACATGAACGGACATGGACATTGCCGTTAGGGTCCCGCGAGATCTCGCAGCAGACATTGTTCTTAAATACAGGAGGAATAGAGCTTGAAGCCAGCTAGAAGCATTATCTGGGTACTAATTTTGCCATTTTAAAGCTAACATCTGATTGGTTGGGGCTTTTATTGAATAGTCCTGTAAGTCTCTAATACGGAATGCGTCTTTGGCAGCATCCTATTTGAATGCAGCAGCAAACCTAGCTACCTCTTTATACCTAGAAGGAATAAGACCACGCAGTTGGCATACGGTATTTACCTCATTTATGGTTGATTATCTACATTTATCTACTACAAATAAAGGAATTTTACTATTTCTAATCATGTGAGCTGGGCTGTTTCCTTTGAAGAAGTGTAGGCTGTACAAATTACAGAGCACTCTGATTTTTTTCTTGTAATTGCACTTATTCATGCTTCCCATTTGAGCTAGTTGGTGGCCACGTCTCTGTGTGCACCCACGCAAATGGCATACCGTTTGATTCAGGACATGTGGGAGATTTTTTTTTACCATTACATGGGAATTTGCCATGATTTTTAACTTTGTTGTGTGACAAATCTGAAATGTTGTAATTGGGCCACTGTGCACTGGCTTACTTTGTGGCTAGTCGATTCCATGTCCGCGTGTGTAAATATATATATACAGCATAACATTTGATTCAGGTCATTTGGGAGATTGACATTTAGTTTTTTTTTTTTTTACTTTATACATGAGGTTTTGGCATGATTTCTACCTTTGAAAGTTTTTTGTTTATTTTTTTCAGAAAATCTGCAAAATTCTTCGAAGAACTGCGCCCACACCATTGATGGTATGAATGAACGAACTACAGCTACATAGCTGAAGGTGTGTAGATTCCTGGAATATATAGTTTGCGCGGGTATTTCAGTTAGGCGGGTGTTTTGTGGGAAAAACTGCAGACTGTTCAAATACAGAGCTCGATATTTTTTTTTTTTTTTGCTGTTACTGCCATTTGACATTGCCCCTTTGGGTTAGTTGGTAACCACGTCTCTGGTTACACCCATGAATGTGGGATACCATTTTATTCAGGAGGAGTTAAGGCTAGGCCCCACTAGGGTAATTTCTGCATGTTTCCGAGCATGCTTTCGTGTGTGCATGAGCATGCCAATGAAAAGTGTATGTGTAAGGCCCCACTATATCCGCTGCCTTGCGCTTTGCTTTTGTCCGTTTTACACAGCGCGTGCAATGATTTTTGTGTGTATCGAATTGCCATGGAGCAACATTAAACGAAGAGAAGTGCAAGCGGGTGTGTAGTTATATCTCACTTGTGGGGATATTTTAGTTAGTTTGGTAGATATTCTATGTTAACCATCAGAAGTGGTTATACATTTCAATTTGGTGTAATATTCTAGAAGGTGCAGTTTTAGTTTGGGGGTCTCCTCTACAGGAAAAGTGGGGTACCTCCATATATCTGGTATCATTGTACTCAGGAGTATTAGAGCTTTTAGGAACAGATTTTTGTGCGTAACCTTAAGATAACTATAAATAAAAATAGGGGGGGAATCAATGAAAATGTGCAAATTTTACCCATAAATCCAGTAAAATCTCCAGAAAAGTTTTCTGGAAGAATTCTGTTACCATGTATAATATTCCTGATTTACTGGGAGTTTCCTCCTGTAAACCGATTGAGGGCAAAATCCTGAAAATTCTTCTGGCACTGAACAAAAAAAATATGGAAATTCTGCAAGGGTTAAAGACTATAAGGGTTATTCAATAAAAGTTCTTATTGTTTAAAATGGTGCTAATTTTGTTAAAGGGCATGTCCACCCCCAAAACTATAATCCCCCCCACTACTGGCCCCATTGTGTAGTGTAGTTTAATCCTTACCTTACATCCCAGCTCCATAAGGTTCTCCTGTAGTCCCCCCCCAAAGTCCCAAAAACTGCCCACCAGGAGGATAGCAGAGTCCATATAGGACTCTGCCTCCTGTCTCGCCTCCGGGAGAAGTTTGGCATGCGCACTGCATGCAGCCCTTCTCCCCACCCCCACCCCTCTCCCTCCCGATTAAGATTCTCTCCCCCTAGTGTAAATCCCTTTACATATTATATTCCTCCTGTCCCCCCAGCCCCAACCGTTCTATTTATTTTATTTGAAAGTGCCCCAAACTTTACTTACCTCCTCTCTTTCCTCCGCCGCAATGAACTCCCGGCAGCCGCGTCCGTGATTGGCTGCCGCTCAGCCAATCACAGATGCGACTGCCGGTTCCGCCCCTCTGCTTGCATTTTCTCGCAAGCAGAGGGCCTGGCGGAGGAAAGAGGGCAGGTAAGTAAAGTTTGGGGCATTTTCTAATAAAATAAATAGAGTGGTTGGGGCTGGGGGGACAGGGGGAATAACATATAAAAAAATATTTTCAAGGGTGGACATACCCTTTAAATAAGATCTGATTGGTTGGGGCAAAATTAGCACCATTTTAAATGATAAGAACTTTTATTGAATCTCCCTGTATGGTTTTTAAGACAAGCACTAGCAAAAGTGCAGGCCCCACGCAAGTTTTGTGGCCGGGCTGCAGACACACCCCATTTTTAAACAGCTGATCATGTGTATGTAGGAGATACCAGACTGGCAGCAATTTAAAATAGGCAATTGTGCATACCTTTACTACAGCTGATCATCTGGCCCTCTCAATCCCTGGCCCTGTAGATATGCTACCTGAGCCATAAGAAATAAGTTAGGCCTATTTAATATTTTGATAGACTCAATGTTTAAAGTTAAGTAACTCTAATATCAGGCCAAGAAAGTGTGGCTGCATTTATTATAGAAGCAGTTCTAAACGGTTTCCATAAATTTACCTGTACTGCTGATTAAAACCCTGGAGGTAGTTATTTAATTATAATTAGAGGTATGTGGACAGTGTTATTCAGTTAGTTCACTGAAAAAGTGAACTATTCCTTTAATGCATTCAGTGAACTGTTCCTGTAGGCTGGGTGCACATGGAGGGACAATATGTACTGAGCGAGCGCTCGGCCGGGAAAAATGTCAGTCAGTCACGGCAAATTCGCCGAACGATCGACCGTGTGGCTCCATACAGAACTGCACAATCGATCGTGATTTTCTGACACGTCTGATCTGGACGAACGAGGTCGGTCGCGGCCGATCGACCGAAAATATTGGCAGGTGTGTACCCAGCCGTAATGCATTGATTGAAGAAAGGGAGTTATAGGAAAAGGAATCAGCAGTTCAGGCAACCAAGTATTTCAAGCTTGGAACGAAAGTGAGTGTATTTACCATACTTGCAATCTACCGCAAGCAGGTCCTGACCACTTCTTGCTTCACTGTCACTTTAGGTTGGGTACACACAAATGGACTATTTGTCCTGAGCAAGCGCTCGGCCTGGACAAATGTCCGTCAGTCACGGCCGAAAGTTCGAATGATCGATCAATCGGTCCCATAGGGAACTGCATAATCAATCTGGATTCACAGACATGTCTGATCCAGACGACTGAGATCAGTTGCAGCCGTCTGCCCCACACCAGCAGATATTTTCAGCCAACCGACCAATTCGTGGCACTTTCGGTTGAAAATATCTGCTGGTGTGTACCCAGCCTTAGCCAGAGGTGGATAACAGTTCAGAAACACAATAACAACACTAAACATTGGGATTGGTCTCATATAATGTCCCGTATATTACAAATATATTTACATATGGGCAAAGACTTTTAGGGAGATTCAATAAGGACATGGCTGTACCAATGGTCCAGTATTAGAGGAATAAACTTGGGCTGCTCATCACTTGATGAGTGTATTATTTATTCCAGCCATTCAGACTATTGGTAGGCCTGTAAAGCAGTTTATATTTTTGGCTTCTCTTTTTACCCCTTAGCTTAAAGGGATACTAAAACGATTTTATTAAAGGGCAAGTCCAGCTCTCAAATGAAAACTTACATACAGGTAAATCACCCTCCAAACCCCTAAACTGTAATAGTTTGAAATCTGAAATATATAAGTCTAACCTGAAATCCTGCACAATGTCCTGTTTCCCCTGTTTCTGCTTCCTGGTACTTCCAGTTAGTAACTGTCAGTTATGGATTTGACAGTTGACATAACAGCCAATGACTGAATGTTAATCCCCTGTCTGCCTCTTCTGAGCATGCCCAGGCTCAGTACAGGTTTCTAAAGTGCCCAGTTTCCATGAGGCATAACAGGCATACAGTAATGAATACAGAGGACAAAGTAGGATATATCAACATATATTAAAGAGGCCATTCTTTCAAGTACATTAAATCTTTAGCTATTATTCACAGGGAGGCAATAACGTTTATTCCCACCTCCCTGTGAATATTACAATGCCCAGTTAACAGTGATACACTTACCTACTAGTGCTCCACCCACGACTCCTGCCTAGCTGACAGGCGTGCTGTCCTAATTGCTCTCCTGTCTTTTGTATTGCTTGCTGCGCCTAAGATAGGTGCTCAGTTGGAATGCAGCACTATCTGCTGGGGAGAGGCCGCAAGTGGATCTCCAGTAGGTAAGTATCACAGGCATGTATGACCAAGTATGCAAATAAATCAATTGATAATCTAAAATGTATGTTTACAAATGCAAGAAGTCTGGCTGGAAAAACCGGGGAACTAGAACTAATAGCTTTAAAGGAAAGGTATGATGTAATTGGTATAGCAGAAACATGGCTAAATGATTCACACGACTGGACAGTAAATATTGAAGGATCCTTATTTAGACATGAAAGGAGGAGTATGTATGTATGTTAAACAGGAATTGAAGCCAAATCTAAAAGATGAAATAGATGGGGACATAAACGATATGGCAGAAACAATATGGGCAGAGCTGTGTAAAGGAAGCAAGAAGGTAGGTAAATTAATTGTTGGAGTATGTTATAAGCCACCAAATTCCGGGGAGGAGGTGAAAATGAATCTCCATATGCAGTTGGCGAAGGCTGCTGGTATGGAGCATGTTTTGGTTATGGGGGATTTTAACTACCCTGACATACAGTAGATTGGAGTAATTGAACTGCCAGCACCTCAAAAGGTATAAAGTACTTAAATTTCCTATATGAGCTTTCACAGATGGTAGAAGTTCCTACTAGACAGAATATCTGTTGTATTCAATTAGATCAACTGGACTTGAAGTTTAGTTCTTGGAGACATTTCGCTAGTCATCCGACTGGCTTTCTCAATTCAGAATGACTTGTACAAGAATCCCAATTAGCATATCACAGCCAGGTGTTAAGGGCGTGATTGGATAGTGGCTAAGAAGTGTTATAGGAACGCCCAGAGTAAGGTGTCAAAACAGCATTGTACATGGCAAGACACTTGGTGTCGATCCCCCCCCACCTTGGTTTCTTTATTTTCACATAAATGGCCTCCTTGACACCTCTTTTGAACCAGTCACGTTCCTTTGCCAATATGTTAACATTAAAATCTTCAAAGGTATGTCCTTTATCCTTAAGATGCAGATACACGGCTGAGTCCTGACCGGAGGAATTGTCTCTTCTGTGCTGGGCCATATGTTGATGCAGTTGCTGTTTGGTCTCCCTCACATACAAATCTGCGTATATGATGTCGCTTTTCTTGTGTTTCGGTATTGTGTCTTTTGGATGTACCAATTGCTGCCTCAGTGTGTTGTTCAGTTTAAAACAGACAGGGATACAGTGTGTTTTGAAAATTCTTCTTAATTTCTCGAAGACCCCTGCTACATATGGGATGACCATGTTCTTTCTCCTGTCTTGCTTTTCCCCTTCACTGTTGGTATTCGTGTTCTTTTCTTTCCTTCTACTTCTTTTGACAAAGGCCCAGTCTGGATATCCACAAGTTTTAAGGGCTCCTCTGAGATGTTTCATTTCTTTAGCCTTCGCCACAGATTATTAATTGGGATTTTTCAGGGTACGTAATTGCCACAGATTCTTGTACAAGTCATTCTGAATTGAGAAAGCCAGTAGGATAACTAGCTAAACTTCTTCAAGAACTAAACTTCAAGTCCAGTTGATCTAATTGAATACAACAGATATACCATGACCTGGATGAATGAGAACCTTCACAAGCATACTAGACAGAATGCGTTGTTGGATCTAGTGATATCTAATAACCCTGGGCTCATTTTGGGAAGCTTAGGGAACAGTGACCATGATATGTCATTTAATATAGGTAGCAAAAAAAATAAAGTGCAGTGGGTTAACAAAAACTTTTAACTTTAGGAAAGCTAATTTTGTGCTGTTAAAGGAATCACTCCTGTTCATAGACTGGGGGGAATTGTTTCTAGGTAAAGATACTGAGCAGATTTGGACCACTTTTAAAGGCATATTAAACTATTACATTTCTAAATCTGTACCTTTAGGGAACAAGTGTAAAAAAAAGTAGGTCCTCTCCTGCATGGCTTAATGCTCAGGTAAAAAGGGAAATGGAAAAATAGAAAAAGGCTTTTAGAATTTTGAAATCAGAGGGAACAGAACAGTCTTACAGTTTTACAGTATAAAAGCTGTAATAACGAGTGCAAGAAAGCAATTAAACTAGCTAAAATAGAAAATGAATTACGGGTTGCCGAACAAAGCAAGTCCAACCCCAAAATGTTTTTTAAGTATATAAATGGTAAAAGATGCGGACTGAGAATGTGGGACCATTAAATAATGGGGCTGAGATGGTTGTAGAGGATGCCAAAAAGGCTAATCTGCTAAACCATTTTTTTTACATCGGTTTTCACTGTTGAGCATCCTAGTCCTTACAGCAGGGATTGTAATAATATGCAGGGGAGAAATGAGGAGTATTCACATTGGCTGAAGGAGGATATGGTACGGAAACAATTAGACAAAGTTAATATCAATAAAGCCCCAGGACCGGATGGAATACACCCTTGGATTTTAAAAGAGCTAAATTCAGTTCTATCTAGACCACTGTTTCTTATCTTTTCAGATTCACTTTGATCTGGGGATGTGCCGCTGGATTGGAAAAAAGACAATGTAATACCAATATTCAAAAAGGTAGTCGTTCACATCCTGGTAACCATAGACCTGTAAGCCTAACATCTGTGGTAGGGAAGGTGATGGAAACTTTGTTACGGGATCATATCCTTGACTTTGTCTCCAGAGCTCATCTTATTAGTAGTAGTCAGCATGGATTTATGAGAAATAGATCATGCCAGACAAATTGAATTGGTTTTTATGAAGAAGTGAGTAAGAATTTGGATTCAGGCACAGCAGTGGATGTGGTATACTTGGATTTTGCAAAAGCTTTTGATACTGTGCGACATAGGAAACTAATGTATAAACTAATGTATAAACATTTGTTCATGGATAGAGAACTGGTTATTGGATCGCAGGCAGAGAGTGGTGGTTAATGGAGCTACATCTATGTGGGCTAAAGTTCTAAGCGGCGTGCCTCAGGGTTCTGTACTGGGGCCGCTTCTGTTTAATCGGTTTCTAAATGACATAGAAGGGGGCATTGAGGGCAGGATCTCTGTTTGCTGATGACACTAAAGTATAGAGCTTTGGAAGCTTCAAATGATGTGCAAGTGTTGCAAGCAGACCTAGATAGATTAGCAAAATGGGCAGCAGAATGGCAAATGAGAGGAGGGACTTCCTCAGTGTGTGAGGGAGACAGGGAGTCTGAGGCTGTGCTCACCGGCGGCACTGTGCAGGAGAAGCCTTAGGAATGTCACAAGTCAGCCTTCCACCCATAAACTTTCTGGTCAGTCATTTCTGTATATCTTGGGCTGTGAAGCACGTAGCGAGGTGGTTGATGGCTCGTTTTAAAGTTAGGAGACTCCTTTCATTTAAACTTGTTTGGAGACCACAGTACCCCTTTAAGTGCATCTGTAATGGAAAAAGATTTGGGGGTTCTGGTAGATAACAGACTTAGCTGTAGCAAACAATGCCAGGTAGCAACGGCTAGAGCTAGCAAGATATTGTCTTGTATAAAGAGGGGAATATATTCAAGAGAGAAAGATATTATTCTCCCTCTTTACAAGGTACTGGTAAAGGCTTCATTTGGAATATGAAAAGCAGTTTTGGAATCCCATATACAAAAGGGACATCTTGGAAATGGAAGCAGTTCAGAGAAGGGCAACTACATTAATAAGGGGAATGGAGGGGCTTGAATATGCAGGCATTGGAGAAGCGACGTTTGCGTGGGGATATGATAACCGTATACAAATATTTTAATGGGCCATACAATAAACTCTCTGGTGCATTGTTTACGAATAGGTCATATCAGAGGACTCGTGGACATCCTTTAAGGTTGGAAGAAAAGAAGTCTCATCTTAGGTTAGGAAAGGTTTCTTTACAGTGAGAACGGTGAAACTGTGGAACTGTCTTCCAGCAGATGTGGTAATGGCAAGTTCATTAAATAGCTTTAAAAAAGGCCTGGATAAGTTTCTAAAACTAAAAAATATTGAGAATTACTGGTATTAATGAATATAGATCTGGTTGATCCAGGGGTACTTTCCGATTGCCTTTTGGAGTTAGGAAGGAATCCCCCCCCCTTTTTTTTTTGCCTTCCTCTGGATCAACTGTTAGGTAGGGTTAAAAAAAAAAAAAGAGGGTGAATAGGTTGGACTTGATGTCTTTATTCAACCTCAATTACTATGTTACTATGTTACCTGGGCGTTCTATTATTTACAGCGAGGTGGGAATATGCAATCTCACCTCCCTGTGAATAATAGCTACAGATTTCATGTACTTAAAGGGAATTATCACCTCTCTGGACACAAATCTGTATCTGCTACAAAAAAACCCAAAAGCTGGACATCGTTTCGTTTAAAATCAGTAAATCAGCTCCCAGACTTGAGATCGTACAAGCTCCTCGATCCATTGCTTCTTCCGGTTTCCTCACTTTCTCTCCACTGCGGCTTCTGTGTTCTTTTTGTGTTCCTGAGCAGCCTTAGTGGAGACTGCTCCTGGAATGGCATTCAGTGATTGGCTGTGATGTCACTGTCACGGCCAACACTGACTGCCTTTCCCGGAAGTGCACTGCTCATGCCAATCTTCTCCCAGAGGAGAGACAGGAGGCAGAGTCCTATATGGACTCTGCTATCCTCCTGGTGGCCACTTGTTTGGACTTTGGGGGGGTTACAGGAAAACCATTTGGAGCTGGGATGTAAAGCAATGATTTTACTACATTACAGAGTGGGGATAGTAGTGGGAGAAATTATAGTTTTGGGGGTGGACATGCCCTTTAAAAACTATATTTGTTCATGTCTTCTGCAGCAATTTAGTGAGCTGGTTATGAGCTTGAGCATGCTCAGATGAGGCATATAAGGGATTAGCATTCAGCCATAGGCTGTGATGGCAACTGTCAAATCTGCAATTGGAAGAAACAGGCAGCAAAAACAAGGGAAACACAACATTGTCCAGTATTTCAGGTTAGACTTTTCAATTTTCTAACTAATAGTTTTGCGGTTTGGGGGGTGAATTACCTGTATATAATTTCTTATGCTTGTTTTAAATGATAAAACATCTCGGTTCTGGGGTAAAATGTTTACTTAAATGCTACACATCAGTATAACAAATCTGAAAATTCTAAATCAAAAACGCAGGTTATACAGTAGGAATTATAACAAACAGGTTAGGTACTGTGGGACACTTTACAAATGGGTCAATTTACGGCCTTTAAATCAATAAAACAAAGTTGATGCACCAGTAGCATGTAACCATGCCTAATTTGAATAGGCATGCATTTTTCCCCCTTAAGATAAAAAGAATAATTACTTTCCTGAAATGACAGATGAGGAAATGAGATTTAAAAAAAAACAAACAAACACCCCCCACAACACTGTATTCATACATAACAGTGCACCGATGAGAGTTAAAAAAGGGAGAGAATTTGAATTTCTGCAAATACCAGGTGACATACAATTCCTGTCTTAAATTTGCATTTTGATATATATGAACATTTTAAAGGAGCAGGGTGTGTTGGAAACTGGAAGACTATTTACAACTTTAAAAAAAAAAAAAAAAAAAAAAAAGGTGTTTGTTTATATGGTAAATAGCTACGCACTCGTACATATATTAAACAAAAATATATATATATATATATATCTTTAAGGAAGCCATAGAGCTAAAACAAAGCACGTCTCAAAACAGTCTAGGGGTAAAGGCATAATGTTAAAAATGCCCCAATAAATAATTGGCACCTCCAGGTTTGAGCATCAAACATTTGTCTGTAGCAATACTTTTTTTGAATGACAGTTTTAAGAATAATGCAGTACAGTAGCCAAACTTTTACAATTGGGGGATGAAGGAAGTATTAGGATTTGTCCCATATTATAAAACAAATGGGATCAAGATATAGAATTCATTAAAAAAAAGAAAAAAAAAAAGAAAGAAAGAAAAAAAAAAAAAAAAAGATTATAGCGACTAAAATCCCAAATAGGCTTTGCCCCAATAAAGGGGAGAGTGACAAGATTTACAACCACAATATTACAACGTATATATTATATACATAATATGCTCCCCCCAACAACAGACTTGTAACTGACCCTACGCTGAATGAGGGGTGACAAAAGTTAGGTCTTATTTGGATCCCAAAGATGATCACCGTCTCAGCCTTACATCGAGTTAACATTGAGGAAGTGATTCTTATGTCAAAAAGTTCAGATGTTTCCCCTTGGCACGATTATTAGGCATTGAGAGCGTAATAACTATCCCAAAATGATGGTGGTTTTTGGAACGTTGCAGGAAAGTTAGCCGATAAAAGTATGGCCAGCATTAGAACTAAGAGTCACGTGGATCACACAGGAAAAAATACTAGGGTGGATGAATGATTTGCACGTCTCCTACCTACATCTATTCAAGAACACAGCTATTGTATGGGGAAATAGGTGGAGAGCTGATTTTAAAAAGCTGCAGAGAGCAGCCATTGGAATTTAGGAATTTCCTTACAGTATTTTAAGGCCATAATCTCTTACAAATCCCAAGGGAATTTTAATACATTTCAAAATTGTCACCATCCTATAAAAAGACTTTCTTCTTATGGTCTCCTAATACAGGGCTGTCAACAATCTGTAGTCAGATTCTGTCTATTCTTATCCAACTGGCCCGAAGGCTGGAAAAGATTTGGCATCTACTGAGCGGTGGCAACCTCTGGCTCCTGAACTGGGGAAGTTGGAGCAGGAGGTGAATTTAGGGGCTTCGAGAAATTCATTTCCAAAATATGATGTTGCAGGTGACGAACCCATTGTTCCTGGATAGAAAGGGGACCCTGGAACTGGATGTCACAAAACCTGAGGGAGAAAGAAAAATAGTTTATCATATAAAATCTACTAGACATCCCTGCCCATGACCCCATAAAGAGTCATAGCTACACTTACCTGCACTTTAAGGTATATATGTTTCCCACAAATTTTACTAAGGATGTCTGGGGTGGTCTAGGAACCAGGGATGGGACAGGTCGAGCTCTAGGAGCTGGTCTTGCTTCCTCAGATTTGGGTATATGGTCACTGGCTCCATCTTCCTGCGATGGGGGAAGTTCAGTTGGTTTAGACAAACGACGTTCAGCTTCTGTAATGAGGGAGAAGAAGATTGAAGCACAAAGTCACTCTAACAAAAACTGAAGTCTAGACAGGTTACACAGCCTGCCATCATCACTACGTGTTTGCATTTCCCTCTCCTGTCCTCTTCTATGTAGCACACTTACTTTGCACTTGTCCATTGATTTGCTTTTCTGATGGAGTTTCATGACCTCTTTCTGCTGTTGTTTCGGCCATCTTTCCTGCTGCTGCTGGGATATCCCTTTCTGCTAGACCTGCCTTGAATAGATGAGCGGATTTCTTGAACTTCTTGGAGAAAGGCCGTCCTTGAATATAACTTAGATAAGCTCCAGCTTTTTGGGGCCTTTGTTTCATCCACTCTCGCAAAGTCTCTATTGGGGAACCATTGACGCACCACTCTGTGACACCAAACTGGCGCAAATGTGCACGAGCATGACTTGCAAGGGCCTTCCTGTTCTCAAAGTACAGACCACACAGCTCACAACATGCTTCCACTACAAAGAGAAAAGGTTGGTTAGGAAGCTGTAAGTGCAATGTTACGTAGATTATTAAATTATTAATTATTAAACCAGAACACCCCCGTTAAAACTTCTATCTGCATATACAAACATATGTTGTCCAATGTCAAAGATGGAAGAATTGTAAGACAATGACTGTGCGAGGAGCCACAGTCTTTACTTCTCATCTCTTAAAAAAAAAAAATCTTCTTAAAGTTATGGTTTAAACTTAAAAACATTCTGCGCGGTTGACTTGTCAATTATCTGCCCGCAACCACAACTGCTACTATTATATGTATTTGTAACCAGATATTTAATACGTTTGTTTCCTTTCTGGCAAAAGGTATCAGCCTCCTTCCTCAGCAGGATGGATTGTGATGTCTGCAGTCATAGCCTTGGTTGACTGCATGGGGGGCAGCTTACTCTGTCAGAATGGGGTAGGTTGCAGGTAACTGACCAGTTTTTTTTTCTGTGTTTGTTTTTAGGGTGAACATATCCTTCCATCACCTGTTCCTATCAGTCAGTAAAATAGATGGTCTGCACGTGCACAGCTCCTCCACTGGGCCATGTACAATTGTAAAGTAATGCAAGCTTCAGAGCGATTTTTGATATTTGGTCTCTAAAGTATTTCACTTAAATTTGAGTGCCCTCAATACAAATCATTTCAAGCTCCAGAGCGCTATCTGCAGTTATAAATGGCTATAAGATCATTAGACTTAGATTAAGGAGCCGTCTACAAGTTCTGCATATTTAACCCAATTGTATCCCTTTAGAATAAAGCCAACTTCACATTTAAAAAGAGGCTTTTGTTCCTTTAAACACAGCACATGTTTTACTTACATGATGCAGCCGTTTTATCTGGAGATGCCTTTACTTTGACCTTAAATGGAAGCTCTGTTTGTATGTAGGCCTTTTGCTTTCCATCTCCATGCATGTACTGCTTGGGTTTGTGGTCACTGTGCACATAGTGCTTCAGTTTGAAAGAGTTTGGTTTGCCATCACTATGCAAATACGACTTTGGTTTCCCATCTCCTTGAACAAAAGTTTTCAGCTTCCCATCTCCATGCATGTATGATTTGGTGTATGTTTTAGCTTTGGATTCCCCTTGCATAAATGGCTTAGGCTTGTTTTCTCCTTGAACAAAGGGCTTGCCCCTTCCTCCACCATGCATGTACACCTTAGGTCTTCCTTCACTTTGTATATAGGGTTTAGGTCTCCCATCACCCTGCACATACGCCTTGGGACGATCCTGGTCCTGAAAGTAATGTTTTGCCCTTCCGTCACCTTGCAGGTAAGACTTTGCAGGTGCCTGGTTGGTAGATTTTGGCTCTAGATGGACATAGCCTTTTGGCTCAGAGTGACTAAGGTGAGGTTCATGAGATGCTGGTCTCTTGGGGGACATAGGGGATAAAAATGTGTTTGGGGGGCGTCCGCCGAGAGGCGAGACAGAATGCTCCCTGGTCATTCCTGAAGACCCAAGACCAAGAGGTGAAAGTGTGCGAGAGGGACTTGTAGGCTCTTCATTCATTCGCGGCTCCTTTTTAATACTGGAGATGTGCTGTGGTCCAGAACGCCTCTTTCGGATTATTTCTCTTAGCGTGTCAATGGGAGAGCCATTGACGTGCCACTCTGTAACACCCATCTGTCTCAAGTGCGAGCGTGCATGGCTAGACAATCCCTTTCGATTTTCAAAGAATTCATTGCAGAACTCACAGCGAATGTCTCTTGATGGGTCTGCGCGGGAGGCTGGAGACAGAGCAAACAAAATCCAGAAAATAAAATTAAGAACGTGGCAGCGAATAGGATGAAAACAGTGAAATAATTCAAATCAGCGAAAGAAAAATACGCAGGCAGGAATGCTACTACCTAAAAAGGAAAGAATTTAATGTCACCATTAGGGAAACTTTGCTACAGGTCACTTATTTAAACAGTAAACTGATTTAAAGGAAACAATGCTGAAATAAGCCATTTATACTACTTGAGGTATCGCTTGCCTTTATAAATAATTCCTAACAACAGATTCACCTTCATACCAGAAATAAAACCTTTCAGTACAGCAAGATGCCTATTAGCTTAGCCCTTTTCTCTTGCATCTATTGTATCTATTGCTAGAAATGACCCAGAAAGGCAATGGACACATCAGTTATATATATATCAAGGTGCAGAAAGATTGAAAGTCAGTAAAATGTATTTAATTATGAAATAAAAAGCCATTCATCAATCTATTCATGCACTCAAATGCAAGAACATACTCATACTCAGGACCCATCAGACACAAAAGGTAAGTACTGAAAATATACAATATAAATAACCCAATGGTCAGGGAAAAAGATAAACCAAATATACCGCATTATTCTGGATCCCAAAGAAATATTTACAAATCCTTGTTTTCATTTCCATTTCTCTATGAAAAATGTACTTTTTAAAAATGAAAAGTACCTGGGGCAGGGAGGTAAGAATGATTATTCCTACCCCTCAATATCATTTCGTTGAGGAGAGCCAACACATTTTTCTGTGAGGTGCATTTTCATCTGCACCTCACAGAAACTATAGTGGAAGGTAAGAATTCCCAACCTTACCTCCCCAGATACCTATTATTTTAACTTAAAAAAAAAATCCGCACTATAGTTTTCTCCTTTAAAAGTCTTAAGATCACAAGTGTGTGTGTGTGTGTGTGTGTGTGTGTGTGTGTGTGTGTGTGCGTGTGTGTGTGTGTGTGTGTGTGTGTGTGTGTGGTAACAATCACACTAACATTCACAATACTATTCAACAACCAGCATTAGAAGCGTAAAGGGCCTATAAATCTAACAAATGGCTGAAAGAAATTAGAGGTGGATGCGCCAGAGTATTGCAAAAGCGATGAGAATGAATAAGTATACATTTAGGGCGGCAGCCCACTTACACAGGTTGAGAGGTGAGATTTCGGACCAGTCGTTGCCTGGATAGGAAGGCAGCTGATGTGGCTTACGTTGCATTGCTGGAGACAAACCACTGTAAGGAAGGGGCCTTGAGGGGGAAGAATGGGAAGGAGAAAGTGGAAGTAGCTTGTCTGAGCTGGACCCTCCAACTCTGTTGCCTGCCCTGGGATAGGTCCCACTGGCCAAGATCTCTCGTAAGGTGTCGATAGGTGAACCGTTGACATGCCACTCAGTGACTCCCATCTGGCGCAGGTGGGATCGTGCATGGCTTGACAGGCCCTTTCGGTTCTCAAAGAACTCGCCGCAGAACTCGCAGCGGACTTCCTCTGAACCCGGGGCTGAGAAAGGAGTGGATGAGAAATAAATAACTATGCGTGTGACAGGGAGGACCAAAAGGTGTTCAGTAAACAGAAGAAATCCGGAGCCCTCTGCATTCACTTGGGAAAAATACAAAACATCTCCCCCTAATGTAAACATGAAACCATTATATAGCAGTCAATGTAAAAACCTCCATACCTTTGTAGATCTATGTATGTGTCCTGGAATCTCCTCCATTAAGACTGGCTAAATTTGGTGGAACTAAAAATGCAGTACTAGACACATCCAAATCAGGAAGTGTAAAAAGCAGTGTCTAAGTGTGCCAAAAATATCAAGGCTAAATTATATATTATGGGACAAGCTAATGTTAACTTTATGGGGTAGGGCATCAACGGGATTTCAATTATTTGGTGCCGTCTGTAAAATAGCAAAAATTAGAATTATGAAATGCACATAGCACTATACAACATGACCGTGTTAGCATTAGCATGCCTTTAGAACAAAAGACCTTCTACTCTGTGTTCTGCAAGGCAAGATAGAATTAGGGGAAAAATTCCCATGTCTATGCCCAGCTCCATTTACATTAGTAGTAAGCTTACACCTAAACTAAAGCGTCGTAAAACACATCAGATTATTTTCGTACGATGTGCCAGATGAACGTTCAGCAACCGTCTTGTTATACACTAGTTCTGCCAACAACGCCTGTACATACATCAATGATAGTGGATAGATAATGTTGGTTGGTAAAGGTGTTAGGTGATGTACGTATTAAGTGACGTTTTGGAATATTGCACGTGTATTTCATTCAATCTTCCATTACACTCTACCAATAATCTGCAGACTATGTACAAACGACAATTGGCAGAACAAATCCGCCAGGCTGATCGTCCGAAAAAGCCGAGAATAGTTGTGGATCGTTGGTCTTACATCGTTAAAAGCTTCATTTTCACACGATGGGTCGTTCGTCGGGCAAATCGTGCGAAAATTATCGGACGTGTGTAAGAGGCTTAAAGCAAGGATACAAACAATACACAATATAAATGATTAACAGTACTCATTTATCTTATACATCAATTGTAAGGAGCTCGGCCAAGATAGACAAAGTAAACAAATTACAAACAGAAACAATAACCCTCCAAGGAAAGATCTAAGCAAACCTGGCAGATCACATGCCACTTTTAGAGAACTAAATAGTGGTTAAAAAAAGGGCTAACATCTGGAGGAGCTAGTTTTTAAAGAAAGCGTTCAGGAATGAGTGCAGCCTTGCAGAAATTAAAAGCGGTGTAAAAAAACAAAACAAAAAAAGAAAACAGTTTTGATAGATGCGATCTTCTTTGAACCCTTCTCCAACAGATGTAAAGGAGAATATCAGGGGGCTAGTCATTCATTCCAGAATCTGACCCAACAAGCAGGGAAGCTGGTTCTAGTCCAAAAGATGGAAAACTAAATAGAGTTACCAATCCCTACACCAAACTTCTAGTTAGATACAGGCACTTCTAATTTGAAAACAAATCTGTTTTTGCTCCCCAGTGTTGTAGAGGTAAACATTTACCTATCACTCCCCTCTAAAGCTGCCATTTTGGGGGGAAAAAGGATCTATAAACATCAATGTGATATCAATAATTCAGCATTATTTTTAATACCCCATGGTGTCATCCCCACTGACGTTCCATGTTTACCTATAGGGCAAGCACCCAATCTGTCTACCTGCACTGCATCTGCTTATTACATATCTGTTGTATTCAATTAGATCAACTGGACTTGAAATGTAGTTCTTGAAGACGTTTCGCTAGTCATCCGACTGGCTTTCTCAATTCAGAATGACTTGTACAAGAATCTGTGGCAATTATGTACCCTGGAAAATCCCAATTAGCATATCACAGCCAGGTGTAAGGGTAATGTGATTAGAAGTGGCTAAGAGGTGTTATAGGAACGCCCAGAGTAAGGTGTTAAAACAGCATTGTACATGGCAGACAGTTGGTGTCGAACCCCCCCACCTCTATTTAGGCTTGGTTTCTTTATTTTCACCCTTAACACCTGGCTGTGATATGCTAATTGGGATTTTCCAGGGTACATAATTGCCACAGATTCTTGTACAAGTCATTCTGAATTGAGAAAGCCAGTCGGATGACTAGCGAAACGTCTTCAAGAACTACATTTCAAGTCCAGTTGATCTAATTGAATACAACAGATATACCATGACCTGGATGAATGAGAACCTTCACAAGCATCTGCTTATTACCCCCACATGGCATATCTCAAATATCCCTGGCAGACAATAATAAACACCGTTTGCCACATCTTCCTAAAATAAACAAGTAGAAAAAAATAAGCAAGTAAGGTCATCAAGCAGTCTGTGCAGAGACTAATTTTATTGGAGTCTGCAGGAGTGGCAGGCATTAACTACTACTGTTCAGATGTTGTACAACCGTTTGTCTGTGTACACCTTATTGCCCCCATACATGCACCAATCCAGATTGTACAATGTTTTTTTTTTTATATCGGGTCAACGGGAACATTTTTATTATGGGATCTGTCGACCATACGATTGGTATTGGTTTGTGCATAGGCCCCTTTAGAAAGATTTTATCTGACCAATTCTGATCACACAATGCCACAATTGTACGATTGGTATTGGAGAGTGTATAGACCCCCTTTTAAGAGCCATGGCAGATTGGGTTGGACAATAGGTCAACAGAGGAAGAAAGAAACAAGACCTTTTCTGGGTGTATTAGATATAGTGGAGATACAAGCTGCAAACTAAAAGGTGCCCATACAATACAACTCCCCTCCTGACCGATCCCACGACATTCAATCAATTCAGAAACCGCCTTTCCCCTTCTTTTTGCAACCGATATACGTCCGCAAAATGAATAGGCCAGACGGTGCGGTCGCAGAAAAGAACGGGAAAGGTGGTTCCTGAAGAATTGATTGAATGTCATGGGGAGAGTTCAAATGTATGGGCCCCTTAAGTCTCAAAACACAAATTGTTACAGTTTTTCCCCTCAGGTTGTGGTGAAAGGTCAAGATACATTAGCACACACAAAAATGTAGCATTAAGGGGAAAGTTCACCACTCAAATGAAAAATTGCATATAAGTAAATCACTCCCCAAAATTGTTAGTTAGAACGCTTTCCAAGCTCTGAGGAGGCAGCTAAGGGAATATCAGTCAGTCATAGTCATGGATGTAACAGATGACATCATAGCCAAGCGAACCGGAGATACCTGGGGTGAGCACATGTGCAGGCTGTATCCTTAGCTGATTTATTGACATCACAGCCAATGACTGATACCTCTCTCTGCTTCCTGGTTCTCGGAGTTAACAGGCTAACAGAATCAGGAAACATTTCTTAATTAACTTACATTTTTAAGCTATTGTGGTTTTGGGGTTGCGGTTTTAGGTTGGGGGTGTGTGATTTACCTATATCTTTTTTTTCTTTTAAGGGTGAACTTTCCCTTTAAATATATAGATTATACTATAGCTATACCACAAAATTAATGGATGATGGGATTCATTATACAGAAACTTAAAAGAACCAATACATTCTTTTAAAAATGTACATTTTAAATAACATGGAGAGCTTTTAAAATACTTTCAAATTCCCTTTTCATAGGTATGGAATCTGGGGATACAAATTTTAGGTCTCACTGGTTTCTATGAATAAACATATATCAAATGATCAGCGCTCGTTGGTTTACAACATGATACTTTAAGACTGCAGCAACACTTTCCTATAAAACAGCATTAAATAGGGGGCCTATATATTGTTTAAACATAATATAGCACAAAAAAGCAGTTGTTATAACAAATATATATGTTTAAGGAAACCGGAAAACAATACAGGTTTTTAACCTTAAAGAAGAACTAAACCCAAATAGTTACACTCTGAAAATATCCCCTCTAAAAACACCAATAAAATGTTAAATCCCACTAAGTAAACGGCCAAACCTCTCACCTTGGTCACATACTCCCTTGCCTAATCTGTCCTGTAAAAGGATTAGCTAGTGGGGGTGACCAACTAACACTAGTATTTAAAGGCTCACACACATGTCCGATGTGTGCAGCGAGCAACGACCCCCGACACATCTGTTTGACGAATGGACGTTTCGCCCAGGTGGGGGTCGTGGCTCGGTGCCAAATTGGACGTGTTTACGAACATTTAGGACTGAGCATGTAAAAGAACATAATGGTCAGTGACCACAGTGTGTGATAATGGAATGCTGCTGATTCAATGTTATTCTGAGGCTTTAGTTGTCCTTTAAGGCATTCTAATACACTAGGAAATGTACATCCTGACATTCCTGCAACGTTCGGGCAAACACCTGGCCTGAACATATTGTAATTGATATTCCATGGCCAATGAATGTACAGAGAAAATCAGGAGGTAAAACAAATGGACGTCTAATTTATCTAAAAAGTATATGGACATCACAACACTGATCCAGGCTATTAGAAAAAAAAACCCAACTGATTAAAGGAGAATAATAAATAACATTTATTTACCCATAAGATGTCCAATGTTTTTGTTTGCATTATCAGAAAATCAAGTGTAAAAATTTTGATCACCTCTGATCCCCACATATATGTGGGTGTCTCTCAGCTGAGTTTTTTTTTACTTTTACATTCTCCTTTAATAAGATGAATGACAAAAGGAAACTACTGCAAAAAGACAATGTATCCTGTAAACACACCAGTACTTACACAGATTTAGAGGGGAGGGTGAATTGCTGTTCGACCAAAAAGGTTCCATTCTGGCTTTACAACCTGGAGAAGCCTTCAGTTTCTTAGCAGGTGGTGATCCAGTATGATGTGGTCTGGAGTGAGTAAGGCCTGGAAGGGAAGTTCTGGACTGAGCACCCGATTCTGGTGATTTTCCATGGGGACGTCCAACTTCTGACTTCATTTGAGCCCGTCTGGCTTCCACCAACTTCTGATGTGCACCTAGTTCAGAGGACATGGCACAGGGGGAGCTAGGTTCATTAATTCTGACAGGAGTACTGGAGGAAGCTCCACCAGGGCTCCTAAAATGTGGAGCAGCCTCTGAACCTCCACTATTCCCAATTACTCTAATTCTACCTTCTGCATTCAACGTGTGGGAGCCATGGTCTTGGGTTTTAGAGATGTGGTCACCTTTAACATCGTTATCAGTCATCTTGGTAAAAGTACCAGTCTGTGTGAGCTTGGCCCGGGCTGCTCCATTGCTGGCCTGACTTGTGCTCACTGTAGCCTCAGAGGAAGTGCTCTCTCCAGTAGTTTTGATGAGAGTGTCATTTTCAATGGTTCCTTGCCCAGACAAACGTTTTTTGAACTCTCCACTTTTAATTAGAGAATTAAGTGCAGCAATAGGAGACCCTTTGGCTTCAGGGTCATTTACCCCCAGGTGGCGCAGATGTGCACGGGCATGGCTGGAAAGTCCTTTACGGGTCTCAAACCAGGCACCGCAAAACTGGCAGTCTGTCTGTTTATTAGACTCTCCGTCCAAGGCTAAAGTGTGGGGGGGAGGAAAGAAAAAAAAGAAAGGAAAAGACACAAGGGAAGGAGTTGATGGAAGCACAGATGGAGAGAAGAGGAGAAAAGGCAAGAATGGAGAAATACAATGAATATTTCAAATTATTGGTGGGAAAACACAAAAATAAAGATAGTAGCGAATGAGAAAAAAAACAGAAAAATAAATAACAATGTAAAAAATTGGTAATTTATAAGCATGATTTACAGTAGGTTTTGAGAAAACATGCAGAAGGAGAAAGCATGCGGGAAAAGACCAATAGGGGGAGAAAGGGGGGGATGTGAGTTGAAATTAAGTATAATATTAGCTGAATATTAGTATAGGTGCCTGCCTTTTCCCAAGCAGCAGTTCTAAAAGGACCCCTCACCCAACAGTCACAAAGGCTTATCTACACCACTCACTCAGATTCAGGGGCCCGTCATCGTCCCCCCACTGGCCCCTTGGCGATCCTGGCCGGGGGCTTCCCGACTTCTTGGAGCCCAATAAGGTTTCGTCCTGTGGCAACTTGCCCTGCTTGGCCAGCTCGTACAGCAGGTCAATGGGGGCCCCACTGCTCTCAGACTCTGCCACCCCGAGATGACGCAGGTGGGAGCGTGCATGGCTGGACAGGCCCTTCCGGGTCTCGAAGCATGCTCCACACACTTCACAAGTGGTCTGACCAGGGCCTGGCGGGTACCAATCATAAGCTGAATTACTGGTGGAATTGTTATATCACTACTAGGAGACATCAGGATCCACCTAATGCACGCTACATAACTAAAGTACCACTCATCTACAGCAGGAACATAATTTAAGGTGAAGTTCACCTAAACATTAAATTTAAAGGTAAAGCATCCTAATTAGCTCTGTAACATTTTTTTCTAATTACTTATTTATTTTTAAAAAATTTTTTATGTGATGTAGAGGGCCAAGCCACCAAAAGCAGAAACTGGAGAAGAAACGCTAGCCTGTATGTAGGGGTAGTTACTGATAGTTTAGAATTCTAAATTGTTACCATTATTCCTTTAAAACATTTGTATGATGTGCGCAGTGGTTTTCTTTGTTTTGGTTAGATTGAGGATCCCCTGTAAAAAGAGGTACTAAACAATTTTATTAAAAAGCTGAATGGGCAAGCCCACCCATCAAATGCAAAATAGTATACAGATAAGTCACACCCAAATATGCAAAAACAAAGCAGACAGATGCAAGACTAATTTGAAATGCTGCCAAATGTTACACCTTTCTGCTTCCTGTTTTTTTCAGACATGGATGACAGCATCTAGGGTGAGGCCACACTACAACTCGCGCACGAAAGTGCACACGTTTCCAATGCGCGCGCGTGTTGCCGTGCGCTGTGATCACGCAATGCTGCACAATTGGAGCACATGCGATTGCGCAAAAAAAAAAGAAAAAGCAGATCGCATGTGCAGTGCACTAGTGTGCACTTTCAAAAGCGCAGTAGGGCCGCGGTTAAAAGCGCAATAGCAAGGCCTAGACTTTAGTCACTTTAGCTATCTACCCATGACACCTGCAAACTTCTAAAAAGCTTGAGAGGCAGAGGAAGCATTTAGCTGCACAACAGGCTAGTCCTACATTTGTATTGTGATTTTGGGGTGCGATGTACCTAAATATAATTTTTCATTTGAGGGGTGAACATGAACTGGGGTCTCCATATTAGTTATCTCCTTTAAATAGACCTTTAATTTATGAGCCCAGGATTAGGTCTAGCAGCAGTCAATGCAGAATTAAAACCCCCTAAAAAGGTCAAGGTTTTCTTTAAACTTTAACCTGTGTTTAACCCGTGTTTCAAATGTTAAATAAGATCTGATTGGTTGGGGCAAGATTAGCACCATTTTAGACGATAAGACCTTTTATTGGATCTCCCTGTTAAAGTACAAACATGCATGGGAGATAACTAAAAAGATGGAGCCGTAGACCTCTAGCCTGCAAAAAGTGCCACCACGAAAGCAACTTTAGATAGTCCTGCATGTTGTCTCTAAATTAATATTGACACTCTTTACTCGTCTGACACTGGTTCCATAACTTACAAGTGGCAGCTCCTCTAGATAGAATGTGCTTTACTATATGTCTTCCGGTGGAGCGTGGGTCTGGTGAGTTATATCCAGCTTGAGAAGCATCCAGTCTGAGTTGCAGGTACCTGGAGCTCCGCTACATTGGCATCTCCCTTAATGCTGCCTTGAAAAACATCTAGCATCGTTAACCTGGTCTCCCATGGTGCACTGTGACCGCTAACACGTGTTTCTTTACTGCAAGTAACTTCCTTAAAGGGTAGGTACAATGGAAAAAAATGTTTAATTGCCCATTAGTGGAAACTATAATTCATCCCAACTATCACTGTGCCACCTTTTTTGTTGATCTGCCCCCTATTTCATTAACTATCCAATTTGAAACATCTTACGTTTTAGCATCTCTGTAAGCAGTTTTGCTGTAGCTGGAATGGTTTAACAGTTGGTGTGCTCTATTCATTATTTACAGTTGGCATGTGGGAAAATAGTCAGGTCAGTGGTCAGAGCATGAGCAAAACAAGTATTGTATTGAAGACATGAAGTAACACACACCTCAGAGTATGTGCTACTTACATGTATTTTTTTATTCATAGATTAAGATGACAAGGTCATTTTTTCAGTATACATACACTTTAAGGCTGATTTCTAGAGTTACTGATTGCTTCCATGGTGGCTGCACAGTACTTTTAAACCTTTACTACATCCTTTTGATGGAATGTGGAGCCTGTACATTAGCTACAATGTTGCGTTCACAGCTGTAGCACCGAGTCCTGCAGATACATTAGTAACCTGTTCTCCTCTTGAAGCCTTATATAGTATATTTTACCTACTTGCCTTACCCCATATATCAATGTGTGGCCAGTTTAAAGGCATAGATAATATTTGTCTAACCAGCAATTTGTGTGTTTTTTTAAGTACCATGTTTCTGGTTGATTAAATGGGTTTTTCTATTCTCATAATTGGCTAAATGTTAGATGCATTAGACCCAATTTTAGAATTGATCGCAATGTCAGCCATTGTCACGTGAACATCAAGAGTTAAGTAAACTAATGTATGGGCAGCTATGTCTCGCTCAGCCTCCATTTATCTTCTTATTAAGGAATGTTACTCAATAAGGAAATACATTCATAGAATGACATTAAATTACTACTTTTTTTTATTAATTTACAAGTTGCTTTTCAACGGGTTTTCAACATTTTGAGCAATCCGATTGAAATCACTCCAAATGTCACACCTGTGTATAGGGTGCTTTAGATGTCCATCAGGTATAGGAAAGGACAGAGCATGGTTGCAGGTCTATAAATAGCTTTAGGCAAGGTCAATTTTTTGGGGGCGGGGTGAGGCTTCTTACACAGCTCATCATGCAACTGTCGCAGACCCAGCCAGGACAGACAAGAAATGTGTAACTTTATACAAGCCTGTAACTTAAGACTCAGAAGCATCATCCTAGGCGTGTTTAAAAGGTATGAGGTATGAGCACTTGTATGGAGACCAAAGTTACCCTCTAATAATATCCGAGTTTTAATTGTTTATAGCACTCAGATTACACACATACTAGCTGAGGTTTTGCCTGGTTCACAAATCAGAGATAACGCTATATTAAGGCAAGGCCACACTAGCACGATTTCCATGTTTGCGCACATTTTTTCCAACATTGAAATCGAGGCAACTGAAATTGTGCATCTGTTTGCGATACGCGACCACCATTTTTATGCACAATCACATGCAATTTCCTATCTCAAAAGGAGAAATTGCAAGTGCAAACACGCAAAAATCGCACAGGAGTCCCATGCAATTGCATGAGTACTTCTGGTGCGATGCAGTGTGGCCTCTTGTGGTTTGCCTAAAACTGTAAATTAACATTAGAGCAGATGCAGGTTACAATGCACTACAAGCCTATTGCCTGACCCTCTCGGAGTTTCTATAATGTGTTACAGATGTGGTCCATAAGACCCTGCTATGTGTGTTCTATTTACTACAAGTAATATACAGGGCCATTCTACTATACCTTTAGCATCTTCGGCTCTTCCAACATTCTGTTCTGAAGACATTTTCTCCACCATACGTCCAGAATCGGGTTTTGAGGATTGGACTAAATCTAACGGACTTTCATCTTCCTCATCTGATACGAAAGCTGTAACAGGAATACAAGAACCATGGAAAGAAACAGATGGACAGGTATGTACTGAAAGACTAAAGTTGGCTGTACATTCAAGATTAGCTATTTTGGTTAACATCCATAGCATTGTGAACAAATATCTTCCAGGACATTATATATCAAAACATATCAAGACAATTCAGCTGTGCATTTTTTTTTTTTAACTTATTCCAGTAGCCTGATACACATGGGCCATTTTTGTCTTGATATTCTGATGGACATATCTACTTAATTTCAGTCAGATTTGAGTTGAAAAGACTGATATCTGTTGAAAGACTGATATTTTGGCCTGATCAAAGGAACACATGCATTGAAAAACCCATGACAAACTGTAGTTTTGGGACGACTTAGCAGACAGATTTTCTCATGCCTGAATGCCACTGTTGATCCCGACTCAACCAAAATATAAGGCTGATGAATTCCAGGCCTAAGAGAAACTTTTTACCTAATTCTGTACAATGATTATTTCTAAATAAGTGGCAATAACCTTTATTAGAAGTTTAGAACAACTACCTTACCTATGAACATCAGGCATTTTGCTAAATTTAATTACCATATTGTAAAGTTTTGTGCGAGTGAACAAAGATCTGCTCAAAGGCTGCAGAAAATAAATGAATGATACAGTTTAGAATGAAGGAAGCAATTTTTACAAAGCAGTAAAAAAAAAAAAGTGGAAGAGTGAAAGAAAAGAGAGCAGCTAAAGTTTACATAAATGGTGGTAAACTTACAATAGAACATGGAATATAATATGGTAAGAATAAATGCATAATCCAGGCATCCGCAAATTTAAAAGAAACGTATTCAAAGGTGTTAGATGCGTGTGAAAACACTAAATAACTTGGGACAGAATTACTTTGAAAGCTTTTGATGTACAGCCAAAATGTTTCATATTTTGCACTGCCAATAATGGCTGTTGGAAATACATGTGTGTCTGCGCATTTAGTAATGGAGTGCATTCCACTTCTCTCAACAGCCTAATCATCTTTAATTATCAGTTATGAGAACCTTAAAATTTTAAATACCAATTATACTAAAATAAAACCTCAGCTAAAAAGAAAGTATAATTCTAGATGACGTTGATTGAATTTTTGCTACTTAAATTTGTAGCCCCTTTGTGAATAAACATTCTTCTAGAGCGGAGAATGATCCTTTCTCCATGTCTCGGCCACCAACTGCCCCTTGTGAACGGACATCACAGACTCGAGAGAACTCAATGAGGACTGTTGCCAACCAAGGGAAGTAGAGTAAAGGTTCATACACACGTTAGATAATTTTCATACGATACAGCCGACGAACAAGCAGTCACATGACATTTGTGCGAAAATATAGATTCAACGTTCGTAAAAGACCAACGACCGTCGACTTATGACTGCTTTTTCCGACGACCGGCATGCCGTATTTGTTCTGCCGATTGTCGTTATATCTGTACATGGTTGTAAGATTGTTAGATTTCTAAGAAAATGTATAGAAAGGCGCATGTGTTGGTTTCGGTAATCACGCTATCATACGAACGTTGTTTCACAAACGAACATCGCGCAATGACACGAACAGCACAAACGAACATCTGACGTTTGCACGACTATCGTTGCTATTATCGTTGTTGTGTGTACAATAGTCGTTTGAAAAATGAGGATTGACGATGTTGTCGTTGACCGTCCGTTGGCTGTATCATACGAAAATTATCCAACATGTACGAACCTTTAATCACACTCAACTAAATTAGATTACTACAAATCATTAAACCACCATTAATGAGTCAGGGTTATATATGCAAATTTTATTTCTTTTAAACAGCCCTTGCAAACAAATCATTTGAATGGTAAACTGCCTCTCAACCTTGTGCTCTAACCGGTTTTACCAGCCAACCCCTTCCTCCCTCCCTCAGGAAATCCACCTGGCACAAAAGATAATTGATCTTTCAAAATATTCTTTTCAATAATATCCATTTTTGTAAAATGCACAACCCTGATAATTCTCTTAATTTAATTTGTTGCAAGACCAGTCACACAATGACATTGCCAAACTTCCTCTTTCTGTGTGATGACACTTGTGACCACCATAAAATTGAACATCTGCCCACAGACACCATCATAAACTTTTGAAGTTTTCAAACATGTTTAACAAATAACGACTACTTTTCTTAATTTGAGACAGATCCATTGATCATCTCTTATGAAACCAATAACTGATAGGGTATTTATTTGGTAAATTTAGTTTGTTCAACTGCTTCCCCGCCCTTGCAGGCCGTATCAGTTTCAGTTAAGCCATACAGCAGTACATTCCATGGTACTTTCATTTACCAATTGGAGATTTCTTAAGACGCTGGAAAGCAGGCAGTGGCGTAACTAGGAATCACTGCCCCCCCAGCAAAACAATGATGGGGCCCCTATCTGTGCTTCTTCCACAGTGGTTTTATGGGAAGAGGCTATATCTGTCATAGGAAAAATAAGAAGATGGGCCCCCCTGCAGTTGCTCCCCTGGCAGTTATGGCTTTGAAAGCAGGGATGGCCCTCCAGATGTTTTTAGCCAGCATTCCCTGGCTGAATGTTCGAAGTTGTAGTTTGCAAACACCTGTAAGGCCACAGGTGTGACATCCCTGGAAAGGATGGAGACCCTAATATGATCCCTGTTATCAGAACGTCCCACAAGGCTGTGGGGTTCTTCAGTCACATGACACCATTAGCAATCCTATAATATTCTTTAAATAACACCCACGTGTCCCATCACTTCTACCTCCATGTTTCCCTCACACTCACCGTTCCCAGGCCTTGCCCGTCTCCTCTCCCCGCCCCTTAACGTTAGTTTTTTTCCCCTACACACACCTATTTCCGCTCCTTTCTCTTCCTCCTCCTCTTGGCTCCTCCTCCCCGGTTTCTCCACCTCTTCTGCCAAGCAAAGCTTAGGTTCCCCGCTTTCACGTATTTCCCCGGCCTCCTTTGTCCGCTCGCTGGGCGCCGCCATGATAAAGGGAAACGCAGGCGCGTGGAAGGGGCAGGAGGAGCGAAGCAGCGCGAGCACGGTTCGCCACCCCCCCAACAATACGATTGGCGTTTGGCAATAGGGGCGTGTTGATCTCAGCCAATCAAAAAGATAGGCGCGTTAACCAATCAGGAAGTGGCGCGAGTACAAATCGCTGGCCGGACTCCCTTTAACAGCAGGGTCACGTGATCTCCCATGGCAGTTCTTTACTGTAAGAGTTTTCTTGACGAAAGGCTCATATAGACATAGGGAGTCAATATTTACCCCATGTCAGTGTGTAAGGTTTACAGCATGGCAAAGCTCTCCAGGATGTTTGAAAACTACAACTCCCAGTATATTACAGACAGGGGATGGTGGCAGCTGACCTGCAGCTTTCAAACAACTGGAGGGTTTGAGATCCCTGGTTTACAGCATTTTTAAAAGGGTTATTACCCCTTAATGGTGGCCTATGCCCAGGTAGCCTTTGGTGATTAACAAGGCTGTGGGTGGGGGTGTGCCAGGGTGGGATGTCAGTATTGGGCATAGAATTGTTTAATGGGGCCTCCATACCCCCACCGTTTGAAGGGGCTGCCAGCAGTCCTGCAATGGACGTGTGTGTGTGTGTTTCTGGGGGGGGGGGGTGCTATTTGTCATAGGCCTTATACGCCTTATTGTCACCCGGAAAGGTTAGGAGGTATGGGCCTCACACAACCACAACTGAGGTGGCCATACACTACGCAAGACATTAGACAGATGTCCAATCTCGCATAAGATAAATGTCCAATATATATAGAACCGCCCGTTCTTTCATACAATCAATTTGAGATCACAAAATGAATGGGTCAGATAGGAACATCTCAAGATAAAAAACGCTGTTTATAAAATGTGGTAGTTAGACAGATTCTGAAATCCATCCAATGTCTGCCTAGTGTATGGCCAGCTTTATACAGCCTATAGTATGGGGCCCTCTTTACAGATGTCACCCCAGGCAATGGATCTGTCTACCCCTATGGTAAAACCGGCCATGATCCAATTGCTAGTGGTAAACAACTGAACATTTTTAAATTCTCTCCACCTTCATCAGGGAGAAAGGCAGGGCAGTCAGTACCCCACCCAGAGTCGTACCAGCCCTGCCCATTCTGGGACATGGTACATAGGTGAAGAACAGTAGCGTTCCCTCCATTTTGTTATTGGCCGCGTGCAGATACTTTATAAAATCACCAATTACATTACAGACTATTTCACACCTTTACAGCTGCCTCAGCATCTGGAAGACTTAAAGGTGGAACTATAATTCACAGGGAGGTAAGATATCTTATTCCTACCTCCCTGTGCTCAATATCACTTGATGCAGCATTAAATTTATCTGCTGGCTCTCCACTAACGGCTTGTAACAGCTGATCAGTGGGTTGTCCAGACGTGCTCATATTTTCTACAAATGTCCAGATCAGCCTGCTAATCAGCTGTTTAGGAGCAGCGAGCCAGAAATGTAAGTTTAATGCTGAATCTTGTGACTTCTATTGCACTGTGGATCTTCTGCACATTTCAGCTTGAAATCTGTTGAAGATGGGGACTGAAAGACAATCAACAACTTAATATCTATCAGTCTATTGAAACATTGGCAAACCACAGGTATTCATTTGATAGGTGGAAATATTGACCCATGTATGACATGTTTAACTCAACAACCCCCCTAGCCTATAAGAAACCATTATAGAATGAATGAAAGTACATTTTGGGGGAATTAGTGAACCTTTAAGTTGACCATACAATTGGTTTATTTAACCTTTCCATGTAAAGGTTTCTTTCTATCTTTATTTATGATAGAAGTAAAATAGTGTAATACGCCCAAACAACCAATCGCAACTGGGGAGGTCCATTGAATCGGTGTATATCAGAATTGTAGCCATTTCTCAACAGATTCCAGCAGAATCTGCAGAAACATCAGATATATTTAGGCAAGTTAAAGCCCTCCAGTTAGATAAATGCTATGCAGCACAGGCTCAATAGGTCATCTAAAATATATAAGAATAAATTCTGTTTCATCACATTCTTACCTCAGATACACTTTCACCTCATTAGCCCCTGAAACCTGTTAATGTTCCTTTTGCCAGTGAGAGATTTATTTATAGTGATAAAGATAATACAGAACATTAGAATAAAAATGAAAACCTCTTATAGGAAGTGCCCTGGTTGTTGATATTGTCAGCAACTGCTGTTTCTGACCAGTTGCTGAATGGTTGAGCCCTTCTCCAATCAGGAGCCCTGAGTGGCAGATTAAATGGTTATGGAAAAAGGGGGAAGTGAAATGAAAGAAAGCAGAGAGACAGTAACAATTGAAGGAACACAGTTCAGAGAATAAAAAACATGTAAAGTAAAGGCCAAGAGTAAAAGTGCACCTGTTATTAATACTTAGGCATTGTTATTTTATGCTTTACTGTTTCTTTCACATAAAACAAAACAAAAAATGTTTAACATCTTGGCCAACCGTATGCAACTTTCACATTAGATGCTATGTGATAATTATATGGCATTATGGCAAAGTCACATTTCAGCACAAATATAAGAGTCACAAAGACAGGTGGGGTAATGGAAAGCTTAAAATTTAAAAAGGACCTGACGGATGATTTAATGTGATGTAATCATATATAAATATAAAGAGAGACAAAAGCATCTTACCGTCTGTATCAGTATCTTGCTGCCAGGGCGAGAAAGGGGGCAATGGACGGCCGGGCGAGCGGGCGAGAAGTCGGGCAAGCACATGGATGGGAGAGACGGTGAGCTCCCAGTTGGTGATACCAAAGTCCCGCAGGTGGGCACGAGCGTGACTTGAAAGGCCAGCGCGAGTGTCGAAGCCAGCACCACAGAATTCACACCGCATCAGGCTGAACGTACTGGGATCAAAGTTCGCCACTGTAGAGGGGGGGAGAGGAGATCACCAGGAATCCTCTACTGCCCAGCACACCTGGCATCCTGTGCTACTCAGCCCGGCTCACCTTACATTCTGTGCTACCACTCAGCCCAGCTCACCCGGCATCCTGTGTTCTTTAGCCTGACAGGCCTAAAATTCTGTGCTAATCTTTCTGGGTCCCCTGACATCCCATGATGCCTATCTAGATCTAGATCTAGACCTGAAATAAGGCTAATCTTAAAGGCTACTTGGTAATGTGAAACTAAACTTGAATAAAATGCTATGGGGTACTTACCTAAGACGTAGCTTGGATAGGTGAATTTTACCATTCTGTTTTTTACTGGTTTTCCTTAGGAAGCATTACCATGAAAAAGAAAATTTAGTAATAAGAGGGGCAAAAGTTTGCCTGCACTATTAATCTGCAGCAACCAATACGATATTATCTAACTGCAGCAAATCAGTAAAAAGCTAACTAGCATCTGACTGGTTGCTAAATATTAGTAGAATAGGCAAACTTTTGCACCTAACACTTTGGCTCCTGGTATAGGTTATGGGGATGGTCAACACACAGGATCTTATTAGAGGCAGGAGACAGGCTTTGTAATTCACAACTTTTTCTTGCTTTTCAAAGCAGACCCATTAAATAGAGAATGGCAAGATGCAACAATCCTGGATGCCTCTTAGGTAAGTTAGACTGGGTACACACTGTTTGATATTGTGACCCGATTGACATATATTTTGGTAGATCGTTTGGAAATATCAGTGGTAATTTTCAGCACTACAGATCAATCGTGGTCGGAAAATCTTTCTTTAAAAGTTTGCTTGGCTAATTATGCGGTCTTTAATAGACTGCATGACTGGTCATGTTTCATTACACTACCGTCATTTCCAACCAATTGACCAAACTATGCTGGCACCTGGTTGAAATATCAAGCTGTGTGTACCTATCCTTACCCACAGCATTTTTTACGTTCTCTATTAAGCAAATACTAATAGGAGATGTCTAAACTAGTTAGTAATCCTTTTTACCCAATCTGAACCTAGTGAATGAATTTTCAACCTGCAGAGACAGTATGCTACACATCACTAGTTTAGTCCTATGCTTGTCTAGCCTGAAATACTGAAAAGAAAACATGCTCAAATGAATGCACTCCAAAATACAGAATATATGAAAGTACACACAAAAATCCTTTAGTGTGGCAAGGGATACATAGTTTAAAAGACATGTGTAACACTACCACAAACCAATTTTAACAGAGAAGTACATTTCTTGCTTTGTGCACCCTTTGGCCACACCGCTTAACTTTAAAAAGGAACTGTGGTCTCCATACACGTGACACAAAATGTCCTATGCATTCTCTCCAACGCTGGGTGCAGACCTCTCTAGGTATCCTATCCTCCCTGGACTACAGATATCAAATGAACACTTGATTGACAGTCACACAGTCGGGGGTAAATGTTTAGAATCCTTGGAGTGCAACCCTCAATCGATTGTTCCCTCTCCAATACACGTGTCCTTTATTAAAAAGAGTCCATCCCCACCTTTAAAATAGTTCCAGTATCGTGTGCTTCTAGCTGCAATCTATCCAAACTTACAGCAGTATAAAAGGTGAAGTTTCCAGCTAGCACTGTGACATCACCAACACCATTTCTCTACCACCTATTCCTTAGGCACGAGCATGCCCACTTGTATAATACTGCTGGGTTGGAGCATCATCTGCTGCATCAGAAGCCCTGCCCCCAAATGTTATAATTATTTTTAAAGCTCTCCACACAAGCATGAAAAGAAAACCTTTTATTTCCCTAAGGTGTCCATAAGCTTCTTACACAGCACATTATGTGACTGTCACAGAGATCCAGAGACAGGGCAGTCTGGGAAGTGTAACTTTACAAGACTATAACTTCAGATGCAGAGAAGCTAAAGACATCATCCTAGGCTTGCTTGGAGGGTTCTTAAATAGAGGACACTTGTATGGAGACCACTGAAATGAAAATGCAGTAAGATTGCTTGACACTTCTAGTGGACGGTGACCCGATGTAACAAGCTCCTGCAGAATCTCATGACTGGGCATGAGTGAGAAACATAGCTGCCTGAGACCCCAAACTGTGTGTATGTCTTCAAGTGTATAGCCACTTGTGCTGGTGATGTTACAGAAATCTTGGAGATCCAACCCTAAGTAGGCATAAACATAAATTTTTCTGTTAAAGGACAACTCCACCCTCATAAAAACATCTTTTAGAAGATGGCCTCTTTAAAATATGTTGATATATCCTACTTTGTCCTCTGAATTCAATACTGTATGCCTGCTATGCTTCTGGATGCCACATGGAAACTCTTAGAAGCCTGTACTGAGCCTGGGCATGCTCAGAAGAGGCAGCCAGGGGATTAGCATTCAGTCATTGGCTGCGATGTCAACTGTCAAATCCATAACTGACCGTTGCTAACTGGAACCAGGAAGCAGAAAGATGGGCAACAGGACATTGTGCAGGATTTCAGGTTAGACTTATATTTTTCAGATTTCAAACTATAACAGCTTAGGGTGGGTGATTAACCTGTATATTAGTTTTCATTTAAAGGCTGGACTTGCCTTTTAACTTGGTTTCCAGACTTGCATACGGTAATATCACCAGCACTGCAGCTCAGTGAGGGATTCACATGATTTTGAGCAATCTGGTAACATCCCATCCATTGAGGCAGAGGTAAGTAATACAATAAATAAAAAAACAGAACTAAGATTTCTGCCTTATATTCCTAAATGTCTTTGAGTTTAGCTCTCCATTAAACAGGTCAGTGCAAATACAAACTATATAAATACATCAACCACGTCTACATAGCACAGTGTAGATCACTCAACCTAGCATTACATAGGTACAAAAAGCCCCCTCTCGACTTTATAGGAGAAAAACAGTGAGGACACATTTATGTAGCCATTGCCATCATAAAGAATCTTTAAAATAAAGTCAATATCAAGAAACCAGCTGCATTTTAAAATGATCAAAGATAAAGTAAAAATATCAGTAGTATTCAGTTAGATCAACTGGACAGGAAGTTCAATTCTATGAAGACATATCGCTTCTGACTGGCTTTTTCAATCCAAAATAACTTGCCAAATTTACACAAGAAGATGTGTAAAACAACACACTAGCTGTCTTGGACTGCTTGGTTGATGTCAAGGAAACAAAGCATTTTAGAGGAGACCTTAAAACTTGTGGATATCAAGTCAAAACAGCAGCTGCACCAATGTGTGGTCCAGCACTGAAGAGCCAATTCCTTGGGCCAAGTACTTGCATCTTAAGGAAAAAGGACACAAATTGGGAGATTGTAATGTCAACATCTTGGACAAGAACGGTATACCATTGGCGTGAAAGCAGCCACTTATGTCAAAATAAATAAAACCAAGCCTGAATGGAGATGGGGAGGTTCAACATCTACTGTCTGCCACATACAATGCTGTTTTGGCACCTTACTCTGGGCAGTTTTGATTACAACTCTTAACTACAATGCAATCAACACCTTGCATTCAGAAGTTCCCCAACACCTTGCAGTTATATGCTGATTGGGACACATTCCAGGGTATTTATTGCCAACAGATTCTTGTACAAGTCATTCTGAATTGAGAGATCCAGTTTGATGACTAACAAAATGTCTTTAAGAACTAAACTTAAAGGGCAACTGTGGTCTCCACACAAGTTAGGGTTAAATAAAAGCCTGTAGTATTTTCTTTATAATGAGCCAACAATCACATCTCTGGCTTCACCCTGTGAGAAATGATATTGAGGTGAATGTTCAAACTTCCTGCTTCCAGTAGGTTGAGTGACATCACCATACCTCTGCTGGCCCCTCTGCCCCGTGGGAGAAGCATGCTCAATAAAGACCTAATGCTGGGGAAAACAGGAAGTACCTGGGAGAAAAATTGACAGTTGAGAAGGGGAGCCTATTAATGCAGACAGGCTGGCCACATGGCTGAAAACAGGAAGTGTTCAAGCAGGAATATTGCTGAACCTTTCCAGTAATAACTTCTCACAAATTTTATCTAGAGATGTGATTTTGGTTTTATTTTGAAAGTATGATGGAAGGCTTTTTATATAATCCTTACTAGTTTGGAAGAATTGGAGACCACAGTTACCCGTTAAAGGGGAACTGTGGTCCAAAAATGACTTTAGGTAAATTGATAGGAATTGCTCCCCTGAGGATTTTTGCAATTTATTTCCATTGTTTATTTTGCATAGTTTTGAAGATATTTACATTTTTGTGTGTGATATGGCAGCATCATCACCAGGTCCCCTGCACTGCTTCCTGCTCTGAAACTGTCAGTCACTCTGTCCCCGTGTCTCCGCCTCCCCTTTGCAGCCCCCCTGGTCCCTCCCACTCATGGACCCCATGGTCCCTCCAGTTGCAGGCCCCCCATGGCCCATTATCTTACAGCCCCATGTGGCCCCGCTCACTCGTGGGTGTCGTGGGTTACTCAGACCCCCCCCCTACAGAAAACTCTGTGAAATCAGCCTTTCACACAGTGAAAGAGAAGGGCTGTAGATTCCCTTACCTTCTCTGTCAGGACTTCACACAGCAGAGGAGGAGGAGGGACTTCCTGTCTCCCTCACACACTGAGGGAGTCTGAGGCTGTGCTCGCTGGCGGCACTGTGCAGAAGAAGCCTCAGGAATGTCACAAGTCAGCCTCCCACCCATTAACTTTCTGGTCAGTCATTTCTGTATATCTTGGGCTGTGGAGCAGGTAGAGAGGTAGTTGATGGCTCATTTTAAAGGTAGGAAACTGGCCTTTCATTTAATCAACTTGTTTTAAGACCACAGTTCCCCTTTAAAGTCTAGTTAATCTAAATAAACACCACAGATATGCCATGACCTGGATGAATGAGAACCATCACAAAGTAAAAATCTTAAAAAATATACTTCTATGCATTCTGTAAAAGAGTGCTCTTCCATTTGAACATCCTAAGTTTTTATTCTGTATTGGGTTCATTTAGCACCCGCTCTACTATATGGTGTTTATAACTAGTGCCCAATCTAGGACCACCCCACCGATATAATTTCCCAGATCTATCTATTTGGCAAAGCAAAAAATCCTGAGCTAAAAAGCAGCCACCCACCATCTTGCACTAGAATTATTTTCTGTACTGCACACCTATACTTATCATTCAGATTTAGTAACGTACTAAAGAAAAAACTAACAATGCAGCACACAATCATAAACACAATTCACATTTATTCAGACAATACACAGCAACACCATTGACTGATAGACATAGCTACTGCTTTACTAGAAACATGGTCGTACAGGACTACACTATCTAATTACAGTGTCACATTTTCCTATTACACTGATCTCTAGTCCGACCAAACAACTAGACTCATGTCACACTGGGCTACATAGAACACTCTCACCGTGTACTGTGGTCCCTACATAGAACACCCTCACCGTGTACTGTGATCCCTTCATAGAACACCCTCACCATGTACTGTGGTCCCTACATAGGACACTCTCACCGTGTACTGTGGTCCCTACATAGAACACTCTCACCGTGTACTGTGGTCCCTACATAGGACACTCTCACCGTGTACTGTGGTCCCTACATAGGACACTCTCACCGTGTACTGTAATACCTACATAAAACTCTCTCACTATCACCTATGGTCCCTACATAGAACACTATCACTGTGTACTGTAATACCTACATAAAACTCTCTCACTATCTACTATGGTCCCTACATAGAACACTATCACTGTGTACTGTAATACCTACATAAAACTCTCTCACTATCTACTGTGGTCCCTATTTAGGACACTCTTAATGTGTACTGTGGTCCCTAGCAAGATTTTCCTGTTGTACTGAGAAAAAAACAAACTATCTGACAATAATTCACCAACCATGTTCCATTATATGGACCCACAAACCACAGCTCAATAGTGTCTTGTCACAAAACTCTCACACCAACCCCCCTACAGCAAATTATCATTTACATTAAGGGTTGTGTTGAATTGCTCCCGTGCACCAAAGCCTCCATAGGGAAGGGTGATATCAGGGTAAGGTAGAGAATGTGAGAGAAGAAAATTTAGTTAGTATTAGGTTCCTTCCCCTTAGAGCATCTGTCTAATAAGGTTCCACAGAGGCAACAGCCTCAGTTCAAACAAACTTGAATCAATGTTCCCCTTTAATTTAAAATCGTCTGTGTCAGAAATAGTCTATGCACATACAAAATGAAATTGTGCATGCTTCATACAGCAGCACTAATATTCCAGCAGATTTTTGTGCGTGCACAAGCGCACAGCTTAGAGGGAGTACTGACTTGAATGCGCCAGATAAAACATTCGCACACACTTTTCAGGTTTAAACCAGAATTCACCTACACTCGAATCCCTTGGTGCTTCTTAATGAAATTATATAATCAATTTTACTTCCCTATCCCAGGTATGTTTGATTTTTAAAAAGTTAATATTTACAATGCAGTTGTCCTTCCTCCTCAGAACACCTATGCTTTGTAAGATACTTTTCCAGTAAGTTGCATTGAAGTTCATGCAAGAATTAGATTCTTTAACTAACAATGCTTCCATGTTGCCAGTACATTTCTATGTCCATGTAGTCTTCAAGCAGCCTTGTGAGCATGTGCACCTATTGGCCATGCCCCCTGACCCCAGTATTCACTATCTTTATCCATATCTTTTCCATATATAGGTCTCCACACCAATATAGAAACCACTGCAGTTTATTTTCCAGCCAGCATAAGTGGCACAAAAAAGAGCCAACCAGGAATATTAAATAGCCAATTTTACTGCCCTTTTCCCCATTCTGTAATGAATAAGGTAAAGTTTCTAAATGTACTGAATTTCTATTTATTACCTCTGGTGGAATAGTGGAGTAGTGCTCTGCTTTTAGAAAGAGAGAGTACATGAGTTTGGTGGTTCAATTCAAATATCATTGTCTGTCAGCATCTTGGGAGAAAGTCTGTAGCTTTCTTGTTTTGATCTGCTGTGCATGTGAAGCCTTTTACTTATGTGAGTTCCTGTAGCAGGTGCTTTAAAAGGAAAAATAGCTACTCACTGGTAAGTTGCTACTTGCTATTTATTATTTGTATCAGATATGAATATAGTAAGAACCCATTTCATCTCCTCCATAATTTACCTTACTTTTCATGATCTCTCCATCCCCCTAGAGCCTCCGGTGCATGGAAAAAATGCAACCAACCCTTAAAAGAACAAGAGTGTCACCCCCCTCCAATACACCCTCCCTCCCTTTAAAAGCACCCAGGGTGAGGACCTACATTGCTAGCTTCTCACACCAGCATTAACCTGTTAAAGTTGAGATTGCTGGTGCGCTGTTCCCCTCCTCCACCATTCTGCCCGGGCAGTACAAATAGAAATACACACTTCTTGAACAGCGTGTCTTCCTATTGGTCTGCTCACAGCAGTAAGGTAGGAAGGAAAGAACAGTGTGCTGGCAATCTCAACTTTAACAGGTAAATGCTGGAGTTAAACCCTGGGATGAGGACCTAGCATTTTAGGTTCTCACCCTGGGTACTTTCAAAGGGCTAAAAAAGAGGATTGGGGCAGAGGTGAGAATTGTTGTCCTTTAACTTCTAATGTTGAAGCCTGCAGCACAACTCCAGAGACACACTCTAAGCCCAATAGTGCTGAAAACAAATCTCACAACGTAGTTTTATTAAAAATGTGTTTTACAATTAGCATTTCCCCTTTACACAATATCACCATATATAGGTATATATAGTATTATATATATATATATAATATATATTGATATATATATATATACTGTATGCATTTAATAATTCATTTCACTGTCATACACCACACAACCAGAGACACTCTGAAAATACAGTTTATTTCTAGGTCTGAATAATTACTATACATGATCTAACATTCTATGCTAGTCTATCTTAGGTTCCACCCTTTAACATACAGCTGAGGTCTTTTATGAAAACAAAACTACACTGTAAATAAGCACATTGTTTTACTACTCTGGTACAGTTCAGGAAATGCAGACTTTTTATTCTGTGAACTCTACATATGATTTTATTCATTCCTAAATATCCCTTGTGTGCTAGACATGCAGCACATTACTAACATCACTGGACTAACTAGGAAAAATGTAATTACTGTAGGATTTTTTAATTCCATGCTTACCTTTCTTGCGCTTCTTTTGAAAGGAATAATTTTGCTCAATAGCCTTCACTTCCTCTGCTGAAATAAAGTGCCGTACATTGTAGCTGACTCCAACACGGTTAAGATGGCCTCTAACATGGTTGGCAAGACCTATCCCATTATGAAATCGATCAGGGCAATAGGGGCACTCCCGTTCCTCACTCCTAAGCCCAAGGGCCTCAAGTTGGCCCTCGTAGTTTGAGTCTATCAAGAAGGCATCCAAAGGAATGCTTCCTTCTCCATCTTCTGCCCATGCATCTTTGGAGAAGTCATTACTGGACAACAGTATCTTTTCACTATTCTTTTTACCATAACCCAATGCTCTGTGTCCTTTTCCTTTTTTTCTCACGGGACCTATATTGTTCAATATTACAATGGCAACTTCTTCCCTTAACTGCCGTTTCTGACTTTCCTCCCTTACCCAAGCGACCCTTAATGCGTCTCGATACTGCCTTTTGAGTGCCACTGCAGCCTCAGGCATTCTGGTGCTTCTTCTCACTTTATGAGTTTCTACCTCTCGCCACTGCCTTCTCTTTAGACTTCCGCCTTGAATTAGCTTTTTTACCTTCCCTGAACCCTTGCCTAAAATTTTTATACTACTCTGGGGAAAATCTTCACTCCACCTCCACCCAGCACTAGACTCGGAATTCTTCCACGTCTCTTCATTTATCTGCTCAGAACTTTCACCTAATTCCAAAGACTCTCCTTCAGCCAGCAGGGGACCTTCCTGACTATCCCCACTACCTTTTTTTACATGGGTTTTGGCATGCTGCACAAAAACCTTGGAAGAGTTTGTACCAAATAGACATTTTGGACACTGCAGACGGGCGCCTCTCCCTTCATCTGCCAAACTCTCCAGTTTGCTTATCTCCTCCATAATCTTTTGCCGGGACTCCTGATGGAGTCGTCGGTGTGAGGCTAGACTTCCCTCATCCACAAAACCCTTACCACATTCAGTGCAGGTATAGGAACTTTCCCCAGCTTGCGCCCCTTCTCCTTCCCCGTCCTGCGAGTGCTGCAACATGTGTTCCAACAAGTGAGCTTTTCTCTTAAAGTAAATACTGCACTCAATGCAAGTATAAACTGAACCTTCCTCCTCTTCTTCTTCTTCCTCTTCCACTTCAACTTGTGCTTCCTCTTCAGAGTAACTGTCTACCTGCCATGATCCTTGCATACCCCCTAACTGTAAGGCTCTTCTAAATACTGGCATGGTGATGGGAGTTGGCTCTGATCTAACCATATGATCCGACTGATCTTCAATCTCCTCATCTAACACTGAGGCCCATTCATAACCTCTATCCTGCCCATATTGCTCCTCTGAAGAAATTCCCACTTCTCTACTGTCCTCTTCTTCATCTGGATCTGCCCCAGGGAAGCTCCAGGGAGAAGCAAGGTTAGAAGATGGATGGTTGTCCATGTGATGAGTACGATGATCGGCAGGAGAAAGAGGAGATTTGGGAGAGGTTAAAGTGTTATGATGGTCTTGCTCTTGTCTAAAAAAAAAAAAAAGAATGTACAGAGAACTTAAAACATCTAAACCTGGTCATTAAAATGAAAGGATATACCATTATACCATGAAAATATTGGCAAGCTAACAGCAAGCTTTGCCTTTAAAAGCTTTGCCTTTAAAAAAAGCCTGAAAATCGATCCTCGTCTTATACTCGAGTCGGCCATAAACTCACCTCTCTGCCTGCTGCCGGTCGCTTCGTATCTCCCGCTGACATCACTACTCGGCGCCTCTCACTTCCTGGCGCCGAGTAATGACGTCAGGTAGGGAGATGCAGCAGAGCGAGCGGCTCTGTGGGGTGTCCTGTTGGCAGCGTGGCTGATCCTTGCTGGATGCTCTGCGGAGACCTGCACAGAGCCAGTAATTGTCCCTTCCTACTACACTACCTCAGATGCAGAAGGAGCACAGAATGAAGATCCAAGACTGGCCAGGTAAGTGGACACTGAACTGGGGGGGGGCTCTAGGGTGGGGGACAGTATGCCATACAGTAACCCCTAATACCTTTCCACTATAGATGTTTGGAAACTACAACTCCGAGCAACTAAAGCATGCTGGGAGTTGTAGTTTTCAAACATCTACAGTGGAAAGGTATTGGGGGTTACTGTATGGGATTACTGTCCATTTTAAAGGGTAACTAATGCTCTAAAACAATATAGAATCAGGAGGATGGTATATATTGTTAAAAATATTGCCCTCTGATTCTGTATAGTTTTGAGCTATTAGTTGCCCTTTAAATGGACAGCAGAATTCCCATACAGCAGTCCTATACAGAAATAGCCATACTGGATTTGGCTATTACTGTATGGGACTACTGTATGGGAATTCTTCTGTCCATTTAAAGGGCAACTAATAGCTCAAAACTATACAGAATCAGAAGGCAATAATGGTCATAATGTCCCTCGGCTTATACTCGAGTCAATCAGGTTTTCTGATTTTGGAGGCAAAAATAGGTACCTCGGCTTATACTCGAGTATAGGTACTTTTATTTTTATTTCCTCCACTGAAAATACATTACAGCTGTTTAGTCTTTTCCAAGTTAAATCACACCGAGCGTGCCTGTCCCACTGGGAGAATGAAAGGTGCAAGGGAGGAAGAAAATATGGTACTGACCTCTTTTCTCTTGTCTTAATGCTTTAAGCACTTTATTATTATATCCGTATACTTATTTGTGTTTTCATTACTTGTGTACGCTATAGTGTTTTCTCCCATGTCTGAATTTTATATATTGTAATATTTAACAGCGTACACAGGAGATTAAATTTCGTATAAAAACTCTTAAGGCGTTTCTGGCTTCGCTGTCAGCCTATGTCTGTTGGGCTAATGGATGTGGTGATAAATCACGGCCGATCACACGGTCTCATATGGACCACACGATTGGTCGCGCCAAACTGTGATTCGTCCCGACCGACTGTTCGCCACAAGGGAGTGGTCGGCGGGGATGAATCATTTGTTGGCCGTGTGTACCCAGGCTTAGACAAGCTCCAGAGGAATATAGTTAAGTCTGCATAGAAGCGCCTACTGAGCACACTGTTTCATGCCATATCCCTGACCTGCAGGTTCCACACTTCCGACTACATAGTATCATAGTATCTAAAAATGTACACATTTGTAAGACAAAAACAGGGAGATTTAAAAAAAGTTATCATTAAAAAAGGTTCTAACCAAATCAGATCTTGTTTAACATTTGAAAGCTAACATCTGATAATGTTGTTGGTTCTTGACACTTTGTCTTAGATACTAACAGGGAGATTCAATAAAAGTTCTTATGGTTTAAAATGGTGCTAATATTGCCCCAACCAATCAGAACTTATTTAACATCTGAAAGCTAACATCTGATTGGTTGGGGCAAAATTAGCACCATTTTAAATGATAAGAACTTTTATTGAATAACCCCCTATGTACAAATCAATGAGAACCGTGGTGATATGTATATTTGTTTATGTTTTTTTATGTACTTATTTTGCATGTTCGTGTTTTTAAAATTGTGATGATGTATATAGTGATGATGTATATAGAGGGGAGGGACATTCGAGTCTCCCTTTTGTCTCTGAGGAAGTGGCCTGTAGCTGTGAAACGTGCAGGTCCCCATAGTACACATGTCTTTAAATAGCCCTATATGGCATTTAATAAAAAATTGTATCATTATATACAAATCGGGATTTTTGGATTAGGAGCTGTCCACAACCACTATTGTATGCCGAAAATCCTTTTTTTTTTAAAATCACTTGTTCCCCACATCAAAATAAAAACACCCTTCTCTCCATAGTACTCACCGTCCCATAATGCCACTGGTCATGACATCACTCTTTATAGGATGAGACAACCGCATTCCTAATGGATCAAAAAAAGTGACAGTGAAGGATGTCTGAGGTTAAAAAATATATTGAGCGATTATCTATTTAATATCTCTGCATAAAAACTTCAAGATTTGAAACCAGACTCTAAATTTAATTATACAATTAGCAAAAGAGATATAGCCAGTATAAAACATCCATGTAATAAACACTACTGGGCTGATACAATAAGAGGTGCAAAAATTTGCAAGTGCTATTAATTTGCAGCAACAAATCAGATGTTTGCTTTTTACTAGGTTACTTCAGTTAGATTACATCTGATTGGTTGCTACAGATTAGCTCAGGCATATATAACCCACTGGATAAAAGACAGAGAAACAGTTAGTTTGGAAAGCTGTACATCAGTAAGTATGAAGACAAGCAATATAATGTCGGATTATCCATAAGCACTGATAATATGCACTGAAACAAAACATCATGCTTACGCTCAGTGACTTCTATAAAGCAAATGTTTTATACCGGCTTACTTTAATGTCGGTATCAGCTGCAGTTCCCTAACTAATTCTACTGTCTAGACTTTTCAACCACTAGAAATACAGAATTCTCTCCTTTTTGGCTTGGAAAAATGAATTGTTGATAAAAACCTAAAATAGCCAGAGAAAATTACTCATTTAGTTTCTCATACATCCTTCCTAAACGGAGGGTCGGTCTAAAGAAAATATGTTGAGAAATTTGTTTTATACATGAACTATCGGACACACAGAAATTAAATAAGAGAACACACTGGAAATTTTATGAAAAGTATAAAGACTCATGATGTTCAGTATGACTGAGATTTCAGTATGGGGGACCTGAACTTAGCAAAGAAGAGACTTCTTACCGTCTATATTGTCCTCTCGATGTTCCATGCGTGAAAATGAGGTCCTGACCTTGCCCTCCTTAGGAAAATTACCGACTGTGGGTTTTCCAGCCCCTACAAGAACAATATCAATACCCCCAGGGCAGGGAATGGAGGAAGAGTTTTCATTCTGCCCTATGGATGGGAGTGTGAAAGGCAGATTATCCAGATCTTCATGGCCAGATACATATGATGAATGAACTTCCTCCATCGGAGTAAAGCGAAGAAGAGAGGAATGAAGGACGGACAAAGAATAAAGGGGAATGACGGACAATAGAGGGTTAGGAGGCAGGTAACTATAACAGATATGAAGAGACTGAAATCACGGTATGAAAGATCTGAAGGGTCAAGAAAGGAAGGGGAAAACTTTGTAATGGGTCAGTAGAGTAACAAAGTTGTAATGAGTAAAAGGAAAAATAGCAAATAGCGAGGGTAAGAAAACACACACAAGCATTATGCAACATTAAGTAAAAGAGGATGAATGGCCATAAAAGAATCAGTGTTAAGAGGTACAAACAAGAAAAAGAAAATAAAATATGCATTAGTACAAAGTTTTTACCAACAGTATAAAAAGTAATTGGTTTTCTTTATATTGTATGTTTCTATTAATTGTTTAAAAAAATAGTCCATATTTAAGGGATGTTCTAAAAGATAGTGTATTTTTTTTTATATAATGTTGCATCTAAACACGAGAGTATAAGTGTCTATAGAGTGTCTAAACCTCCATGTCCTCACCCTTGGGTTTACACTAGGTAGGCCGTCAATCTGGTCCAGCTCTGTTACTTCCCTTAGTCAAGGGCCTAGCCAATAGGAATATTCAACAGTACATACCCAGTAAAAAAAACGTGCTTCTTGCAAAGCACATCTTCCTATAAGATAGGTCTCAGACTGAGAAAGGGGGAGGAGCTTGACCACATCAAATTGCATTTAACAAAACATATATACATTTATTCCAACCATTCTCCTAATGACTCTACAAATCCCAGGAGCCTGGTAGTCAATTCAATGATAACTTATATAAAGGTTTATAAAACTGGCTACCTAAATAAGGTTGGTTGCTTCCTAGATTTGTCTAGTAAGGAAAAGTTACCGGTATATCTGTTGTATTCAATTAGATCAACTGGACTTGAAGTTTAGTTCTTGAAGACGTTTCGCTAGTCATCCGACTGGCTTTCTCAATTCAGAATGATTTGTACAAGAATCTGTGGCAATTATGTACCCTGGAAAATCCCAATTAGCATATCACAGCCAAGTGTTAAGGGCGTGATTGGATAGTGGCTAAGAGGTGTTATAGGAACGCCCAGGGTAAGGTGTCAAAACAGCATTGTACATTGCAGACAGTTGGTGTCGTACCCCCCCCACCTCTATTTAGGCTTGGTTTCTTTATTTTCACATAAATGGCCTCCTTGACACCTCTCTTGAACCAGTCATGTTCCTTTGCCAATATGTTAACATTACAATCTTCAAAGGTATGTCCTTTACCCTTAAGATGCAGGTACACGGCTGAGTCCTGACCCGAGGAATTGGCTCTTCTGTGCTGGGTCATACGTTGATGCAGTTGCTGTTTGGTCTCCCCCACATACAAATCAGAGCATTCCTTAGTGCACTGCGTATATGATGTCGCTTTTCTTGTGTTTCGGTATTGGGTCTTTCGGATGTACCAATTGCTGCCTCAGTGTGTTGTATGGTTTAAAGCAGACAGGGATACAGTGTTTTTTTGAAAATTCTTCTTAATTTCTCGGAGACCCCTGCTACATATGGGATGACCATGTTCGTTCTCCTGTCTTGCTTTTCCCCTTCACTGTTGGTATACCTGTTCTTTTCTTTCCTTCTACTTCTTTTGACAAAGGCCCAGTCTGGATATCCACAAGTTTTAAGGGCTCTTTTGAGATGTTTCATTTCTTTAGCCCTCGTTTCTGTGCTAGTGGGAATGTTCTCAGCTCTGTGTTGCAGGGTTCTGATGACACCCAGCTTGTGATCTAAAGGGTGGTGGGAGTTAAAAATCAAATACTGATTTGTGTGTGTTGGTTTTATGTAAACCTCTACTTCCAGTTTACCATTTTCCTTAACTTCTACCAAGCAGTCCAAGAAAGCCAGTTTGTTGTTTTGTACCTCTTCCCTTGTAAATTTGATGTTTTGGTCTACCGAATTAATGTGTTCTGTGAAGGCCCTTAACACTTGGCTGTGATATGCTAATTGGGATTTTCCAGGGTACATAATTGCTACAGATTCTTGTACAAGTCATTCTGAATTGAGAAAGCCAGTCGGATGACTAGCGAAACATCTTCAAGAACTAAACTTCAAGTCCAGTTGATCTAATTGAATACAACAGATATACCATGACCTGGATGAATGAGAACCCTCACAAGCTTAGTTACCTTTATTTTATTCTGAAAGCTTTTTGATGTATCTACTGCTACTTTTTGAAAGCTTTTACCATCACAAATTCAATTGTCCTAGGAAAACGTAATCAAAGCCTCCTCATTGGCCAAACCATTTTATAGCTTAGATCATTTAGCTCCTTTTTTTAAATTTAGTTGGCCTTCTTGGTGAGATCGTACTGGTGCTTAGTAAAACATATCTTCCTAAAGCCTAATTTGTTCCTCCACCAATGTCTATAGATACTACTATTTGTTAATTTTTTAAAAAACGTAAGTTTTAAATATGGTCATCATACATAATTCCACCAAAAACAACCCCATAAAGGCCCTGTTGCTCTCACTGAGCAGTTTTATGAAAAACCTACAATTTCATTTGATAACCCATACAGCTCCCACCTTTATATGACCTTGCCCTCCTCTGAGCTAGACAGATAGCAGTACAAAGAGCTACTTCTAATATTAAAACCACCTATGACAAATGCCAAAGAACCTTTTGTGTGAAATCAATCTATCGGTCTATCCAATAAAACTAAATTGCTAAATGTTGATTTGAGTTGAATGGGTTCCAGATGCTTATTAATTTCATTTGTGGGGTTTCTGGCACCAGTATTCTTTAAAGGGCATGTCCACCCCAAAAACTATAATCCCCCCAACTACTGGCCCCACCATGTAGTGTAGTTTAATCCTTACCTCATCCCAGCTCCATAGGGTTCTCCTGTAGTCCCCCCCAAGTTCCAAAAAATGACTACCAGGAGGCAGGTCAGTCATATAGGACACTGCCTGCTAGCTGGCCTCAGGTAGATTTTTGCCATGCGTACTGCAGCCCTTCTCCCCCTCCCTCCCCCCCTCCTCTCCTCCTCTCCCTCCGTTCTACTATCCTCCCCCTAGCTCAAATCCCCCTTAATATGTGCTCCCCCATGTCTCCCAGCCCCAACCGCATATTTTTTTTTTTTAGAAGTCCCCAAACTCTTACTTACCTCTCCTCTTCCTCCGGGAACTGAGCTGCCGGCAGCCGCGTCTGTGATTGGCTGCCGCTCAGCCAATCACAGACGCGGCTGCCGGTCCCGCCCCTCTGCTTGCATTTCCTTGCAAGCAGAGGGCCGGGAGCGCGGCGGAGGATCGAGGGGAGGTAAGTAGAGTTTGGGGGGCTTTCTAAAAAAAAAATTAGAGCGGTTGGGGCTGGGAGCCCAGGGGGGACCATATATTAAAAATTTTTTTCCAGGGTGGACATAGCCTTTAAATGGAAAAGTAGTATGCATACAAAACATCCCCATAACTATAAGTGAGAATATCAGTAAATCCTATCTTCAGGTACTTTGCAAAAAATGAATTAAGTTTTGTCTTAGACAAGTGTGACATTAAAGCACTTAGCAAGGGTTACTGCTGTCATATAACGCAGGCAAGTTTTAGCAAGTGTTTAACATCCAATGTAACTTAACTTGCTTTTACAGTGTACTTATCCTTTAATGGGCCATATAATAAACTCTCTGGTGCATTGTTCACTAACAGGTCATATCAGAGGACACATGGACATCCTTTAAGATTGAAGGAAAAGAAGTTTCATCTTCAGGTTAGGAAAGGTTTCTTAAAGGGCATGTCCACCCCCAAAACGATAATCCCCCCCAGTAATGGCCCCACCATGTAGTGTAGTGTACTCCTTACCTCACATCCCAGCTCAATAGGGTTCTCCTGAGACCCCCCCTAAAGTCCCAAAACAGTCCACCAGGAGGCTAGCAGGGCTCGCCTGCTACCTTGCCTCCGGTAGATATTTGTCATGCGTACTGCAGGCTTCTCCCCCCTCCCTCTCCCTCTACTCTCCCTCCCCCTAGCGAAAATCCTTTTAATATGCTGATCCCCCATGTCTGTAGCCCCAACCCATGATTAGTATTTTGCAAAATGCCCCAAACTCTTACTTACCTCTCCTCTTTCCTCCGCTGCACTGAATGACCGGCAGCCGCGTCCGTGATTGGCTGCCCTCAGCAATCACAGACGCGACTGCCGGTCCCGCCCTCTGCTTGCATTCTCGCAAGCAGAGGGCCGGCAGTGCAGCGGAGGAACGAGGGGAGTAAGAAGAGTTTGGGGGCTTTTGCAAAATACAATCATCGGTTGGGGCTACCAGACATGGGGGAGCAGCATATCAAAAGTTATTTTTAAGGGTGGACATGCCCCTTTAACAGCGAGAACTGAGGAACTGTGGACTTTGTGATTGCCGTTTGGAGTCAGGAAGGATTTCCCCCCACACACCCTTTGCGATTGCGCATTCGTTTGTGATTTGGTAACATGCGTTAAACTTTTTCTCATGTGTTTCCATATGTCAATAGGTAAAATTGCAAGCGCAATCGCAAGTAAATCGCACCAGACTCGCCTGTGATTGCGTCTACAGCGCACTGTGGTCTTGCACTTAGGAAGGGTTAAAAAAGAGGGTGAAAAGTTTGGACTTGATAGACATAGGTCTTTATTCAACCATAATATCTATGTTACTATTTCATAATCCTGGTTTCATTCATTGGTCAGTGACAACTCACTGGCCACTGTCCCAGGTGCTAGTTGTAGGAGATGCTCTCAAATTACCAACTTCCTTGCAAGAAATGTAATTGGAGAACCATATCCCTACCTACCTGTACTCAGTGTCTGTCCGCTTTATAAAGTTAACATGACTAGCGTGTCTATAGTGTTACATTTACATTTTTTACATTTTTTCAGCATCATACACTATTACTTCTATACTGCATTCTATAAGTGATATTCATTCTATATAACTTCTATACTGTATTTTATAAACAGTATGCATTCTATATTACTGCTATACTGTATTCTATTAGCGATATGAATTCTATATTACTTCTACACTGTATTCTATAAGCGATATGAATTCTATATACCTTCTATACTGTATGCTATAAACAGTATGCATTCTATATTACTTCTATACTGTATTCTATAATATAAAACGTATGGCATTCTATATTACCTACTCTATACTGTATCTCTATAAACAGTATTCATTCTATATTCTCTGCTATACCTGTATTCTATTAGCGATAATGAATTCTATATAACTTCCTATACTGTATTCTATAAACAGTATGCATTCATATTACTTCTATACTGCATGCTATAAGCGATATTCATTCTGATTAAAACTTCTATACTGTATTCTATAAACAGTATGCATTCTATATTACTGCTATACTGTATTCTATTAGCGATATGAATTCTATATAACTTCTTACTGTATTCTATAAACAGTATGCATTCTATATTACTTCTATACTGCATGCTATAACGATATTCATTCTGATTAAAACTTCTATACTGTATTCTATAAACAGTATGCATTCTATATTACTGCTATACTGTATTCTATTCGATATGAATTCTATATAACTTCTATACTGTATTCTATAAACTATGCATTCTTTATTACTTCTATACTGTATTCTATTAGCTATAGAATTCTATATAACTTCTATACTGTATTCTATAAACAGTATGCATTCTATATTACTGCTATACTGTTATTCTATTAGCAATATGAATTCTATATTACTTCTACACTGTATTCATAAAGCGATATGATTCTATTACCTCTATACTGTATTCTTATAACAGTATGCATTCTATATTACATCTATACTACCTCCCGAACTTTACCTTTTATTTTACTTAGTACTTACAACCAAACCAGAGTCTTTAGTTCACCTTTCAAAGTATTAAACAGGATTTCCCCTGAGTCCAATAACTTGCATGAAACAACAATCCTGCATTCCTGTGACTTATAGTGAATGAAAATCCTTTGACTTCTAATATCCTTATTTGTCCAACTGGGGTCCATTCTACCCTATATTAGAAATGCATCTTTAGTTTCTTAGTTTATTCTCAAAACACTTGGACGGAGAAAGTTTACCATATTACCTGTAATAGCCCAGTATAGAGCGCCATGTACAATCAGGCTCATTTACCAAGAGGGGCTACGCAAATTTTAGGGGAAAAGCCACGCTTTCGGGATTTTTTCACACACGCAAATCCAGTCCGGGAGGGGAAATATACCTGGAGCGATTAGGGCTCGGGCTAAATCTCCCCCAATGGTGTCTAACCACTTCCCTTATCCCAGGGATGCCCTCCAGAAATAACATTAGCATTCCCTGTTTTCAAACAACTGCTGCCAGGGAATTCTGGGAGTTATCATTTGCAACATCTGGTATTAGATTAATGCAGTGTTGGGGTTGACGGGATACCACACAAACTAAATGCATTAATACAAAATCATCTTTGTGCTCTTAAATATTATTGCATGGCTAAAATTCTCGCTTCATATGTTACTTTCTAAAGGGATCATTGGACCCTGTTTAATGAAAAGTTTACTGCTCCTGTCCTACTTTGTGAGCCAGTATCCTCCATAACTCCAATTATAACTTTGCTGTGAATGGATCTCTATGGCGCAGTAAATATAATTTCGTGTCCACATCTAACTGCAGTTGTTATGATATAGTTTATGGTTCCTTCAGTAGCGATACAAATTCATTTTGCAGGAAAGAGAGTTTATTTCACTAGTAAAACCTTAAAATAAAAAGAGTATAAATAGTATAGTATAGTATTTGAGGTTGAATAAAGACATATATCCATCCAGTCCAATCCATCTAGCAATATCCTCATTTCCTGCCTAACTGTTGATCAAGAGGAAGGCAAAAAAAAAAACACCAAATTTATGGAGGGGGAAAAAATTCCTTCCTGACTCCAAGTGGCAATCTGAAATTTCCCTGGATCAACTCTACTTTATGTATTAATAACAGTAACTTGCAACATTCCTTGTTTGCAGAAACTCATCCAGCTTTTTTTTAAACTGAGCAATTAACCTGCGATAACAACGTCCACTGGAAGACAGTTCCATAGCTTTACCGTTCTCACAGTGATAAACCCTTTCTGAACTTGAAGCCTAAACCTTTTTTCTTAAAGTCTTAAGGGATGCCCTTGTGCCCTTTGACGTGTTCTATTGGTGAACAATGCCCCAGATAGTTTATTGTATGTCACGTTAATGTATTTATACACAGTAATCATATCCCCACGCAATCACCTTTTCTCCAGCGTACATAATTGTAACTTTTCCAGTCTCTCTTCATATTCAAGCTCCCCCAATTCCCTTATTAATTTAGTTGCCCTTCTCTGAACCCTTTCCATTTTAAAGATGTCCTTTTTGTACACAGGATTCCAAAATTGCACTGCATATTCCAAATGAGGCCTTACCAATGCTTTGTAAAGAGGGAGAATAACATTTTCCTCCCTTGAATCCATACCTCTCTTTATACAAGACAATACCATGCTGGCTCTGGCTGTTGCCATCTGGCACTGCTTGCTACCTTTATGTTTGTTATCAACCAAAACTCCCAAGATCCCTTTCCAACAGGGATTCACTTAACACAGAGCCATTTATAGTATGACAAGTAGCACAAGGATTTTTAAGTCCAAAATGCATCACCTTACATTAATCAACATTGAATCTCATCTGCCACTTAGCAGCCCAATGTGACAATCTATCTAGATCCCCCTGCAACGATTGCACATCCTCTGCAGTTTTTAATGGTCGACAAAGTTTTGTGTTGTCAGCAAACACAGAAACCTTGCTGACAATACCCACTTCCAAATCATTAATAAATAGATTTATTAGAAGCGGCCCCAACACAGAACCCTGTGGCACCCCACTTAGCACTTTAGTCCATAATGATGAAGCCCCATTTACAACTACTCTCTGCATCCTATTCATTAACCAATTTTCTATCCATGTACAAATGTGACTCCCCAGACCAACAGACCTTAGCTTATACATTAGTCGTCTATGGGGGACTGTATCAAAAGCCTTTGCAAAATCCAAGTAAACTACATCTACTGCTATGCCAGAGTCTAAATTTCTACTTACTTCCTCATAAAAGCCAAGCAAGTTAGTTTGACAAGATCTATACCTCCTAAATCCATGCTGGTTTCTACTTATGTCAGTCCTTGAAACATACTCTAGAACATGTTCCCTTATTAAACTTTCCAGAATCTTCCCCACCACTGAAGTTAAACTTACAGGCCTGTAATTACCCGGCTGAATACAACATTTTTTGAATATTAGAATAACATCAGCCTTTTTAAAATCCAGAGGCACACCTCCGGACATGAGGGAATCTGCAAAAATAAGAAACAATGACCTAGATAAAACTGAACTTAGCTCCCTAAGTACCCAAGGATGTATTTTATCCGGTCGAGGAGATTTTTTAATATTAACCTTATTAAGTTCTTTCTGTACCATATCCTCGGTTAAACAAAGTGCACTTAAATCTTTTACACCATTATTGCTACTATACTCTGATATCTGTACTTGGATCTTCTATAGTGTATACAGAGGGAAAAAAAGTATTTAAGACATTTGCTTTATTGCCATCCTCCGTAACAAACTTATCCCCATTAATTAATGGTGCCACATTCTCAGTCCTCATCTTCTTACTATTAATATACTAAAAAAATGTTTAGGCTTAGTGAAGCTTTGTTCAGCTATCCTAACTTCATTATTAATTTTAGGTTGATTGCGTTCTTACACTCCTTGTTACATTTTTTTATAATCCCTAAAGGCCCTTTCCGTTCCCTCTGCCTTAAAGGTTTCAAATGCCTTTTTCTTCCTTTCCATTCGCCTCATTACATCAGAATTCAGCCACATGGACATGGATTTATTTTTTTTACATTTATTTCCCAAGGGTATAAATTTAGATGTCAACTGGCTTAAAATCGCCTTGAACACAGTCCACTTCTGTTCAGTACCTTTACCTGATAATACATTATCCCAGTTGACATTCTGAAGAGCTGCTTTTAACCTGGGAAAATTTGCCTTCCCGAAATTAAAAGTCTTTGTTAACCCAGCGCACTTTTCCTTTCGATAACAAAGTCCAAATGCCACTATTTCATGGTCACTATTCCCTAAGCCTCCAGTTACCTTTATATCTATAATGCGCTCCACAATGTTAGATATTACCAGATCCAACAGAGCTCCTTTTCTAGTAGGAACCTCAACCACCTGTGAGAGAAAATTATCCTGCAGCAAATTCAGGAACTCATCGCCTTTTTCTGTGATGGCAGTTCCACCACACCAATCAATGTCAGGGTAATTGAAGTCCCCCATAATGAGCACACTCCCCAAACTTGCAGCCCTTGCCAACTGCATATGAAGTTGACTCACCTCCTCTCTGCTAGCATTTGGCGGCTTATAGCAGACACCAACAATGACATTACCCCCTTTCCTGTTGCCTAATTCCACCCATATTGCCTCAACTTTATCATCCATATCACCGGTTATCTCTTCTTTTAAATTTGGCTTCAATTCTTTTTTAACATAAATACATACTCCTCCCCCTTTCCTTTTTTTCTGTCCTGCCTAAACAAGGCATAACCTTCTATATTTACAGCCCAGTCGTGAGAACTGTTCAACCACGTTTCTGCTATACCTATTACATCATACTTTTCATTCAATGCCATCATTTCCAATTCACCCATTTTGTCAGCCAGGCTTCTCGCATTTGCAAACATACATTTTAGATTATGATCCTGTAATTTATTCGTACACTTTAATACACATGCCTCCTATCCCCTATGCTAGTCCCACCCCCCTTTCCGCCCACCACTGGCAGAATTTGTAAGAGAAGCTGATATCTTTCAAGGTCACTTGAGGTTCTCATTCTTCCTTTCTATCTGTTACAGACCAACACAGCATCACAAAGAACAGATATATCCTTCCCAGAATTCTCAGTAAGGGCTAGGCCCCACTTATGTGTTTTTTAAGCATTTGCGCACACGTTTTGCGTTTGCGAAAGCGACTGCGATTTGGTTATAATGGAAATCGCGGGAACGCAAAAATCCCTGTGATTTCCCATGCGCATGCATTGCACATCCGTTTCGGTAACGCATGCGTTCACCATTTTTGGTACTTAACGCATGCATTGCCATAACGGTAAATGGCAAAATCCATGCGCAAAATGCACGCGCAAACGGAAAACGCACAAGAATGACACACAACCGCGTGCGATAACACTCACGATTGCGTGCACAGTTGAGCCATAGCCTAACCGGGTAAAACAGCTTTCCCAGACTGCTCATAAAACTCTTGCTATGGAACATTTTTTGGATTTATTTAGGGCATGCGGTGCAGTTTTGGAATCTTTTATACAAATGGACACAAGGAATTGTAGAGGGTTGAGAGAAGGGCAACTAAATAAATAAGGAAATAGAGGCGTGATTTAGGAAAGAGTCTGTATACGTTAGGCTTCATTTTAAGGAACGCAAGGAAAAGTTTTTTCACTAAACAGCGCACTGTTGAATGTATTTCTGTTTGGCAAAACACAGGTTTCATTTTCAATATACAATATATAAACGCAGGCAATCCTACCTACCTGCTTTCCCTATTAACTGTTTTTGAAAAAAACTTTATGTGCATTTTAGTTCTCCTTTAAAGGGACACTATACTGAAAAAATGACTTTGCCTCATCTTAATCTATAATTGAATACGTGTAAGTAGCACTTGCTCTGATTTGCGTGTGTTGCTGCATGCCTCACAATCCAGCACACATTTTGTTTAGGAGCAGTATCCCCCCTCCCTCTATTAACCACTCCCACCTGACCTGACTTTTTTCCCCAAAACCAACTGTCAAACCTGCCACAAGCACAACATCCCAATGTCAAAACTCTGTCACCATTCCAGCTACAGTAAAACTACTTACAGAAGAATAGTTTTTGAGAGCAATGAACTTGATTGACAGCTGAAATATAAGAAGTTTTAGATTGGATATCGAAAGAAATTGTGGCAGATAAACAAAAAAAATGATACAGTGGTGGTTGGGAAGAATTAAGTTTTCCAGTTATGCTCAATTTAAATACCTATTTTTCGGAATAGATGCCTTTTAAATAGCTTTGTGGCAGCTTTGCAGGTGTCTTTTGCTGATACTGGCAGCTTAGTACATGAAAAATAGATTCTGTAACTAAGAAGGCTTTCAGTTGTTGCCAGTACACTCCACAGCCCATGTTGGCTTCAAAGAGCCACACCCCTGACCTCAGGATTCACTGTCTCTATGCACAGAGACATGGCATGTAAATGCTGTTTTAAGCACACACAGCCCAAGAAGTCCAAGTTCAAATCTCCTAGGTTTATGAAACAATACAACATAGTCTACTGGCTGAGTTAATTGCTTTTGTTTCTTTCCATCATGTGTCTAGAAAAATATAAACATTTTTACAGCTGTACAACTTTATATATCAGCTCTCTTTTTTATTTACCAACCGGCATGAATTGCCCCCAGCCTTCCTGGAGCAATAATCATTTACATGTATCTATTGCATATGCAAGGTGGCACACTGCTTTAACGCTGGTTTTGGAACAGACCATTGGGACACAGGTCAATTCCCCAGCTTACTTTTTTCAATATGTTTCTAGGACAGATAGAAATTCTACATTTACGGATATCCCACCTAGTAGCCCTTGTGGGATAGTGGCTGGAAGCTTTCTTTTTTGCAAAGGGTTGCAGCTACCTGTGAAGTGTACTGTGTACCACTAACTGGGTGTTCCCAGATAAGGTGAATTATGGGAGCTGACCACTAGTACACAGCTTTTTGTATCTTTGTGAATGTGCTATTTCTATTGGGGCAATGTTTTCTGGAGACTTTAATTCCACTTAAGCTTTCATGGTTTGGCTTTGCGTGAATTGGGCCCATCGTATTGGATCGTTTCAGTAGAGGGCTAGATGAATTTCTAGAATTAAGGAATACTGAAAGTTACTGGTAACAAGTTTTTGTTGAGCCAGAGTGCCTTGATAATTGATTCTATTCACTGCCATGTCAAGTTAGAAAGGAATATTTTATCTCTTATCTTGATATTTTCTTGTGCCTGTCTTCTAGTGGTCATACAGTGGGTCACACTTCTGCCAACTGTTATTCAACTTCCGCTCCGGCCGATTCTATTGCAATCAACTTATGCTTTTATATCAATGGCCCCATATTCAACTGAGTCAATGTTAATTGGTTTCAAGCATTGATTTAAATACATTCAGCCAGCATAGGTGGGTAAATAGGTGGTTGGACATACATCTTTATCTACTATGTAATACTCTTAAAAATATGCAACAATGCATTGTAAAAAACACAACCTTCAGTTTGATCCAATTCTATGAAATCCATACTACATCTAAAGCTTATTTTAAGTCTAAACATTCATAGATTTCTCTACTTGGGAAAGAACTCTGATCTAGTGTAATTATAAACCTATGGTTGCTGGTTACCACGGCATGCTGAAGATGTAGTTTTCTAACAGCTGGAGAGCCAAGGTTGGACATCACTAAATAGGGGAAAATGTGCAAGATTGGTTATTGTATTCGTGGTTAGCCCTGGTGTAGTGCCTGGGTTTATATCCCTAGCAGCCCAGATTTACCATTACGGTAAGCACAATAGGGACTTGCCTATTTCTATCCCTAAAAAGTAAAGGTTTACACTACAGATCTATTTACACTACTACGTTGGTAAAAGTAAGGTTACACTACAGATCTATTTACACTACGTTGGTAAAAGTAAGGTTACACTACAGATCCATTTACACTATGATGGTAAAAGTAAGGTTAAACTACATTGGTAAAAGTAAGGTTACATTACAGATCTATTTACACTACGTTTATAAATTAAGGTTACACTACAGATCCATTTACACTATGATGGTAAAAGTAAGGTTAAACTACATTGGTAAAAGTAAGGTTACATTACAGATCTATTTACACTACGTTGATAAAAGTAAGGTTACACTACAGATCCATTTACACTATGATGGTAAAAGTAAGGTTACACTACGTTGGTAAAAAAGGTTACACTACAGATCCATTTACACTACGTTGGTAATAGTAAGGTTAGGAGTAAGAATAGGAGGTAGGAGTGAATTTTCTACCTCCCAATATTACTTTCTGTGCAAAGCCCTGCCATGTAAAGAGAAAGGTGCAAACCTTTGCCCATGCTATTAATTTGCGGCAACCAATTTGATTTTTACTGGGTTACTGTAGTTAGATAACATCTGCTTGGATGCAGATTATAGAACTGGCAAACATTTGCATCTTTTATTGCATGGCCCCTATAAATTGTTTCCACACAACAAACTTTAACATTTGTTTCTATAGACAGATATTCTAGGCAGATATAATTTCCCTGGCACCTACCAAACTGGATTTATCAATTAGACTACAAATATGGTGTAATGTGATGGTTGCACCTAGAACACATTTCTGCTGTTTAAGGGCCTGGTATGGTGTAATTACAATACACCAGATGACACTAAAGCGAGGTACAGCCAGGAAGATGCTCACACACACTTGTATGGCCAACGAACGTCCTTTACATGCAAGAATCCGTATTGTTTTGGACCCTGGGTCAGGCGTTCATCCATGGAAGCTTCTTCCTGTCTGTACCTAGCTTTAGCCATAGAAGATAATGAAAAGCTATGTTGGACCCTTTAGCATTCTGAAACAGAGTAATAGTTACTACCAAAAGCTACACAGTCCCATTCATGTGGAATCAACTTTGTGGCTGTTGCAGCCTGTAGAATTTTCCCTTTTCACAAAACAGAACTGACAGTTGAATGGGCCACGTGTACGGGGTGCACCATTCTATTGCAGGGGTTTGTCTTAGGAGGTTCCATGGCTAAAGCTTGATATGATGCACGTTTGTATAAACGGGCCATTAAAAGAGAATTAAGAGAAAGCACCCATCCAACCTATGATTTCTAAAGGTTTCTACAGTTACGGTACCTTTTCAAAGTTAGATACCCCATTTAATTTGTTTCCTCACAGACCTGGCAGTCCAACCCATCAGGGGTCTTTGAGACAGACAGACTATAGATGCACCAGTTTCTTTCTTACTGGAGTACCACAGGAGTTGCTGACATGCGTTATAACTAAAAAAACAAGTACAATACTCACCATATAGGTCCCCCCAGGTTCCCCCCTCCCGTCCCGGTCCCCCCCCCCCACATAGGTCCCCAATTCTATATAACTTCTATACTGTATTCTATAAACAGTATGCATTCTTTATTACTTCTATACTGTATTCTATTAGCTATATGAATTCTATATAACTTCTATACTGTATTCTATAAACAGTATGCATTCTATATTACTGCTATACTGTATTCTATTAGCAATATGAATTCTATATTACTTCTACACTGTATTCTATAAGCGATATGAATTCTATATACCTTCTATACTGTATTCTATAAACAGTATGCATTCTATATTACATCTATACTACCTCCCGAACTTTACCTTTTATTTTTACTTTAGTACTTACAACCAAACCAGAGTCTTTAGTTCACCTTTCAAAGTATTAAACAGGATTTCCCCTGGAGTCCAATAACTTGCATGAAACAACAAATCCTGCATTCCTGTGACTTTATATGGTAATGAAAATCCTTTGACTTCTAATATCCTTATTTTGCACAATGGGGTCCATTCTACCCTATATTAGAAATGCATCTTTAGTTTCTTAGTTTATTTCTCAAAACACTTGGACGGAGAAAGTTTACCATATTACCTGTAATAGCCCAGTATAAGAGCGCCATGTACAATCAGGCTCATTTACCAAGAGGGGCTACGCAAATTTTAGGGGAAAAAAGCCACGCTTTCGGGATTTTTTCACACACGCAAATCCAGTCCGGGAGGGGAAATATACCTGGAGCGATTAGGGCTCGGGCTAAATCTCCCCCAATGTGTTCTAACACCTTCCCTTATCCCAGGGATGCCCTCCAGAAATAACATTAGCATTCCCTGTTTTCAAACAACTGCTGCCAGGGAATTCTGGGAGTTATCATTTGCAAACATCTGGTATTAGATTAATGCAGTGTTGGGGTTGACGGGATACAAACACAAAACTAAATGGCATTAATCACAAAATCATCTTTGTGCTCTTAAAATATTTATTGCATGGCTGAAATTCTCGCTTCATATGTTACTTTCTAAAGGGATCATTGGACCCTGTTTAATGAAAAGTTTACTGCTCCTGTCCTACTTTGTGAGCCAGTATCCTCCATAACTCCAATTATAAACTTTGCTGTGAATGGATCTCTATGGGCGCAGTAAATAGAATTTGTAAGATGAAGCTGATATCTTTCAAGGTCACTTGAGGTTCTCATTCTTCCTTTCTATCTGTTACAGACCAACACAGCATCACAAAGAACAGATATATCCTTCCCAGAATTCTCAGTAAGGGCTAGGCCCCACTTATGTGTTTTTTAAGCATTTGCGCACACGTTTTGCGTTTGCGAAAGCGACTGCGATTTGGTTATAATGGAAATCGCGGGAACGCAAAAATCCCTGTGATTTCCCATGCGCATGCAATTGCACATCCGTTTCGGTAACGCATGCGTTCACCATTTTTGGTACATTAACGCATGCATTGCCATAACGGTAAATGGCAAAATCGCATGCGCAAAATGCACGCGCAAACGGAAAACGCACAAGAATGACACACAACCGCGTGCGATAACACTCACGATTGCGTGCACAGTTGAGCCATAGCCTAAACCGGGTAAAACAGCTTTCCCAGACTGCTCATAAAAACTCTTGCTATATGGAACATTTTTATGGATTTATTTAGGGCATGCGGTGCAGTTTTGGAATCTTGTATACAAAAAATGGACACAAGGAATTTGTAGAGGGTTGAGAGAAGGGCAACTAAATAAATAAGGGGAATAGAGGAGCGTGATTTAGGAAAGAGTCTGTATACGTTAGGCTTCATTTTAAGGAACGCAAGGAAAAGTTTTTTCCACTAAACAGCGCACTGTTGAATGTATTTCTGTTTGGCAAAACACAGGTTTCATTTTCAATATACAAATATATAAACGCAGGCAATCCTACCTACCTGCTTTCCCTATTAACTGTTTTTGAAAAAAACTTTATGTGCATTTTAGTTCTCCTTTAAAGGGACACTATACTGAAAAAATGACTTTGCCTCATCTTAATCTATAATTGAATACGTGTAAGTAGCACTTGCTCTGATTTGCGTGTGTTGCTGCATGCCTCACAATCCAGCACACATTTTGTTTAGGAGCAGTATCCCCCCTCCCTCTATTAACCACTCCCACCTGACCTGACTTTTTTCCCCACAAACCAACTGTCAAACCTGCACAAAGCATACAACATTCCCAATGTCAAAACTCTGTCACCATTCCAGCTACAGTAAAACTACTTACAGAAGAATAGTTTTTGAGAGCAATGAACTTGATTGACAGCTGAAATATAAGAAGTTTTAGATTGGATATCGAAAGAAATTGTAGGCAGATTAACAAAAAAATGATACAGTGGTGGTTGGGAAGAATTAGAGTTTCCAGTTATGCTCAATTTAAAATAACCTATTTTTCGGAATAGATGCCTTTTAAATAGCTTTGTGGCAGCTTTGCAGGTGTCTTTTGCGATACTTGCAGCTTAGTACATGAAAAAATAGATTCTGTAACTAAGAAGGCTTTCATGTTGTTGCCAGTACATCTCACAGCCCATGTTGGCTTCAAAGAGCCACACCCCTGACCTCAGGATTCACTGTCTCTATGCACAGAGACATGGCATGTAAATGCTGTTTTAAGCAACACACAGCCCAAGAAGTCACAAGTTCAAATCTCCTAGGTTTATGAAACAATACAACATAGTCTACTGGCTGAGTTAATTGCTTTTTGTTTCTTTCCATCATGTGTCTAGAAAAATATAAACATTTTTACAGCTGTACAAACTTTATATATAGCAGCTCTCTTTTTTTATTTACCAACCGGCATGAATTGCCCCCAGCCTTCCTGGAGCAATAGATCATTTACATGTATCTATTGCATATGCAAAGGTGGCACACTGCTTTAACGCTGGTTTTGGAAACAGACCATTGGGACACAGGTTCAATTCCCCAGGCTTACTTTTTTCAATATGTTTCTAGGACAGATAGAAATTCTACATTTACGGATATCCCACCTAGTAGCCCTTGTGGGATAGTGGCTGGAAGCTTTCTTTTTTGCAAAGGGTTGCAGCTACCTGTGAAGTGTACTGTGTACACTTAACTGGGTGTTCCCAGATAAGGTGAATTATGGGAGCTGACCACTAGTACACAGCTTTTTGTATCTTTGTGAATGTGCTATTTCTATTGGGGCAATGTTTTCTGGAGACTTTAATTCCACTTTAACGCTTTGCATGGTTGTGGCTTTGCGTGAATTGGGCCCATCGTATTGGATCGTTTCAGTAGAGGGCTAGATGAATTTCTAGAATTAAGGAATACTGAAAGTTACTGGTAACAAGTTTTTGTTGAGCCAGAGATGCCATTGATAATTGATTCTATTCACTGCCATGTCAAGTTAGAAAGGAATATTTTATTCTTTATCTTTAGATTTTCTTGTGCCTGTCTCTAGTGGTCATACAGTGGGTCAACATTCTGCCAACTGTTATTCAACTTCCTGGGCCGATTCTATTGCAATCAACATTATGCTTTTATATCAATGGCCCCCATATTCAACTGAGTCAATGTTAATTGGTTTCAAGCATTGATTTAAATACATTTCAGCCAGCAATAGGTGAGGTAAATAGGTGGTTGGACATACATCTTTATCTACTATGTAATACTCTTAAAAATATGCAACAATGCATTGATAAAAAACACAACCTTCAGTTTGATCCAATTCTATGAAATCCACTACTACATCTAAAGCTTATTTATAAGTCTACAATTCATAGATTTCTCTACTTGGGAAAGAACTCTGATCTAGTGTAATTATAACCTATGGTTGCTGGTTACCACGGCATGCTGGAAGATGTAGTTTCTAAACAGCTGGAGAGCCAAGGTTGGACATCACTAAAATAGGGGAAAATGTGCAAGATTGGTTATTGTATTCGTGGTTAGCCCTGGTGTAGTGCCTGGGTTTATATCCCTAGCAGCCCAGATTTACCATTACGGTAAGCACAATAGGGACTTGCCTATTTCTATCCCTAAAAAGTAAAGGTTTACACTACAGATCTATTTACACTACGTTGGTAAAAGTAAGGTTACACTACAGATCCATTTACACTATGATGGTAAAAGTAAGGTTAAACTACATTGGTAAAAGTAAGGTTACATTACAGATCTATTTACACTACGTTGATAAAAGTAAGGTTACACTACAGATCCATTTACACTATGATGGTAAAGTAAGGTTAAACTACATTGGTAAAAGTAAGGTTACATTACAGATCTATTTACACTACGTTGATAAAAGTAAGGTTACACTACAGATCCATTTACACTATGATGGTAAAAGTAAGGTTACACTACGTTGGTAAAAGTAAGGTTACACTACAGATCCATTTACACTACGTTGGTAATAGTAAGGTTAGGAGTAAGAATAGGAGGTAGGAGTGAATTTTTCTACCTCCCAATATTATTTCTGTGCAAAGCCCTGCCATGTAGAAGAGAAGAGGTGCAAACCTTTGCCCATGCTATTAATTTGCGGCAACCAATTTGATTTTTACTGGGTTACTGTAGTTAGATAACATCTGCTTGGATGCAGATTAATAGAACTGGCAAACATTTGCATCTTTTATTGCATTGGCCCCTAATTAATTGTTCCACAACCAAACTTTACATTTGGTTCTATAGACAGATATTCTAGGCAGATATAATTTCCCTGGCACCTACCAAACTGGATTTATCAATTAGACTACAAAATGGTGTAATGTGATGGATTGCACCTAAGAACACATTTCTGCTGTTTAAGGGCCTGGTAGTGGTGTAATTACAATACACCAGATGACACTAAAGCGAGGTACAGCCAGGAAGATGCTCACACAACACTTGTATGGCCAACGAACGTCCTTTACATGCAAGAATCCGTATTGTTTTGGACACTGGGTCAGGCGTTCATGCCATGGAAGCTTCTTCCTGTCTGTACCTAGCTTTAGCCATAGAAAGATAATGAAAAGCTAATGTTGGACCCTTTAGCATTCTGAAACAGAGTAATAGTTACTACCAAAAGCTACACAGTCCCATTCATGTGGATATCAAACTTTGTGGCTGTTGCAGCCTGTAGAAATTTCCCTTTTCACAATAACAGAACTGACAGTTGAATGGGCCACGTGTACGGGGGTGCACCATTCTATTGCAGGGGTTTGTCTTAGGAGGTTCCATGGCTAAAGCTTGATATGATGCACGTTTGTATAAACGGGCCAATTAAAAGAGAATTAAGAGAAAGCACCCATCCAGAACTATGATTTCTAAAGGTTTCTACAGTTACGGTACCTTTTCAAAGTTAGATACCCCATTTAATTTGTTTCCTCACAGACCTGGCAGTCCAACCCATCAGGGGTCTTTGAGACAGACAGACTATAGATGCACCAGTTCTTTCTTTACTGGAGTACCACAGGAGTTGCTGACATGACGTTATTAACTAAAAAACACGTAAACAATACTCACCATATAGGTCCCCCCAGGTCTCTGTATATTTTAAGGGAGGTAGGGTACCTTACTCCTACCTACCAATCTGGCCCCTAATCCCCCTGGTGAGCTGTCAAAAACTCGTGCAGAAGATGACAGCTGCACAATCAAGGTTGGTATATCTTCTCTAATAGTTAATATTTGAGTTTAGTTTTCCTAACAAAACATGTTAATTATACACTGTGTCTATGTACCTTTAGCCATGTAGAATATTTCCATTAGCAATAAGACAACAGAGAAATGTCCCAAGCTACACTATGGCTAAGACAGATCTTTTTATGTGACATTGAAGTATAACAATGTGTAGGTGCAGATAATTTACAGAAAGGCCCAATGCGCTCTGGGTAAATCCCGATCTGGAATTATCCACAGCATGCCTTTACCGCCAACTATTTGCATTCCAAAAAATACAGCAGCATGGTATTGGCAGATTGAATGCACAAGGCCTGCAGCAAGGAGTAAATTCCCCATGAAAATGATATATTATTATTTTTTGTTTTCCCCTTCTATTTTAATCTAATCTGCCCCCTGCAATTTATTTTGTTTGTAGAAATAGTAACTTGTGATAAACTGTATTTATGTTGCCAGGACATGTTAGACCTTACCACACTTTTTCCCATTACAGCTGCTTGCATGCCAGCTCGTAAAGCTTTAAGAGAAGATGGCATTAATTGGCATAGAGAATGGTTTACAGGGGTGGGGAAGGTATGGGCATACTCTTTAACACATTTATATGTTTATACCCCTAAGGGTTAAAGCAGCATGGCAATAGTTTTGTGACATCTGCGGGTCCACGGGTAATATTGTGTTATATAATGTACTGTGTGCTTTTATAATAGAATGTAACAGTACATTATATAGTGAATAATGCACCCCAACTGTAAATTATAAGGATATTAGAAGTCACCAAGGAGTTCCGTGACCATATAAAAGCACAAGGCCGCAGGCCGAGTACCTTTTATACAGGGCACAGAACTCCAAGGTGACTTCTAATATGCCTTTAATTTACAGTTGGGGTGCATTATTTATTATAACCTACCCCTTTGTGGCTTCTGGTTTCCTTCTCCTCCTGGAACTGTAAGATTATAAGGCTATAATCTTACAGTTCCTCCCATGGAAATTCACTACAGGGGTAGGTTATATTATTATAACAATCAGTCAACTACATCACATTATAGTAAATATTATAGTATACTATTTGAGGCTGAATAAAGACATACGTACATCTAATCATCCACATTTCCTTCCCAACTAGGGATCCTGAGGAAGACAAAAAAATAAAACAGTATGAAGGGCTAAAAATTTGTTCCTGACTCCAAGTGGCAATCGGAAATATGCCTGGATCAACTCCAACTAAATGTATTAATACCAGTAACATGCAACATTCGTTGTTTTAGAAACTCATCCAGCTTCTTTTTATTTTTGACTATTCAATAAACCTGCCATCGCCACATTCAGTTGAAGACAGTTCTATAGTTTAACCATTTTCAAAGTGAAAAACCCCTTCCAAACTTGAAGACTGAACTTCTTTTCTTCCAGTCTTAAGTACAGATGGCCGAACTTAACTTCAGAAAAAGTTTGGAAGTTCGGAAACGAACCCATTAAAGTCAATAGGGAGGTGATAGTTCGAAAAGTTTGGATTAAATACAGATAAAATAGCAATGATAACTTACTGTAAATGGCTGTGGCACCTGGGAAATGACCTGGGGTACATGCATCTATAGCCAAAACTTGTTTAAACACTTCTTTCCCCACGATCAGGCAATTGTCAGGTTTCCGAATGCTACATTCAAGGGTTAACAAACAATACTTTTGAGGGCTACAGAACAATACATTTGAGGGTTACCAAAACCGATCGTTACATTCGAGAGTTATCGAAATTGAAGGCTACATTCGAGGGTTACCGAATTTGAAAACTACATTTGAGGGTTACCAAAATCGAAGGATATATTCGAGGGTTACCGTTTTCGAGAATTTGAGAATTCTTGAAAATAAGTTTGTGAGTTTGGAAAACAGAGCTAGTTCGAACCCGAATTAGATAGAGTTTGGATAGTTCCATAAAGTTTAGGTCCATCACTAGTCTTAAGGGATGTCCGTGTGACATCTGACATATTCTATTGGTGAACAATGCCTTAGATTCAAGCTCCCCCAATCCCCTTATTAATTTAGTTGCCCGTCTCTGAACCCTTCCTATTTCCAAGATGTCCTTTTTGTACAAAGGATTCTAAAACTAAACGGCATATTCCAAATGAGGCCTTACCAATGCTTTGTAAAGTGGGAGAATAATATTTTTCTCTTGCTAGCTCTAGGATAGGATATTAAAAGTCACAGAGGTGTTCCATGACCATATAAAAATTATAATGGCTACAGGCGACATATTATCCTTTTAACACAGGGGATGCATTATTATTATAACACATGCCTTACTGTGTAATATAAGGAGATGAAAGGTCCCTATCAAGGATATCCATGTCCTGTATAGAAGCTGCTTCAGGCATGGTTTTACAAGGTCATGGAACTATTTCTAATATCCTTTTAATGAAAATTCTACCAGAAAAAGATTCTGTAAAAGTGCAAAAAGAGGGAAGGTTTCCAGCTATCCAGGTAAGCCTCCCAGGGTGTATGGGCACCCAGTAAATATAGTTAATCACAACACACCCTGCAAGATCCATCCTTCTGTACTTGGTCTTTAACTTAAGGCCTTTGTTCTAATTTAAAAGATAATTAAAGCCTTTTACCCACTAGTGTTACACATAATGAGCTATATAAAATTAACCGTTACTTTCCAGTCATTGTAATATGGTTTCCATGATATAGCAGCGTAAAAGAGAATTAAAGGGCAACTCCACCCTCATAAGAACATCTTTTAGAAAGAACGGCCTCTTTAAAATATGTTGACATATCATAGTTTGACCTATGAATTCATGACTGTATGCCTGCTATGCTTCTGAATGCCTCATGGAAACTGAGCAATTTAGAAACCTGTACTGAGCCTGGGCATGCTCAGAAGAGGCAGACAGGGGATTAACATTCAGTCATTGGCTCTGGTGTCAACTGTCAAATCCATAACTGACAGTTGCTAATTGGAAGAACCAGGAAGCAGAAACAGGAAACAGGATATTGTGCAGGATTTCAGGTTAGATTTATATATTTCAGATTAGTTTAGGGCCCAACTTGGACCCGGATCCGACACGGAACCCCTTAGTTCAGAAATCCGAATGTTCCTTCTGAAACCGGACGGATTGTTCGGATTTTGGGACTTCGGATCGCATTCTCGGTTTTTATCGAACATTTGATCTATTTTCCATACTTCTCAAAAATAGCTTTAAATGTCCGATAATACACGAAAATAAGGTCGGAAACGCTAAAATAGTTTTCGATCGGATTTCCGAACGTTCAAGGCTATTTTCGAGAAATTTTGAAAATAGCCCGAACGTTAAAAAAAAATGGAAATGCAATCCCAAGTCCCAAAATCCTAATGATTCTGATTTCGGAACCGAGGGGTTCCGTGTCGGATCCGGGTCCGAGTCAGGACGTTCAATAAAAATCGAAAACATGCTCTGAAGTCCTGAATTTAAGTTCTGTTTTCGTATTTTCAGTATTTCTCCGAGATCCGAAAACCCAAAAACGTAACGAAACCCAGCAGTTTCGGCCACATTTACTCACCTGTAAGAAAGCTGAATGATGACACTATAGGGACTTTTTGCAATAAAAAGTGCAAAAGTTTGCTAATGCAATTAATCTGCAGCAACCATTCAAATGTTACCTAACTGCAGGAAGGCTGAGGCCACAATACAACGTGCAGTAATGCACATACAATGTGCAAACGCAATGACAAGCGGTTCACGCAATTTGTGAAATTTTGCGTCATTGGGTCACAAAAAAAGGGGTTTCCAATGCACTAAAAAAATGCGATCCCAATCGCAAGAGAAACGCGCTAGGGTAGCCTATCCCTCACCTAGAAAATAAACTGAAATCTGCACATTAATAGCATGGGCGCCTCCTATTTCGAATGCGCTCTATCTTTCCTTGTATATTATCGTTGTCACAACCAGGACTACGGAATGTTTACTGCAAACATCACAAACAACATTTAATTCAACTTTAAAGTTTTCTGCAAGCTCTGACAGCCCAACAGCTCACACACCGATCCAGTGGCGTAACTATAGGGTCCACAATGGTGTAACTATAGGGCCCGCTTTCCCCTTCCCAGAATCTGCGATCAGCTCTTTTTAAACAGGCGATGGCGGGTATGCAGTAAAGATACGTGCAATCAGCTGTTTAAAACGTTTGCCGATTTCGTTTCGGGTCTTATAAACAGCTGATCACGCATATCTTTACTGCATACACGTGATCAGCTGGGGAGGGGTGTGTGTCAGGGGTCTGGCCTCCAATCTTGTGGGGGGCCCAGGCCTGGAGTTTCACACCTGCACCCATCTGTATCATAAACGTGCACATGCAAACTGAAAATATAGCATGTTGGTTATTATACAGTGTTTCGTCTGTATTCTCTATGCTGACTGTACTGCCAAAAAACTCAATACCAACAATACTAAGTGGTTGCAGAAAAAGTGTCAAAATGTATTTACCCATGTAATGAGACAAATAAAAAAAGACAGCCAGGACACATATCAGCTCAAACGTTTCCAGCCAACTTTAATAATTGGGCACTCAGCTTCTACTGCTCCACAGTAAGTGCGAATACACACTACTACCTCCCCAACACTTCTCAATTGAGAACTTGCTTTCTGCCACACCACAGTAGGTAGGAATACACATTCCTACCTCCCTAACATTTAACAATTGGGCACATACTCCTATCACCCCAAGATTTAACAATTGGACACTTGGCTTCTACTGCACCATGATAGGTAGGAATATACAGACCTACCTCCCCAACATTTAACAACTGGACAATTGCCTTCTACTGCACCATGATAGGTAGGAATATACAGTCCTACCTCTCCAATATATAACTGGGCATTTTGTTTTTACTGCACCAGGATAGGTAGGAATGAACAGTCCCACTTCCCCAACATTTAACAATTGGACACTGAATCAATTTCACCATGATAGGTAGCAATACACAGTACTACCTCCCCAACATATAACTGGGCATTTGGTTACTACTTCACCATGATAGGTAGGAATACCCAGTCCCACCTCGCTAACAATTAACAATTGAACACTTGCCTTCTACTGCCCCATGATAGGTAGGAATACACAGTCCAACATATAACTGGGCATTTCTACTGCACAAGGTTAGGTAGAAATACACAGTCCTACCTCCCTAACATTTAACAATTAAACACTTGGCTTCTACTTCACCATGATAGGTAGTAATATGCAGTCCTAACTCTTCATATAACTAGCCATTTGGCTTCTACTGCACAATGATAGGTAGGAATACACTGTCCTACCTTCCCAACATTTAATTGAGCATCAGCTTTTACTGCACCACACTATGTAGGAATACACACTCCTACCTCGCCAACATTTAACTGGGTACTCAGCTTCTATTGCACCATGATAGGTAGAAATATTAGACACTCCTACCTTCTCAACCCCCCCCCCTCCCCAACATTTCACTGGGCACTTTGCTTCTACAGCAACACAGTAGGTAGGAATACACATGCCTAGCTTCACAACATTTACCGTAAGCTTTCCATGTGTACTTGATAAAAATTGAGTTTAGATGTCCTTTAATCTGTGTTTAGATTGTGATGGTTTCTTGGATTAGATATCACATATATAATAAATATATATAATAAATCTGGCTCCTAATGTTATAAACATTAAAGTACACAGAGTTCAGGGAAATTTAAAAAAAAGTTTTTATTGTTAAAAATGGTGCTAATTTTGCCCCAACCAATCAGATCCTATTTAACATTTGAAAGCTAACATCTGATTGGTTGGGGCAAAATTAGCACCATTTCTAACGATAAGAACTTTTATTGAATAACCCAGTTCGCACATACACACCTCAAATAAACCAGTAACATAAAAATGCATAAAAAGCCCAATTTAAGAATGAAAATGTCAGAATGAATTAAGGGCAACTTAAGCTTAAAATGTAAATGGCCTTGAATAGATTCTATGATTTCTAACTAAAAAGTTCTTTCACATCTGAAATCAGCAACAATTGGGGAGAAACCAACACTGCTAGGCTTCTTTCACATGGAAGGGTGCCCGACGGCCGCCGCTAGCAGCAAACATCTGGAACAGCTTGGAAAAAACTTTGTGTGAAAGTAGCCTAATTGCGCCATTTCCTCCACCTTCCTAGTGAGGAATAATTGGTTTCCTCACTGCTTAGTCTTGGTTACAGAGTGGTCATGTACAGGTCACACCGTAATTACTTGACAGCTCTGGTGGGGAAGGGGAGGGGGTTAGAGAACTTAGAGACCCACTCTGCAGAATTAAACAGACGAGTTCTCAAAAATGTTGCCAATTTCAGATGTGAGGGGGTGAAGTTGCCCTTTAAGTCATGCAGTGTCATTTATACTTTAACTGTAATTCTCCGCATCCTTTCCTATTTTTTGCTGAATCACAAGTAAAAATTAATTCATGTGAAATACAAATCAACACGATAGCTCCAACACAAAACAATATAGTACAGTATATATAACATGACATAGAAAGCAAGCTCATGAAGCAAATTAGCAGCACTTGCAGATTCTTTACTTTAGCAGCATGTATAACACAAAGTACACATAAGCCAAGTGGTAATCAGCATCACATTTCCAATGAAATCTGACTACACACCTTACTGCCTGATCACACAATCTTCATACAATTTCACTACAGACAGGCAATGCAAGGGCTGAATAAGCAACCAGTAGCTCTCCAGATGTTTTGAAAACTACAACTCCCAGCATTCCCCAGCTGCATAGTTTTAGTGGGGGAATGCTGGGAGTTGTATTTTTCAAAACATCTGGAGGGCTACTGTTATGTCCCATACAGATGTGTTAAGATTGTACAGTCAGATTGTAAGGTGTGTTGCTGATTTTTGGACCAAATGATTGCAAACATATACATATCCCCCCTGACATGAAATAACAATACAATATATTGATGGTGTCCCTGTATTTGTCAAGTCAGAACATTATTCCAGACATATTAATACATACCCAGACCTCTACACCCCCATATCCATCCACATTACCCTGACCCAGAACTGATCCAATTTGTCCCCTATAGAGAAAGACAGGGGGGCACCTTGTTCTGATATTACCCCCTTCCTCCATTTTTGGCCCCCACAGTGACAGGTGCCCAGTTAAGCATTTTTTTGTTGCCCCATTTCTTTTAGCCTCCTCCTCCCCCTTTGCCCTGTGCCCAGCTGCCTCACCCCCCGCTGGCATTCTCTCGGTGCATGGCCCCTTTAAGAGCGGCTCCGGTAGAAAGCGATCCGTCCGGAGACAGGAGACAGAAAGGGGGGGACTGAGATACAGACAGGGCGCGACATAATGACGTCACTGTCGGCACCTGACCTGGCTGCGGCGCCATCTTTGATGAGGCAAAGTGGGTGGGAGAGATGTAACCAGGGAAAGAGGTCAACAGAGGTGAGGCTGCTGAGTATGGCTGGTTGGACAAGACATTAAAACAATACACACACTGGTATGAAGGTTATTTTGATACACAAGGCATTGCACAGTCCATGGTTTTGTCATAACCAGATAAATCTGTTTTTTTAGATTTCCCAGATCATCAGATGAATGGACAATATAATTAGCACTGATTACATTGAAACTACATTAAGGCTGAGGGCCCACCGTGCTGGATGGCAATGCGTGTGAAAAATGCACATGCATTGGTGCACATCTTATGCGCATTAACGCCTGTTTGCGTTGCCATACGCGCAATAATCGTCAACTGGAACGCATGTGATCCGCTAAAAATTGGCAGTCACGTGGTCTGAAAATGTATCACAGTGATTATTCAATAAAAGTTCTTATCGATAAAAATGGCTGCTAATTTTGCCCCAACCAATTAGATGATAGTTAACATTTGAAAGCTAACATCTGATTGGTTGGGGCAAAAATTAGCCCAATTTTTAAGGATAAGAACATTTATTGAATCTTCCTGGCCATGTTGCATTTCTCAACGGGTCACACAGATTGTTAATGCTTGAGCCCTTATTCTGATTCATCCTTTTAATAAGCGTCCTTATCTAGCATGCCTATGTGTGTTTGACATGTCTAATTGACCAGTGTGTATGTCCTGTTTGTAAGGTACTTTCTTGCTGGGTTTAAAGAAGCACCCCAATCAAAAACGATTTATCCTTATTAATAGCCAGAGTTTTAAGCTCAACTTTAAGCTTATTTCTATTCTATGGAGCATATTTATAAAGGTGCGTTAATTTCTCCATTTTGTTAGCGCTGGACTGCGCAACAGTGATTTGTCTTATCGGAGTATTTATAAAACTGTTGATTATTGGCACAAAGATTTTTACCAAATTCATTGTGTTAGGTCTAATACCGAAATAGAGAAATGTCATTAGAACATCAACAAATATCAGACCTGGGCTGTAACAGACAATTAGGGAACATAGCAAGGGGGGGGGGTCTTTAACACTCAGGGAACAATTCTGTACATGTGGAAATAAGACCTCCAGTCGCAAAAATTCAAAGCTTGAAAATCACCAATCGTTTTTTTCAGTAAATGAACGAAAAAAACCTAATAAGTCCACCACGAGGAATAGTAATGTGCTGACACCTTCCAGTTAGTAATTGAACCTAATTCCAGGCTAGAAATGTCCCTACTAATGCATTAACGCTACCTGAGACTTTATTTGGCCCTTAAAGGGCATCTATAGTGAAAAAAACACATTGCCCCTTTGCAAAGTTAAATTCATGTACTCTGTGCTGCCTTAATCCTATATCTGTCACTGACTCTGTTTAACCACGGTGTCAGATCTATGTGCAGCATTCCCCCCTTCTCCCTCCCCTCTGTTACCTCCTCCATGTCTCAGCTCCGGCTAACCGACAAGCTTTTTATGTGCAGTAGGAGTTAAAAGTTCAACATCCTGAAAAACACACCCACGCACAGTGGCCAATAGAAAGCAAGCTGTCCTGGAGACACGAAGAAGGAGATCCGTGCACGATCTCTCACTTTGTGACCCATCATCAATCAGTGAAAGCTATTAAGAAGGGGGGTCAAGTGCAGCCTTATATCTAACATCAAAGCTACCTTTCTCCCCCTGCTAATGCTCTTATCTCTATGTTTATTACAGAGCAGGGAGGGGGGATCAAGTCACAGGGATTTGATTGACAGTCCAAGTAGGAGTAGAGGAATGCAATCACGTATTCTTCTAACTGGTGTATCTCAGGACAGAGAGGGAATCTGAAAAAAGTGATGACACTCTGGGGGTTGTGGGGAATTATAGAACACATGGAAAGAAAGAAAAAAAAGTTCATTTTCCCACTATAGATGCCCTTTAAGCCCCATGGATTGCTTCTTATTGTAAATAATGGAAAGGTATTCTGTGAATAGAAGCAGAACTACCATGGTTGCAGTCTCTGCTACTGCAGGAAGTGGAGCCCTGGAGGGGCCCTGTCTTTTAACTCTTTGTAAAATACAGCCTGTCAACAGCCTCCCAGCAACTGCTGTAGATGAAGGAAAGAGGCCACATTATAACTTCGGTGGGGGCCATGTAATTTCTTGTTGTGCAACTGTGACTGATACACGTGCCAATTAAGGCCCATTATATTGTTGGGAATTGAAGTTACTGCACTGATTTTCTGCTGTACCAATCTTGTGATCCACTGAGGACTGAAAGGTTTGCCATGGTTTTGGTCATGAACAATCAATTGGTTGAGAAATTATGGCCAATAATTTGTCTCAATCAACCAAATTATCGTCTCAGGCATTGAATTTGGCTAAAACATTAAAGGTTTGTACACACAGACAATTTTGCCCGTAATCCCCAATGAAGCAATTTTCGATAAACGGCCAGCCACAGAGGCTGTTATCACCCCTAAGGGGACACTTAACGGAGGCTCGTTCAGGTTTCGCAGGCAATCCGTGTGTATAAACCTTAAGAATGATTAGAGGATTCAAAGAGCATGCCAACTCTTAAAGGGCATGTCCAGCATAAATAAAACTTTTTATATTGTGGTAAATCACCCTCCCCCAAACCCCATTTTCTCATTAGTAAGAATTGTCAAACATGCCTCTGAAAGGACTTATCTGAATTAGTCCCTCGCTGCTCTTTCTCTGCTCTGCATCTGACAGCCGCTCTACTTCCTGGTCACAGTTTTGTCCTGTTTTTTCCCGAAATGAGAGAGGGACAGGGTAAGGTAAGTCCTTTAAGAGGCATCTTTGACAGTTCTTACTAATGCGAAAATGTATGTTTATATGGGAAATGTATGTTATAACCTGTATATTTGTATGTGATTCTCCAATTTGTTGTTTGTAACTGTATAATTGTAAGCGATTTTTCAGTTCAGTTCTCTTAAATGACAAATCCACCCTCATAAGAACATCTTTTAGAAAGAATGGCCTCTTTAAAATATGTTGATATACCATACTTTGTCCTATGAATTCATTACTGTATGCCTGCTATGCTTCTGGAGGCCTTATGGAAACTGAGCAATTTAGAAACCTGTACTGAGCCTGGGCATGCTCAGAAGAGTCAGACAGGGGATTAACATTCAGTCATTGGCTGTGATGTCAACTGTCAAATCCATAACTAACAGTTGCTAACTGGAAGAACCAGGAAGCAGAAACAGGACATTGTGCAGGATTTCAGGTTAGACTTATATATTTCAGATTTCAAAGTATTACCATTTAGGGTTTTGGGGGGTGATTTACCTGTATATAAGTTTTCATTTTGGGGCTGGACTTGCCCTTTAAATGTATTATTTTCTGTCTGCACAAGATATTTTGTGTATTTGGTTAATGTGGATACCAACAGGTAACTTCATTATGTATAGTTAGCCAGGATGAATGGACATCCTGTGAAGCCAGTCTGTATTTCCCAGGTGCTAAACAGACTCTGCTGGGGGTAATTAGCAACCCTGGAGTCCATATCCGAGTCATAACTATGTAAGAAGCAAAATGTATATCCGGATTCATATTTCTGTTGGTGACCATGAATTCCATAATCTGTTTTTAAAAGTGGACTCAGGAGCAAAAGCCATTTCATGGGAATCCAAACACCCACGGTCTACTTTATGTGGAACGCAACAGAGACACTTTTGTTTGGTTTATGGATGAATAATCAATAACCATATTGAATTTGCTATGTACAGTCTAACCGTCCTGGATACGGATTTGTGAGTTGGCGTGCTATGGCGCGTTATCCCATCGCAATATGGGATTTGGCAGCAATAGCCATCTTGTGAGTGTATCAGGGAGACCACCTGGAGTGCGCTACACTCCTCTTGCTCAACCCACACCTCTCTGATTGGGTGTGGTGATCTGGTTACACCCCTCTACAGGAGAGACAGGTACCCTTTGAATGGTAATAAGTTTCAAAACTTTTCCTACAGTACAATTTTTTTTATTATTTTTTGCAGACCAGTATTGCTTGTCTCCCAATTATTAGAGGATTAGGGGTGGGGTTGCATCAGGAAGGAAAACATTTCACATTGGGACTGTGTAGGGATGTGCATTATTGAGTTACAGCATGCTGCTGTTTTTGGCTTCTTCTGTGTTTGTTTTGGGAATGGTTAAGATGAATCTGCACTGTTCTGGATGGGAAGACCGTGTGTAGGCAGGGATGTTTCTGATTGGACATCATGATATGTTTCTCCGTTGCACATATTGACTGGCTCTTCACTTTGCCTCTGTTCTCTTTCCTCCAAAGCAATAAGACGACATTCCTGCCAGAGAAAGATTTTAAATTATCATTACAGGGGTTTCAAGGGCTTTGGAATAAATCCCATTTTTGCCTGACTGATATGCAGGAACTGCTGATTAATATGCCATATAACATACACACGGGCCTTCTTAGCCTGGTGTTTCTGACACAGACTATTGGTTGGAAATGCCATGTACAATATTTCAGCTAAACCGATCATGCATTCTGAATCTGTGCCATCAGTTATGATTTTCCAACAGTTTGACTGGTTTTGCTTAAAAATCATTAGAAGAGATTGGTCATGTCAGAAATCACAGTCAATTGTACATGGCACAAAGAATACACCTGTATATTCAGTCAATCACTAGTTTAAAGGGCATGTCCAATATGTAACCCCCCAACAAACCCTGGAATGCACTTCTTACCCTTTTTATATATGGTCCTAAACTTGTTTATCCATCATAATCCCCTTGGCCGTCTCTCTTCTTTCTGGATTGCTAAAGTCCTCTTTTCATATACACATTTTAGGTATGGGGGTGGACATGCCATTTAGAAGGGACTGTGGAAGTACTCCATTGATAATTTTTTTTCTTTGTCTAAAGTGCATGTCCACTGTAAAAATAATAATCCACATACATATAGTAACAAACATAGTAATTGAGGTTGAATAAAGACATATGTCCATTAATTCCAACCTTTTTACCCTCCTTTTTAACCCTACCTGAGGGCTAGGCCACACTGCTTGCGATTTGCGTTCCGCATTTTTAATCGCAATCGCATGTGTTTTCCTATACCTATTGAAGAAAACTCATGCGCAAGCGCAATGAAATCGCACATGAAATCGAATGCGATTGCGTTTGCGTTGCAGACAGTTCCACAGTTTTTGCATTCTCACTGCAAAGAAACCTTTCCTAACCTGAGGATGAAACTTCTTTTCTTCCCATCTTAAAGGGTGTCCTCTGATATGACCTTTTAGTGAACAATGCACCAATGCTTCTCTAATGTAAACATCCCTAACTTGTCTAATCTGCCTGCATATTCAAGCCCCTCCATTCCCCTTATTCATTTAGTTGCCCTTCTCTGAACTGCCTCAATTTCCAAGATGTCCCTTTTGTATATGGGATACCAAAACTGCACCGCATATTCCAAATGAGGCCTTACCAGTGCCTTGTAAAGAGGGAGAATAATATAAGGGATAATGCGCCCCTTACAGTGTAATATAAGGCTATTATGCCACCGAGGAGTTCCCTGACCATATAAAACAGGTCAGGGAACTCCGAGGTGGCATAATAGCCCCACCTTACACTGTAAGGGGCGAATTATTTCTTATAATACACAAGTTTTTATTTTAAATAAGTACAGTGATAATAGCTGGTGAAAAGAATTTATTTAACTTTTTTCCCCCCAAAGTTTGGAACATAACATTAAAAAAACATTGTTAAACATTTTAACTATTTAAAATCTTTATCTTAGATATATGTTTAAACATTCATTGTTCAAATGTTAATAGTAATTTAGTCAGAATCAGATGTTTGTTTTAGGTTTATTTCACTTGTTTTAGTTTTATAGGCTTTATGTTTACCCCTGTTTGTTAATTTTGGTTTATTCCATTTTGTTTGCGCTTTTTTTGTTTGCATAATGCGTGTGCTCCGAGCGCGCCCGCCTATTACTTTGGTATTGATTTCCTCATGTGCCGTAATGGATGGTAATGCGCATGCACGCCAGGCTGTTCTGTGCCGTGTATGCACGGCTGATCCGTTCCTGTCCAGCTCTTTGTGGACATTGATTTTGTGAAATGTTCGATTCCGGGGTGGTTGGATAAGAGGTAGGACACTGATTTTTATGTAATATATAGTGATGGCCCAGTTTGCGGATCCGAACACGGATCTGCAGCGGATTAACCACGTTCGCGAACTGCGGATATGGCGGGTTTTCCGCCTTCCGAACTTTTCCGAACCGCGTTTTCGAAAATTTTCGAAATTACGAGGAATTCTTGTAATTTCGAAAACGTGTGAAAATACATATTTTCGAAAATTTTCGAAATTACGAGGATTTCTCGTATTTTTGAAAATGCGTGAAATACGTATTTTCGAAAATTTTCGAAATTACGAGGAATTCTCGTAATTTCGAAAACGTGTGAAAATACATATTTTCAAAAATTTTCGAGGATTTCTCGTATTTTCGAAAATGCGTGAAATACAATTTTGGAAAATTTTCTAAATTCCGAGGATTTCTCGTATTTTCGAGGATTTTTTCATTTTAATGGGTTTTCATGGGTCCGCTCGAGCCGGCCTCGAGCGGACCGGATTTTGCGAAGTTCGGACTTCTCTAATTATATTAGGAATAGAGAGCTGCAGTGGCACTAATAATTGAACTAGTCACTTAGTGACATCACTGAGTCATTCTAATAAGGATTCTTGCCACTGCAGCTCTCCATTGAAAGTGCAGACTTGTGTATTATATCTTTCTTTTGAATCTATTCCCTTCTTTATACAAGACAATATCTTGCTAGCTCTAGCCGTTGCTACATTACAGATGCACTTAACACAGAGTTATTTATGGTGTAGGTGGCACAAGGATTATTAAATCCCAAATGCATCACCTTACATTTATCAACATTGAATCTAATCTGCCATTCTGCTGCCCATTTTGATAATCTATCTAGGTCTGCTTGCAGCAATTGCACATCATTTGAAGTTTCCAAAGCTCTGCATAGTTTAGTGTCATCAGCAAACACTGAGACCTTGCTCTCAATGCCCCCTGCTAAGTCATTTATAAATAGGTAAAAAGAAGTGGAAGTTGCAATAAGAAGTTGGGCTGCAGCGACCCATAAATATACTGGCCTCATACAGGTATTATGCAACAAAACAAAAAATTTACACATACACGTTTTGCCCTATACTGGCACTTCATCCGTGTACAATGTGGACCTTGTGAGGGGTCCAGGTTTGGGTAGAACCTGGACCAACTGGGATTGGAGAGTTTACCTTTTTTACTCCTGTTATATATATAACATAATTTTCTATCTTACTACTACTCTGGAGCTCCTGGGTCCTGGGGTTGTGTTCAACCAGCCCACCTCATCTTAGCGTGTAAGTACTGAAGAACGACCATTGAACTTTAAAAGACTTTTTTACTAATAATATGGATATTCACTTAAATGGACGTTCTCCTTCCTTTTTTGACTACCGTAATATATCTTTATGTTAATTGGATCAATTCCCCAGGGGTGGTTGCTGCACACACACTTTATGCTTATTAGTTTAAAAAGAAGCGGCCCCAGTACGGAACCCTGAGGCACTCCACTTAGAACTTTAACCCACATAGATGTAGCCCCTTTGTTTGCGATCCAATAACCAATTCTCTATCCATATACAAATGTTTTCTTCTAGGCCAACAGTCCTCAGTTTAGTTTATGCATTAATCGCCTATGTGGCACAGTATCAAAAGCAAAATCCAAGCATTCTACATTCACTGCTATCCCAGAATCTAAATTCTTACTCACTTCTTCATAAAATCCAAGTAAATTTGTCTGGCACAATCTATTTCTCATAAATCCCTGCTGACTAGTCAAGCGTCCGTGATTGGCTGAGAGGCAGGGAGGGCTGCACTGAGCATGCCTCAACCTTGATGAGTTTGAGGAAGTCTCAGGCACAGCATGAGTCACACACTGCTCCTACACAGCAGTTTCCTGGACTTTGGAGGGGCACAGCAGGGGAACTATTTTGAGCAGGAATGTAAGGTAAGGATTGTTTTAAACTACTTGATGTGGCCAGTAAGGGGTTAAATTTTAGTTTTGGGGGTGGACATGCCCTTTAAGGCACAAGAAGGTAGGTGATGGTGTATGTACTGTGTCCTACATTATAAATAATGTTCCACAATGGAAGTGAGAATTTTTTTCAGTCCTTTCTGTGAATACAGAGAGCAATACACCCCCCTCCCCATAACTGCCTCGTTAGGTGGTACATGCCATAATAACACATAGCTAGAAATTACAATCTTACTAAAGCTGCTATTTGCTCCACCAGATTCGCTACCACTGGACTTTCCTGGGGTGGTTTCTCCACTTCTAATGCTTCAATCCTGGAACACAGAAAGCAGTGGGTGGTTAGAGTAGAAAAGGAGAGGGATGGGACTACCAAAAAATTGGTAGTCCCATCCCATTGACTGTAATGTCAGTCAGAAAAATGTCTGTAATCAACTTAATAACATATGGATACATACAATGGATCAAGACAAAACATTTTCCCCTAAGTCATCCATCTTCTGATCTGAATGAATGATCTGAATGAATGAGAACCTTCACAAACACTTCTATATATTCAGAGTATTCAATGTTTATTTCACAGGGAATGATCCTTTTAATTTTCCATATCATACACCTGAGTCTTTCACTACAATTCTGCAGTTACTTTCATTTAAGCCACTTTTTACTTTAACACGGAAAGATACTGAGCATGTCTGTCCCACTGGGGTAATGATATAGTAATAAACTAATTGCACAGTAGACAGTATTGGAATGTATTAAGTCCTTATCGAGGGGTGCCAGAAACGTGATTGCTGCACTTTATGGAATAAAATGTTTTCTGCATCTGGTCCTCTCTCTGGTATTCACTTTTTTGATTGCTAGACTCTGGGATAAGGGTTGGTGAGGAGTAGTATAGCAATGTATGTGGCATTGAAACATTTAAAGGGTATGTACACTGGGAAATTTGTTTTTTTAAATTGCTCATTACTGGAAACTTTAATTCTTCCCAACTATCACTTGATGTTTATGTTGATCTGTCCCCATTTCTTTAGATATCTAGTCCGAAACATCTTAAATTTGAGCAGTCAATCAAGTGCCTTAGTATCATAAACTCTTCTGTTCTGTATAGTTTTTCTGGAATGGTGACCGTTAAGTGAACTACATTGTGGGAAATTCCCTCTCCCAATACTGCCTTATAGATTATACTGAGCATGCTTTCCCTCACAGAGTGTAAGATAGTCTGGCAGGGGGCTGGGTGACTGAGGGACTGAGCTTATGTCAAACAAGTACTGGATTGAAGTCATGCAGGCTGCAGCAACATCAGCACATCAGAGTAAGTGCTGCTTACGTGTATACATTTATGGATTGAAATAAGTTATTTTTTGTACAATTCCTTTAATAGCATTCTGTATACAGATTCACAGTTGGGTACATTTGAGTAGCTTAGTTTAATGAATGAGTTTCTATGTTTTGTAAACACCCCTTTTTACAATTTGCGACAGTTGTATGGCTTAGTCCTATTATAGGGTTTGAATTTGTACATACCTGCTCACAATATAAGACAGCTGTGTTGCTACCTCTTCTTGTAACATTTTCTGGACCTCCTCCATCTTTGTCAGCTGCCCCAATAATCCCTGTATCTGCCCCGAAAGAGTGCCAATATGGTCTTCTAGTTCTTTCTGCCTCCCATGATTCTCTGCTATTTGCACCTTCATTTCTTCAAGGTTCTTCTCCTGCAAAAAGGACAGGTTTCCCTTAATCTAATATATTTGGTTGTATTTAATGCATAAATAATCAAGTGATTCTCCCTTTGTTGATACATATAGAGGCAGAGGGAGCAACATCCAGTTAGTTTATTGTTATTTCTCATTTTCATGGCCAGAAAATTCTGGACAAGAGCAATTAAGGCCTGGCCAATATTGACCTGATTGCTTAACCGCTTGGTGGTCTGTCAGTGGAGAATAAAAGTAGGACCAACTGTTCCATCGATCCATGAAAGACCACAGGATTGGCTGAGCTTTAACAATATGTTCGATCACTCAGACCTACTGATTTTGCCTAAAAAGTGGTCAAGAGTAAGCAATTAGGTCCAAAAATACAGTTAATAATTCAGTCAATCAATCAAAATATCAGTCATGGTGGTCACTTAGACCAAATTATCAATTTGTTTGTACCAGGCAACCAATTTGATTGATCAGGCTAAAATATTGTCTGTACCGTAATTACCAACACAATTTAATCCTCTCTGATTTTTGGGCACAGTTCACTGATCCTGTTGGCAATCCCACAGTCTTCAATGGGCTTCAGATACACTCAGGCCATAATAGCAGTGTGGGGGGGCTTAATGACTGACCAACAGACAACCAATTGGTTAAGTGATCAGTAGGTCTGTAGGCAGGAAATTGTGTTCACAGCCTGATATAAACAGAAGAGATGTTAGGGATACACAGAAGAAGATCAATGGATGTAAAATGACACATTGCTTTCTTGTGATGATACTGATCTAGAGACAGATAAATGGAAGACACATTGCTTATAGAAGAGCTTTCAGGAGTGATGGAATTTAAGATAAATTTCCTGGAAGATGATGCAATCAAATGTTGTGACCAATGGATTATTATAGGTTTATGGATAAGTTACCCTGGTGATATTAGTCAATATGCTGGGCTTATCTTTCTCATACTCCGTAATCATATCTCCTGAGTAATGGGAAATAGTCTAAATACCGTAGTTTATTTCAGAAATAATTGAAAACACAAAGTAGAATACATGTCCTGATTAAGAGAAAACAGTTATCCTGCTTTCTTCTGTGATGACAATTTGTGGCCTATAGACCAGTGGTTCTCTAAGGCTGGGTACACACCATCAGATATTTCCAGAGGACCAACCGACAGTGTCATGTATCGGATGGTCAGCTGGAAATATCTGATGGTGTGTGTGCAGTGGCCATGACTGAGGACGGGCGATCGGGCCTGGTGGTAAATCACGGATGTTCGTGCGGTTCCCTATGATACCGCACGATCGGTCACACAAACTGTCGGTCGCTGCCACTATTGCCGTGACTGACAGACATTTGTCCCGGCCGAATGCTGGTGTGGCGTGTACTCAGCCTAACCTTTTCAGATTGTGGTGTTTTTGGCGATGCAAATTTTCTCAAGGCACACCTGTGTTCTTATTGTTGGACTTAAAGTTAGATTTAGCCATATTTTAAAGGATATCTATTAGCTGTTTAAAACTGAAAAGTACCTGGGGCAGGGAGGAAGGATTGATTATTCCTACCTCACAATGTCATTTCATTGACGAGCTACAGCACCTGCAGTTTTTGTTTGCCAGGTTAGTCCTGGACTATTCCTGTATTAAAGATAGTGTTGAAGCCAGGAGGAAGACTGGCAGAATCAGTTTTCTTTGGGCTGGTGCTCCTCACAGAAACAATATTGGGAGGTAGGAATTACCAATCGTATATCCCTGTCACATGTACTTTTCAGTTTATCTGTTTTTTTAAATAAACTTTATACATGATAGTTAGCCTTTAAGCACTTAACAGTGTATATTGTATTTAAATCAATAGTGTAAGTTTTGATTACACTACATATACTGTGTTAAAAATGTAATTGTAATGAAAATCATAATTAAAATGTAAGTTGGTGAAAATATTTCCACTACCAAAATTCTTTGAATTCACACCAATTTGCCCTGGAACACCCTTTGAGAAACCCTGCTATGGACCTATGCTTGTGAAGGTTCATTCATTCATCCAGGTCATGGTATATCTGTTGTATTCAATTAGATCAACTTGACTTTAGTTCTTGAAGACGTTTTGCTAGTCATCCGACTGGCTTTCTCAATCCAGTTTCACCCATTATGGCCAACCTTTACATGGAGGAGGTAGAAAAACAGGCACTTAATACCTTTAAGGGAATAGCACCCATCCACTGGTTCAGATATGTGGGTGACACCTGGGTTAAAATCCACCAGAAGGAAGTACAAGCATTCACAGAACACATTAATGCGGTAGACCAAAACATCAAATTTACATAGGAAGAGGTACAAAACAACAGACAGGATTTCTTGGACTGCTTGGTAGAAGTCAAGGAAAATGGTAAACTGGAAGTAGAGGTTTACAGAAAACCAACACACAGAGATCAGTATTTGATGTTTGACTCCCACCACCCTTTAGATCACAAGCTGGCTGTCATCAGAACCCTGTAACACAGAGCTGAGAACATCCCCACTAGCACAGAGGCGAAGGCTAAAGAAATGAAACATCTCAGAGGAGCCCTTAAAACTTGTGGATATCCAGACTGGGAAGTAGAAGGAAAGAAAAAAGAACACGAATACCAACAGTGAAGGGGAAAAGCAAGACAGGAGGAAGAACATGGTCACCCCATATGTAGCAGGTCTCCGAGAAATTAAGAAGAATTTTCAAAAAACACCGTATCTCTGTCTGCTTTAAACCGAACAACACACTGAGGCAGCAATTGGTACACCCGAAAGACCCAATACCAAAACGAAAGAAAAGCGAGATCATATACGCAGTGCAGTGGAATGCTCTGATTTGTATGTGGGGGAGACCAAACAGCAACTGCATCAACGTATGGCCCAGCACAGAAGAGCCAATTCCTCGGGTCAGGACTCAGCCGTGTACCTGCATCTTAAGCATAAAGGACATACCTTTGAAGATTTTATTGTTAACATATTGGCAAAGGAACATGTCTGGTTCAAGAGAGGTGTCAAGGAGGCCATTTATGTGAAAATAAAGAAACCAAGCCAAAATAGAGGTGGGGGGGTTCAACACCAACTGTCTGCCTTGTACAATGTTATTTCGACACCTTACCCTGGGCGTTCCTATAACACCTCTTAGCCACTATGCAATCATGCCCTTAAACGGCATGTCCACCCCCAAAACTATAATCCCCCCCCCTACTGGCCTCACTCTGTGTAATAAAATCCTTACCTTACATCCCAGCTCCAAATGGTTCTCCTGTAATCCCCCCCCAAAGTCCCAAAAACTGGCCACCAGCAGGATAGCAGAGTCCATATAGGACTCTGCCTCCTGTCTCACCTCCGGGATAAGTTTGGCATGCGTACTGCAGCCCTTCTCCCTCTCTTCTCCCTCTCTCTCCGCTTTGGTCTCCCTCCCCCTAGCGTAAATCCCTTTTAGTATATTATAGTCCATGTTCCCCCAGCCCCAACCGCTATAATTATAGTCTCAGAAAGTCCCCCGATCATTACTTACTTTACCTCTCTCCTTGTACTGAGCAGCCGGCAGCTGGGTCCGTGATTGGCTGCCTCTCAGCCAATCACAGACGTGGCTGCCGGCCCCGCCCCCTGCTTGCAGTTCCGTGCAAGCAGAGTGCCGGGGCATTGCGGCGAAGGAGAGAGGTAAGGTAAGTTATGATCTGAGAATATCATTATAGCGGTTGCGGCTGGGAGAACATGGACTATAATATATTAAAAGTTTCTATAAAGGGTGGACATGCCCTTTAACATCAGGCTGTGATATGCTAATTGGGATTTTCCAGGGTATATAATTGCCACAGATTCTTGTACAAGTCATTCTGAATTGAGAGATCCAGTTGGATGACTAGCGAAACGTCTTCAAGAACTAAACTTCAAGTCCAGTTGATCTAATTGAATACAACAGATATACCTGCTATAGACCGTGTAATGGTTACTTTGCCTTTATTACTGTACCTGGTTTACAATGTCCTGGGTCTTTTGAGCAAGAATTGACATATCCTCATTTCTACACCATGGCACTGTGGACTTTCTTCGTGGCAGGGTAGATGGTGGTCTGAACCTTGGAGCTTTCTGAAAAGAGAGGAACAGATAAACCTTATTTTAAATAGTTCCACAACTATCCTAACATTAAACCACATTTCATTCTTTCTTACCCCCAAAACCTAGACCTCGCTACATTAAAATCTTCATCTTCGGCTCTTAAAAATATTTACCAAGACCTGTTCCCTAGTCTTTTAAACTAGCGAGGTCTATATTTTAGCAGTCTTTTATTAAAGGGGAAGCTCAGTGCAAATACATATACATATAAGAAAAAAGAGCAGTATTTTTCCAGCCCAGTGACCTTAACTTGCCCATTCAGCATTTTGTCTGTGTATAAATTAATGCTTCCGAAATACTGACTTCCTGTTTGAAGGACCCCTAATAGTAACCATTATGGTCTCTCCCTTGGCAGAGCCTGGGTTGATTTAGTAGCTTAGTAGAGATCTAAACATGTTTCACCCACCCAATAGCCAATCAGTAGAAATTACTGTTAGTAACATTCCACGTAATTGTGCATTCTGGGAAAAAGAAGGACTGTTACAGAACAGCTCAAAATGTTAGAGAATACTGTATGTAGAATAACTAGGTATGCATAATATAAACTCAGCACCGCTCCTACCATGAAGCAAGTTGAAACACTTGCTCATGGCAGCACCCATGTTAGAAATCTTAATAGGCGGCATTTCCCCCCTTTTAACAGTGCTCCTTAACTTATTAAAGCGCCGCGAGCGCCTGTGACAGTGCCGGTCAGGTCTCGAAAGTTAGAAGCCCATTCACAGCAGCAGGCTAGCTGCAAATTGCTAATTGTAAGTCCTGCTGAGAAGTCCGGAAGTTCGGAACCAATCAGAATCAAGTATTTTTCAAATTGCCTCCTGCTTCCCACAGCGCTCCGCTCCGCTCAAGTTACGTGACTACGTCCGTGACGTCACGTCGCTTACGCGCTCAATGCGCCGGGAGGTCCGAGGTACAGTACCAAACCTAAAGGGAAGGAGCCGGCTGCCTGTAACTGTCAGTTATTTACAGAGCGGAGCAGCAGCCTGTGAGAGGACTCGGAGCGGGATTTCTTGTGAAGTCTTGTGAGTGAGGGAGCGAGGGCATTTTATTTTTGGGGGGGAGAGAGGGGGAAGGGGGGGCTGGTGGTGCCTTTGGGAGGGAAATCTGGGCTTTGGAGCAGGGGGGGCTCTACAGGGTGAATATGCTACTGATGGCTGGGCTTTTATTGTGGTGTTTTTTTGTGTGTTCTGGGCTGGCACATAGATTAGATAGAGAGATAGATAGCAGAGAGAGATAGATAGAGAGCGAGATAGAGATAGATGAGAGAGAGAGAGATAGATGATAGATAGATAGAGAGAGATAGATAGATAGATAGATAGATAGATAGATAGCAGAGATAGATAGCAGAGAGATCGATAGATAGAGAGATAGATAGATAGAGAGAGATAGATAGATAGAGAGAGATAGATAGAGAGATAGATAGCAGAGATAGCAGAGATAGATAGATAGAGATAGATAGCAGAGAGAGATAGGTAGCAGAGAGAGATAGATAGCAGAGAGAGATAGATAGATAGAGAGATAGATAGCAGAGATAGATAGAGAGAGAGATAGAGAGAGAGAGATAGAGAGAGAGAGATAGATAGAGAGAGATAGATAGAGAGAGATAGATAGAGAGAGAGATAGATAGATAGATAGCAGAGAGAGATAGATAGCAGAGAGAGATAGATAGCAGAGAGAGATAGATAGATAGAGAGATAGATAGATAGCAGAGATAGATAGCAGAGATAGATAGATAGAGAGATAGATAGCAGAGAGAGATAAATAGCAGAGAGAGATAGATAGCAGAGAGAGATAGATATCAGATAGATAGATAGCAGAGATAGATAGATAGCAGAGATAGGCAGATATACAGATAGAAGAGATAGATAGACAGACAGATAGAAGAGATAGATAGCAGAGAGAGATAGATAGATAGCAGAGAGAGAGATAGCAGAGAGAGAGATAGCAGAGAGAGAGATAGCAGAGAGAGAGAGAGCAGAGAGAGAGATATAGCAGAGAGAGATAGATAGCAGAGAGAGAGAGAGAGATAGATAATATAGATATATAGATAGCAGAGATAGATAATATCAGAGATAGATAGATAGATAGCAGAGAGAGATAAATAGCAGAGAGAGATAAATAACAGAGAGAGATAAACAGCAGAGAGAGATAGATAGCAGAGAGAGATAGATACACAGATAGAAGAGATAGCAGAGAGAGAGATAGCAGAGAGAGATAGACAGACAGATAGATAGCAGAGATAGATAAATATCAGAGATAGATAGATAGACAGATAGAAGAGAGATAGATAGATAGATAGATAATATAGATAGATAAATATCAGAGATAGATAGATAGATTGATACATAGCAGAGAGAGATAGATAGCAGAGAGAGATAGATAGCAGAGAGAGAAAGATAGCAGAGAGAGATAGATAGCAGAGAGAGAAAGATAGCAGAGAGAGATAGATAGCAGAGAGAGATAAATATCAGATAGATAGATAGCAGAGATAGATAGATAGCAGAGAGATAGATAGACAGATAGAAGAGATAGATAGAGAGATAGATAGCAGAGAGAGATAGATAGATAGCAGAGATAGATAGATAGATAGCTAGATAGCAGAGATAGATAGATAGCAGAGAGATAAATATCAGATAGATAGATAGCAGAGATAGATAGATAGCAGAGATATATAGATAGATAGCAGAGAGAGAGAGATAGATAGATAGCAGAGAGAGATAGATAGCAGAGATAGATAGATAGCAAATATAGATAGATAGCAGAGAGAGATAGCAGAGATAGATAGCAGAGATAGATAGATAGACAGAAGAGATAGATAGATAGCAGAGAGAGATAGATAGATAGCAGAGATAGATAGACTGATAGAAGAGATAGCAGAGATAGATAGATAGCAAATATAGATAGATAGCAGAGAGAGAGAGAGATAGCAAAGAGAGAGAGAGAGATAGATAGCAGAGAGAGATAGATAGCAGAGAGAGATAGATAGCAGAGAGAGATAGATAGCAGAGAGATAAATATCAGATAGATAGCAGAGATAGATAGACAGATAGAAGAGATAGATAGATAGACAGATAGATAGAGAGAGAGATAGATAGATAGCAGAGAGAGATATGCTTGTGAAGGTTCTCATTCATCCAGGTCATGGTATATCTGTTGTATTCAATTAGATCAACTGGACTTGAAATGTAGTTCTTGAAGACGTTTCGCTAGTCATCCGACTGGCTTTCTCAATTCAGAATCACTTGTACAAGAATCTGTGGCAATTATGTACCCTGAAATCCCAATTAGCATATCACACCAGGTGTAAGGTGTGATTTAGATAGTGGCTAGAGGTGTTATAGGAACGCCCAGAGTAAGTGTTAAAACAGCATTGTACATGCAGACAGTTGGTGTCGAACACCCCCACCTCTATTTGGCTTGGTTTCTTATTTTCACAGAACGTGACTGTTCAAAGAGGTGTTTAAGGAGGACATTTATTGGAAAATAAAGAAACCAAGCCTAATAGAGGTGGGGGGGTTCGACACCAACTGTCTGCCATGTACAATGCTGTTTTAACACCTTACTCTGGGCGTTCCTATAACACCCTCTAGCCACTATCTAATCACAACCCTTAACACCTGGCTGTGATATGCTAATTGGGATTTTCCAGGTACATAATTGCCACAGATTCTTGTACAAGTGATTCTGAATTGAGAAAGCCAGTCGGATGACTAGCGAAACGTCTTCAAGAACTACATTTCAAGTCCAGTTGATCTAATTGAATACAACAGATATAGCAGAGAGAGATAGATAGCAGAGAGAGATAGATGGATAGAGAGAGAGATAGATGGATAGAGAGATAGATAGATGGATAGAGAGATAGATAGATGGATAGAGAGATAGATAGATGGATAGAGAGATAGATAGATAGCAGAGAGAGATAGATAGATAGCAGAGAGAGATGAGATAGATGAGATGATAGATAAGATAGCAGAGAGGAGATAGATAAGAAGAGAGATAATAGAGATATAGAGATAGATAGATAGTAGATAGCAATATAGATAGATGCAGAGAGAGATAGATAGAAGAGCAGAGAGAGATAGATAGATAGCAGAGAGAGAGAGATGCAAAGAGAGATAGATAGCAAGATAGATAACAGATGAAGAGATAGATAGATGACAGATAGAAGAGATAGATAGACAGATAGAAGAGATAGATAGCAGAGATAGATAGATAGATAGCAGATATAGATAGCAATATAATGATAGGCAGAGAGAGTAGATAGAGAGATAGATAGAGATGCAGAGAGAGTAGATAGATAGAGAGATAGATAGATAGCAGAGATAGATAGCAGAGATAGATAGATAGAGAAGATAGATAGCAGAGAGAGATAAATAGCAGAGAGAGATAGATAGCAGAGAGAGATAGATATCAATAGATAGATAGCAGAGATAGATAGATAGCAGATAGGCAGATATACAGATAGAAGAGATAGATAGACAGACGATAGAAGAGATAGATAGAGAGAGAGATAATAGATAGCAGAGAGAGAGATAGAGAGAGAGAGATAGCAGAGAGAGAGATAGCAAGAGAGAGAGAGCAGAGAGAGAGATAGCAGAGAGAGATGATAGCAGAAGAGGAGAGGAGATAGATAATATAGATATATAGATACAGAGATATATAATATCAGAGATAGATGATAGATAGCAGAGAGAGATAATAGCAGAGAGAGATATAACAGAGAGAGATAAACAGCAGAGAGAGATAGATAGCAGAGAGAGATAGATACACAGATAGAAAGATGCAGAGAGAGAGATAGCAAGAGAGATAGACAGACAGATAATAGCAGAGATAGATAAATATCAGAGATAGATAGATAGACTAGAGAGAGATAGTAGATAGATAGATAATATAGATAGATAAATATCAGAGATAGATAGATAGATGATACATAGCAGAAGAGATAGATAGCAAGAGAGAGATAGATAGCAGAGAGAGAAGATAGCAGAAGAGATAGATAGCAGAGAGAAAGATAGCAGAGAGAGATAGATAGCAGAGAGAGATAAATATCAGATAATAGATAGCAGAGATAGATAGATAGCAAGAAGATAGATAGACAGATAGAAGAGATAATAGAGAGATAGAATAGCAAGAGAGATAGATAGATAGCATAGATAGATAGATAGATAGCTAGATAGCAGAGATAGATAGATGCAGAGAGGATAATATCAGATAGATAGATAGCAGAGATAGATAGATAGCAGAGATATATAGATAGATAGCAGAGAGAGAGAGAATAGATAGATAGCAGAGAGAGATAGATAGCAGAGATAGATAGATAGCAAATATGATAGATAGCAGAGAGAGATAGCAGAGATAGATAGCAGATATAGATAGATAGACAGAAGAGATAGATAGATAGCAGAGAGAGATAGATAGATAGCAGATATAGATAGACTGATAGAAGAGATAGCAGAGATAGAGGATAGCAAATATAGATAGATAGCAGAGAGAGAGAGAGAGATAGAGAAAGGAGTAGAGAGAGAAGATAGCAGAGAGGATAGATAGCAGAGAGAGATAGATAGCAGAGAGAGATAGATAGGCAGAGATATAATATCAGATAGATAGCAGAGATTAGATGACAGATAGAAGAGATAGATAGATAGCCGATAGAAGATAGATAGATAGATAGACAGATAGAAGAGATAGATAGATAGACAGATAGAAAGAGATAGATAGATAGACAGATAGAAGAGATAGATAGATAGACAGATAGAAGAGATAGATAGATAGCAGAGATAGAAGAGATAGATAGATAGCAGAGACAGATAGATAGATAGCAGAGATAGATAGACAGATAGCAGAGATAGATAGATAGCAGAGATAGATAGCAAATATAGATAGCAGAGAGAGAGAGAGAGACAGATAGCAGAGAGAGATAGATAGCAGATAGATAGATAGCAGAGAGAGATAGATAGCAGAGAGAGATAGATAGCAGAGAGATAAATATCAGATAGATAGCAGAGATAGATAGCAAAGATAGATAAATAGCAGAGATAGATAGACAGATAGAAGAGATAGATAGACGGATAGAAGAGATAGATAGACAGATAGAAGAGATAGATAGATAGCAGAGAGAGATAGATAGCAGAAAGAGAGAGATAGATAGCATAGATAGATAGATAGCAAATATAGAGAGATAGCAGAGAGAAAGAGAGATAGCAGAGAGAGAGAGAGAGATAGCAGAGAGAGAGAGAGATAGCAGAGAGAGAGAGATAGCAGAGAGAGAGAGAGAGATAGCAGAGAGAGATAGCAGAGATAGATAGATAGATAATATAGATAGATAGATAGATAGAAGAGATAGATAGATAGAAGAGATAGATAGATAGAAGAGATAGATAGATAGAAGAGATAGATAGATAGATAGATAGATAGCAGAGAGAGATAGATAGCAGAGATAGATAGATAGCAGAGATAGATAGATAGCAGAGATAGATAGCAGAGAGAGATAGATAGATAGATAGATAGATAGATAGCAGAGATAGATAAATAGCAGAGATAGATAGATAGACAGATAGAAGAGATAGATAGATAGATAGCAGAGAGAGATAGATAGATAGGTAGACAGATAGAAGAGATAGATAGCAAATATAGATAGATAGCAGAGAGAGAGATAGATAGCAGAGATAGATAGATAGCAGAGAGAGAGCGATAGCAGAGAGAGATAGACAGATAGATAGATAAAATATATAATTTAGATAATAGTTAGGGCCCTGCTGAAAGAGTCTACCTTGACGTGGTAGCAGGGCTTATAAATCTTTTGGCCAACATCTTTTATTCTACAGAGTATGGTAGAGCTTTCTAATGTAATGTACCAGTTGCACCAACATGTTTTTAGTGTTTTCTAAAAATAGAGAAGCGTATAAATAACTATTTTCAAAAAAAACCCATGAAATTTGCCACGCCCATGCGCCAAGCCACACCCACATATTAAGCCACGCTCACACATCAAGCCAAGCCCACTTTGCCGCTGCGCGAGCCGCTTGGTCTAGGGGCGGCATTCAAAAGTATTTTCAGGTGCCAAAAACCCTAGGGACACCCCTGTATAAACTAGAAATGTTTCCATTGAACTGTACCTTTAAATGTGAAATTTTAGTTTTGTAAGCTGGACATGCCCTTTACATGCTTTCACCATGTTTTTGCAAATCACATGCGCTCTGATAACGTAATATTTGCGTAATCATAGCGCAATGGTATTTGAAATGCACAACATTGCGTTTTTGCACATTTCACTTGTGTTACTGTGCATTGTAGAATGGACTGTAGTTTTTTTTTTACTTCCTCTGTTGGACTAGCTGGATGTATGTCTTTATTCAACGTCCATTACTATGTAACTGTTAGACAGACATTATCGGTAGGGTATAAAGGTTGGACTAGATGGATGGATGTCTTTATACAACCTCCAATACTATGTTACTATGTAACTGTTAGACAGACATTATGGGTAGGGTATAAAGGTTGGACTAGATGGATGGATGTCTTTATACAACCTCCAATACTATTCTACTATGTAACTGTTAGACAGACATTATGGGTAGGGTATAAAGGTTGGACTAGATGGATGTATGTCTTTTACAACTCCAATACTATGTTACTATATAACGTTAGACAGACATTATTGGTAGGGTATAAAGGTTGGCTAAATGGACGTATGTCTTTATACAACCTCCAATACTATGTTACTATGTAACGTTAGACAGACATTATGGGTAGGGTATAAAGGTTGGACTAGATGGATGTATGTCTTTATACACCTCCAATACTATGTTACATATAATGTTTAGACAGACATTATTGGGTAGGGTATAAAGTTGGCGAATGGACGTAGTCTTTATACAACCTCCAATACTATGTTACTATGTAACTGTTATACAGACATTATGGGTAGGGTATAAAGGTTGGGCTAGATGGACGTATGTCTTTATTCAAATGCAAATACTTTGTAACTGTTGGACAGACATTATGGGTAGGGTATAAAGGTTGGACTAGATGGACGTATGTCTTTATTCACCCTCCAAGGGCACTGAGTACTAGGGCACTGATAAGAGTATAAATCTTCAAAAAGGTGGAGGTGCAAATCCCTATAAAATATGCATATACAGACAATAGACAAAAAGATAGGGTACAAATCTCACTTTGTAGTGTATAAATATAAAAATCCTTTATTATTTGGGGACATACTTTAAAACCATTTAAAACAAAAAGCAGGTAAGCCTTAAAGAGCAAGTCCAGCCTAAAAAAAGTAACCTTAGAAACCCCACTTTCGCATTATCTATACCTTTCAAAGATTCCCCTGAAGGAACTTACCTGACCCAGTCCCCCACCCCTGGCTCCTGTTTCGAGCTTGTTTCAAACAAAAACAGCAGCAGAGGGCTTCTGCGTTGACAGCCGATCTACTTCCTGATCACGGCTGTCAGGCAATTGGACTTGACATCACGTTGCACCTTAACTGACAGCCACAACCTGGAAGTGGAGCGATTGTCAGTCGCACAGCAGAAGAGGAGCGGCGAGGGACCGGGTCAGATAAGGTGCTATCTTTGAAAGGTAAAGATAATGTGACGTGGGGTTTGGGGCGTTGATTTGAGATTACTTAGGTTACTTTTTTTACTAGACTGGACATGCCCTTTAAGTGGAGATACCTAAGTAATAAAGTGCAAAGGTAAGTATAAACCTAATACAGTTGTCATTTTAGATATACAACATATCTAGCATAAAATAGCTACCAGTCCTTGGATACAGTCAGTGTCCTTAAAGGGTATCTATAAAAATAGAATTTTCAAAAATGATACGTTTAGATTCAGCAAGATCCCCACCAAAACTTTTTTGGGATTTTAAATCTGAGCTGTAGATCCTGAGAAATCATCATTTTAATCACAGCATTTACAGGGAAAGACCTGTCACTCCAGGAGAAGATTGTAATATTTGACCCATTAAAGGGGAACTGTGGTCTCCAAACAAGTTGAGTTTAAATGAAAGGCCAGTTTCTTACCTTTAAAACGAGCCATCAACCACCTCTCTATGTGCTCCACAGCCCAATATATAAAGAAATGACTGACCAGAAAGTTAATGGGTTAATGGGAGGCTGGGAGGAATGTGACATTCCTAAGGCTTCTCCTGCACAGTGCCGCCCGCGAGCACAGCCTCAGACTCCCTCAGTGTGTGAGGGAGACAGGAAGTCCCTCCTCCTCTCTGCTGTGTGAAGTCCTGACAGAGTAGGTAAGGGAATGTACAGCCCTTCTCTTCCACTATGTGAAAACAGCCTTTTCAGGCAGAGTTCTCACTCTGCCTGAAAAGGCTGTTTCCACAGATTTTTCTGTAGGGGGGGTCTGAGTGGCCCACGGCACCCATGAGTGGACAGGCCTTGTGCACCTGTGAGTGGGTGGGGCTTATGGACCCACAAGTGGGTGGGGCTTGTGCACCCGTGAGTGGGCAGGGCCATGGCACCCGTGGGTGGGCGGGGCTACATGGGGCTGTAAGAGGATGGGCCAAGGGGTGCCTGCAACTGGAGGGACCATGGAGTCCATGAGTGGGAGGGACCAGGGGGGCTGCAAAGGGGAGGAGGCAGATTGATTGACATGGTTTCAGAGCAGGAAGTGCAGGGGACCTAGTGATGCTGCTGCGATATCACACACAAAAATGTAAATATCTTCAAAACTATGCAAAATAAACAATGGAAATACGTTGCAAAAATTCTCAGGAGAGCAATTCCTATCAATTTACCTAAAGTCATTTTTGGGCCACAATTCCCCTTTAATTACCTCTTTAGCTGCCTGCCAGCACACTTTTTGCAACAATTATGAGAATCAGCAGAGAAAAGAAGGCAGGGGGAGGGAGGGGGGGAATGTGTAAGCAGAGCAGTATCCATGGTGAGGCTGTGCAGAACATATAAGTGTTGCAGACACTACAAGGAGGCAGTGAGTAAGGGAGGGTGCGGGCAATTAGGAGTACTCACAAAACATTAATCATTTAATGACAAAGCAAGCACAGATGAATATGCAAGTACAACCATTTTACTTTTGAGTGGATATAGTGACCCTTTAAATCCATGGTGTATGTAAAGGAATCACCCATATAGTCCTGAAGTGCAAAAAGGCTCTTGCTAAAGAAGGGGAAGGCTGGGGACACATTTTGCCGCATGTCTAATGGAGCTTTCTCAACCACGCTGAGCCTTCCCCCTTCCTTTAGCAGGAGCCTTTTTGCACTTCAGGACTATATGGGTGATCCCTTTACATACACCATTGACTTAAGCACACTAACTATATCCACGGACTGGTAGCTATTCTATGCTAGATATGTTGTTACTCTGAAGTGACTACTGCAGTATGTTTATACTTACCTTTAAGTTTAAATTTATTACTTGGGTATCTACACTGGCTAAGGCTTACCTTAAGAACAGGAGGTAAATGAGCTATGTCCCAGACTGACAGTCTCCAACGCATCCATAGTCCTTTGCATTGTGCGTGCATGGCCACACAGTGAAAGGTAGCATGGATGCGTTGGGACCTGTCAGTGAGAAGACGCCGCTGGAGCAATCCATGGTAAGTTTCTTTTTCTCTCCTGCAGATTTTACTGAAGAATGGGAGGTAAGACACAGCTCACTTACCTCTCATTCTTCAGTTAAAGGACATGTCCACCCCCCTAAACCAACTTTGGGGGTAAGGTAGGTAACCCCTACCCACCCCCAGTCGCTGGCATATTTCTTTAAAAAAGTCCCCCTAATTCTACTTACACTGCCTTCTCTCCTGTGGCGCTCCATTTAGGCCTCCTTCTTGCAAGCAGGGGCCGCACCTCAGCCAGAGTGGGGCCAGTATGGGGTTAAATTATAGTTTTTGGGGTGGACATGCCCTTTAAACTGAATAAAACATACTTTAAAAATTGGTGGACATACCCTTTAGTTTATTATTAGACTTCCTTTAAGAAATGACTTAAACAGATCTGATTGGTAACCAGAGAACTGACTGGCCATTAGATTCCATAGCAAAGCATATTGTGACTTTCGACTCCTACTTTTACCTTTAAAGAGTTTGTACAATCTTCATTAGCTTTCTCCTCAGCTGTGGACTCTGCGAGCCCTCTCCGTTCCCGACCAGCTTTACCCTGTGCTGGGACACTTTGCGTGCGAGTCACATGACGCCTGCTTTTTCTCTCTCTCTCTTCAACTTTTGGAGGAGGAGCCAGGCGTTCTCTAAGCAGACTACTCATCGATTGGCTCTTGTTAACCAATGGGCGTAATTTAGACAGGTCTCTTGGAGTTACAAACACAGAATCATCTTGTCCCTCCTCCCTGTGAAATCATTTTATGTTGCACTTTTGAGAATTCCATAAAGGAAGCAACAAATTTATTATTCACCAAAATGCTGTGCAAATCGTACCTGTTGGTGTGCTCTGTGTTCTCAGAGATGCATGCTGGAACAGGTTGGCCCTCTGATAGGGCCTTAAGTATTATAGGTAATGGTTCCAGTTGATCTTTGGTTTGCTTCAGGAAAAAAACAGTTGGATATGAACCAGTGCAGCAAAGTATTTAGAAACTAATCATAGTTTTGATTTACATGTGTAAAAATGGATCACATCAGAACACGCATTCTTGGGCATGTACATGTACGACAACATTTGAGTGTTAATGTGGTGTCCTTTGAGGATCACAAAACCAATAAGAGACCTTAAAAGGGAATCAAACCCAAATTCACATTTTGGGGTAAAACGAGGCATCAATTCAGCACCAAGGATAGGGGTGCCTTAAAGGGCAATTATACTCGCTTCCCTCCTGCTTCTCTCCTTGAACCGCAAAATAGCATGCAGGACCTTAACCGCTAAGTCTTCACCTCTAGGTAATTTACAGATCATCTGTAATACAGTTTCTCCTGCTGGCCAGCTCCTCTTCCATCTTCTGTCTACAGTGTTTGACGTTGATCTATAAAGTCCCTAGAGGTAAGGGTTCTAGCGGTTTAGGTCCTCACCCGAATTACTGTTTGGCTGTTTAAGGGGGAGGGGGAGGGGATTATAATTGTCCTTCAAACTTTCCAAAAGTAATCAACCCTACTACTACCTTCTAACTACTTTCTAACACTACCAGGACCAATGCTGAATGGAGGGACTTACTGTGATTATAAATGTCTGAACTCACTGAATTCTGTTCCACTTGCAGATTCGCAGATTTTTTAAAAATTCTGAAAATTTGAATGGGAGTTAAAAAAATCTGAAACTTCCGCCTACAATTAAAGTATAAATTGCAATGGTAACTTACTGTAAATGTCTCAGGGATCTGGGAAATGCTCTGGGGAACACTTCTCAATGTCCAAAATCTTTAATAACACCATTCAGTACTGGAAACTTCAGTACAGCTTACTGTTTTGGCATTCTGCATAGTATTTTCGAAAACTTTAAACATTTCAAGAGAATTTCAATTTACAAAATCTTAACTTTCTAGAAATTTCTAAAATTTACCAAAAATAGTTCCGCGGTTCGGAAAAATCTGAAAAAGTCAGAAAGAAGATAAGTAGCTTATTAAAGGACATGTCCACCCCCAAATCTAAAAATTTCCCAAGTGCTGACCTCTATGTATAGTTTTAAAAAAATCCTATTCTTCTGGTTCTCCTGTAGTCCTTGTCCAAAGTACAGGAAACTGAAGAGCAGTGGCTGTCTTGCTTTCCAAGGGTCTCTGCTTTCTGTGAAGCCTCCGGAAGGGATGCTGACATTCGCAGGGAAGCCATTTTCCCTTCTCCCTCCGAATCCCATTTGCCACCCCTTTCTCCTAGTGTTACAGGCTTTTGGTATAATGTCCTTTAGGATTGCCCACCCCCAACCACTATAAAAATGCTAAAAAAAAACTTTCAGATATTTACTTACAACCCCTCACTCCCGCAACCTTTTAGCTGGCAGCCGCATCTGTGATTGGCTAACTGGCAGCCAATCACAGATGCGGCTGCCGGTCCAGCCCCTCTCTGTTTCCTGTTAGCAGAGAGGGAAGAAGAGACTCGTGGGAGTGAAGGGGATGTAAGTAAATATCTGAAAGTTTTTTTTAGTGTTATTATAGAGGTTGAGGGGGGGCAACCATAAAGAACCAAAATGTAATTTTTAAAGTGGACATGCCCTTTAAATAATAACTTTTGGAAAGTTCCAGATGGCTTGAGTCTTGGGTGCTGGATCGTTGTCTTATCTCTCTCCAAAAGTTAATAACTGGGTTTTGTTCCCATTTAAAATCAAATGAAAACAAATGAGGAGAACACATACAGTAGAATAATGGTCTACAGTAAAAGTCACACTTACTGACTGATGTGATGTGGCTCAAACTATTAAATTTACCCAATGTATTGGTTTACAGCACTATATTAATTAGTGTGCTAACAGATACAATTGAAGCAGGTGGACAGGACTCATTATCAGCAACAAACTGGTCCTTTGTTCCAATGAAAAGTTGTGCTAATAAAAACCAAAAAACAAATTTAAGTTTAAAAAGGGCACCTGATGGACTCCAGCGAAGATCCCACTCAGCATGCAGTGAAGGGCAGCAAGCTCGTAGGCCAGGTCCGCGCTGCTCTCATATCTTGTTGGGGAAATGTCACTTTCAGGGTCAGAAACAGTTTGCAGGAACACAGAGATTCCGTCCCAGTATTGCTCCAGGAAACCGTTCATGAATTCCATGTATTCTTCTTTCTCCCCAAACCTACATTGTCCATATATAGTGTTAGAATAATGTGGTTAAAGCATTTGATTATAAAAGTTTAAACTGTGCATGGAAACAGATCTGTTCCTTCCTTTTGCAAGAAGAATAATGTACAAGGATTTATACAGTATTAGAGGAAAGTATTGTATTTCTTCACAAGACATTGACCAGGGGTTTCCATTAAGACAACCTAGGCAGCAGACTAGGGCCCTGTAAACATCAGGCTGCTTAAGTACTACAGCCATGCAATACAAGAACAAGAGGGCCACAAATGTCAGCTCTAACTGGGGCCCAATTTGATCTTAATCGATCTCTGGTTGCCTGCAACTATTACATGTTAAGATATGAGATTGTTTGATGACTTCATGTAAGCAGTAGGACAGTTATGTAGAATAGTCATACTAATACAACCATCATTAAGCTTACAGCAGTTTAAGAAAGTGATCTCCAGAAAAAAATACTGTAAATTGCACAAAAAGGAAGTATTTACACAGGGGTTCCAACCTGGTAAAGTTGGCAAGGTTCTGCAAGACTTTGGCCACCAGTGTCAAGGCGCGGGCTGCGAGCGGATGTGGATGCTCAAGGGAAAGGTGAAATAATCCAGGGGAGAGAATGGCAGGGCACAAAAACCGCAGGAACAGTGAGGCACTGACAAGTCGGCATCCTAAAGCTGGTCTCCCTCTCAGAGAAACTTCTTCTTGCCAGGCAGAGAAAACTGCTAAGAGCTCTGGGGGAAAAGATCTGAAAGGAGACAAAATCAGTTACAGAAAGGCCATTTGAGACATATGGAGTCTGAAAATGGTTCAGGCTTGTTACCACTTGGCATCTTTGCTCTGTGTTTATTTATTTTTTTTAAGGTAAATTTTCTTTGACTCACTGTTGTCTTGATACTTGGCTTTGATTGGGGGAATATGGTTTGGAACATTAAAAGTGAATAGCGAATCAAAGTAGATTGGTCCTTAAGGATGGTTTCTATTGCTTGCAGTGTTAATCTGTGATATAGAGCTGTAGAGCCTTTTATTTAAAGGACACACAGAAGCCAAGTAGAGAGGAACACCAGATTAAGGTGTAATCATTGTTAATAGACTTATGTGGAGGTGGGGTTTTTTAATGGTAAACTCAAAACAGGCCAACTTGTAGTATTTAGCGATTCTCCTAACAATAACATTGATAACATAAGGAGTTGGTTTTAATTTCAACACCTTAGAACCAAGAGTAAGGTGAAGAAGCAATATTGGCCACCAGGCAGCCTAATCAGTGTAAAGGTGGGTACACACTCTACCAATCTGTCAAAGATGACAGGCAGAATCTGCAAGATTCCTCTGTCTGTTATCTTTGACAGATGGGATTACACACAATCATAATCGTTCTCCTTAAATGAAGTATAGGGAGAACGTTTGTGACTGCAATTCTTTCTACGATCTCGGGCGACTCCCTAAACTTTGGTACAGGGGGGCGACTGCGAATGAGTGAAATTTTTCGTTTGAAACGCCGGAAACGATTGTTTCAATAGTACACACTTTAACGATAAAGCACCAATCATGTTAGTACCGAGGATTATTTTGCGGCTGTTTAAATGATTACATTTCATGCTGACTGAGTTCGAGGCATCCATCTATGCACAGAAGAAATGAGAGACGGGGTACTCTTATAATTTAACCTAAATAGCAAATTTACCCGACCTTGACCTTGTATTAGTCAGATTGCAGAAGGGAGCATCTTAGGGCCTTATTTATAAATATAAGTTATCAGCAAAGCCCAATAATGAATCTACATTACTATCGGAAAAATTACCACTACAAGTAGTAGCAGTCATTTTTTTCCAATGGCTATATCCCTTTGCAACTGCGACTGTAAAGTGGATACCGGGTGATAGGCCCTTAGTGGTCATAGAGGTTGCAATATTACCGGACGCTAATCGTCAAGTGTATGGTGTTCGTAGATTCAGTCAATGTTGCACAATTGGAGCGTATGCATTTCGCAAACAAAATGGGATTGCATGCGATTCGAAATATCGCATCAATAATACCAGTACTGGTATCAATAATACCAGTTTGCTGTACCTGTATCAATAATACCAGTTTGCTGTACCTGTATCAATAATACCAGTTTGCTGTACCTGTATCAACCCCCCAGTTTGCTGTACCTGTATCAATAACCCTCAGTTTGCTGTACCTGTATCAATAATCCCAGTTTATCTACCTGTATCAATAATCCCAGTTTGCTGTACCTGTATCAATAACCCTCCCTCAGTTTGCTGTACCTGTATCAATAATCCCAGTTTGCTGTACCTGTATCAATAATCCCAGTTTGTCTACCTGTATCAATAATCCCAGTTTGCTGTACCTGTATCAATAACCCTCAGTTTGCTGTACCTGTATCAATAGTCCCAGTTTTCTGTACCTGTATCAATAGTCCTAGTTTGTGCTGACCTGTATCAATAATACCAGTTTGCTGTACCTGTATCAATAATACCAGTTTGCTGTACCTTATCAATAACCCCCAGTTTGCTGTACCTGTATCAATAATACCAGAGCACTGTACCTGTATCAATAATTTACCTATTGATCTATCTACCTATCTCTCTCTCTCCATCTGTCTCTATTTCTCTCTGTATATGCGTATGTCTAGCATTCTATTTGTAGTATCTGCCTGTATCTCTCTGTTAATATCTTTGTCTGTCTCTTATATATTCATATCTCTTTATTTGTCTATTTCTGTATATCTTTCATTATATTATGCCTATATTTATATTTTTTAATATTATATAACATTTTCCAAACTATCCCCCCCACAAGGCCACTCCCACTCCCAGGCGGTTACTATCCCTTTGCCCCCCCCCCCCACGGAAAAATTTCTGCGGACGCCCATGATCACCAGTAGTCTGGAGGGCAACATAGATTATAAATCTTTCAGGACATAGATCTTACTCTTGTGATTGAAATAGCTCTGTACGGCCTCTTCACAGCTCCTCCACAAACGCTCTCTGTTATCACTTAAGTCTTCTTGGGAGCAGCGTGAGGGGTCAACTTCATGGCTCTCCTCAGATGCTAGATAACGTTCACAAATGGACCTAAAAGAAACAACTACTTATTTTACTCTGGCTATAAAAATACTTAATTATTATTTATCTCTAGACCAGACAACTATATAATGACCTTGATACACTTGACTTGACTCTAAGCTGGAGCTTGGGCTAATTTTTAATAGAATATTATCACTTAAAGTAGACCTTCATTGCTTGGATGTAAAAAAGATCCTGGTAATTTGATTTTAGAATTAGTTTTATTTCACACCTATGTTTCCTGTAGGTAAGTCTGCCCCACCATCTTCATGTACTCCTCATAGCCTTGGTGACAATAGTGTTCTCCCGAAATATTAATGACTCTTGGCCATCTAACGAGATATCTCAGCTATTCCAAGTCTACCAGGAATTCCTGCAAATGAGATTGGTGAAATAAACCAAAGGAAGTAATACCAGAGGAAAAAAGCAATGAGCACACAAAATACTCTATGAGGCTTATTTATTAAGAGGTGCAAATGTTTGCCTGTGCAGCCAAACAGACGTTACCTTTTTTTACTGCTCTACTACAGTTAGAAAACTTCTGATTGGTTGCTACTGGTTAAAAGCATAAGTGGAATGTTTCACCCTTATTTAACACCATATTTGGTTTTAGACCATACAATCCATACAATTAGCCTGTGTACAATTAAGGTCTGGAAAACAGAAGAGAGCAGTATCCCCTTCTAAATTGACCACTACATTCATAACATTTCCAAGGGTGAGCAAGCAACCATAGAGACGTGCAAGGTAAAATTGTCTTCCCCAAAAATGTCATCATCCTTTATATGAGTTTCATTCAGAAAAAAACACCTATTAGGTCAGATAGATAAGGACTCAAACAGTAGAAAGGATCGTTTTTTTGTAATAAAACCTTACAGGCGATGAAGTTTAGAATAAAATGGTTTTGATATCTTACCTTGGCCTTTCCAGTACCTCTGTAGGATAAATAAGTGATCTCCCCAGTTCCTCTTTCTCACGAGCACTTAAAATTGGTTCCATTGCTCTGCTCAGCTCAAGATATCTCCATGTGAGATACTCTGCAAACTCCTTGTACTGCATGACAGGAAGTACACAAAGTCTTCTGTATCGGCCCCGCACTCTTAAAGCCATCTCTCCACCCAAGGCACCCCACCCTCCCAACCCATCCTTCTCCCTTCTAATGCCAAGGTAACTGTCCCCACTCCCTGGGCTCTTTTCCCTCTTGAAGCAGGTGCAGTGCCATATGGCCTTGGGAAGAGGGTAGGTCACACATGAAAACTTTCACCCCAAAGACAACTCCACTTTCTGAACTCTTGCTGGAAGTCCTTCCATATAAAGTACCGTCTAATAGGACTTCAAAAAAGTATCGAGAACGGATCCGGGACCAGACACAGGAAGTCCCTTGGCTTCATGAATCCACAAACTAAGAAAGACTCTTCACTTCACAGTTATCCTGAGACAGTAAGACAATATTCAGTTACCTCTATGAATATTTATATGACCAACACAGCTTAATCAATTAAAGAACTTTTTTTGGTTTGGAATTAAGTTATGTAATAAATCTTTGACAGCTAGAGACATGTCATGTGGCCGTCACCTTATACAGTTCTGATGTTTGAGTTTTTTGATGTAAAAATTACTTTTTAGGATACCTCTGCAAGTACACACCACCTTCTAAGGCTGTGTACACACATATATTATTATTTCAGCCTGATCGACCATCGCAAACGGAAATTCAGCCGATTGGTCTAAATATCTGAGATATTGTCAGCCACACAACTGAGGTCGGTCAAGCAGTTATACAATCTTAAAGGGCATCTATACTGAAAAATAGGTTGTTTTAAATGGACCATAACTGGAATTTCAGTCTAGGAAGGTAACTAAATCTTGAATAATTCAACTTTTGAAAATTTGCTGTTCTGAAAGTGTTGCTGTTCTATATGGCCTTTACAATGGGAATCTTCCAACAAAAACATTTTGGGGGTGTTGTTCATCAGGGCATGCTATTACAGAACAACCAGCATGCAGATAATTCATTTTCTCCTTATTTTCTTATCCTGACAGTTTGGCCTCTAAGGAACAGTTCTATTAAGTAAGAAAAATGGGTTATTGTTATAAAAAAACCACCCAGACTCACCTGTTTGGCTGCACGATTCTACGGAGGTTTTCAATCCATCGATCTCTTTCTTGAAGGGAGGAGCATCCAAAGCAGCGACTGCTGTCCTCATTGATTATCTGTATGACAAAATGACAAACACAATATAAAAGCAACAGAACTAGAGATAGTCATTTATTCAGTGAGATTCTTTATAGGAAGATTGGAGCAAAAACGGTAGTCATTGAGTTGCCCGAGTGAAAACTTTGTGCCATTTCCAATAACACCAATTAAGCGATTTTAAAAAAAATATTCCCTGCACATGCCAAATACCTCTTGGAGGCAACACAGGAGGCAGAGACCTTTTTGCAGGAAGACAGCTTCTACTTTCTGGGACTTTGGATGGGCAATGCAGAAGAACCATAAGGAATAGAGGCAGAGATGGGTTTAAGATCATATGGAGCCCTAGGCAGGGACATCATTTAGGGCCCCCTTTTTTGCTACATATATTGTATAGACTATAATATGTAACTGCTTCTGAAGCTGGGCCCCCAGAAGTTTCCTGGGCATTAGGCAGGTGCCTATGGTTGCCTTGTGGATATCCGCTCTGAATAGAGGTGGCCGGTATGGGGTTACATTTTAGTTTGGGGGTGGACATGCCCTTTAACTTTAGCAATACCAACTTTTGGCGATTGACCCGTACATTTGAGTAGCTTAGTTTAATGAATGAGTTTCTATGTTTTGTACAATTCCTTTAATAGCATTCTGTATACAGATTCACAGTTGGGTACATTTGAGTAGCTTAGTTTAATGAATGAGTTTCTATGTTTTGTACAGCAAACTGGGATTATTGATACAGGTAGACAAACTGGGATTATTGATACAGGTACAGCAAACTGGGATTATTGATACAGGTAGACAAACTGGGATTATTGATACAGGTACAGCAAACTGAGGGTTATTGATACAGGTACAGCAAACTGGGATTATTGATACAGGTAGATAAACTGGGATTATTGATACAGGTACAGCAAACTGAGGGTTATTGATACAGGTACAGCAAACTGGGGGGTTGATACAGGTACAGCAAACTGGTATTATTGATACAGGTACAGCAAACTGGTATTATTGATACAGGTACAGCAAACTGGTATTATTGATACAGGTACAGCAAACTGGTATTATTGATACCAGTACTGGTATTATTGATGCGATATTTCGAATCGCATGCAATCCCATTTTGTTTGCGAAATGCATACGCTCCAATTGTGCAACATTGACTGAATCTACAACACCATACACTTGACGATTAGCGTCCGGTTATATTGCAACCTCTATGACCACTAAGGGCCTATCACCCGGTATCCACTTACAGTCGCAGTTGCAAAGGGATATAGCCATTGGAAAAAATGACTGCTACTAATTGTAGTGGTAATTTTTCCGATAGTATGTAGATTCATTATGGGCTTTGCTGATAACTTATATTTATAAATAAGGCCTAAGATGCTCCCTTCTGCAATCTGACTAATACAAGGTCAAGGTCGGGTAAATTTGCTATTTAGGTTAAATTATAAGAGTACCCCGTCTCTCATTTCTTCTGTGCATAGATGGATGCCTCGAACTCAGTCAGCATGAAATGTATCATTTAAACAGCCGCAAAATAATCCTCGGTACACATGATGGTGCTTTATCGTTAAAGTGTGTACTATTGAAACAATCGTTTCCGGCGTTTCAAACGAAAAAATTTCACTCATTCGCAGTCGCCCCCCTGTACCAAAGTTTAGGGAGTCGCCCGAGATCGTAGAAAGAATTGCAGTCACAAACGTTCTCCCTATAATTCATTAGGAGAACGATTATGATTGTGTGTAATCCCATCTGTCAAAGATACAGACAGAGGAATCTTGCAGATTCTGCCTGTCATCTTTGACAGATTGGTAGAGTGTGTACCCACCTTTACACTGATTAGGCTGCCTGGTGGCCAATATTGCTTCTTCACCTTACTCTTGGTTCTAAGGTGTTGAAATTAAAACCAACTCCTTATGTTATCAATGTTATTGTTAGGAGAATCGCTAAATACTACAAGTTGGCCTGTTTTGAGTTTACCATTAAAAACCCCACCTCCACATAAGTCTATTAACAATGATTACACCTTAATCTGGTGTTCCTCTCTACTTGGCTTCGTCTTGTGTCCTTTAAATAAAAGGCTCTACAGTCTTATATCACAGATTAACCTGCAAGCAATAGAAACCATCCTTAAGGACCAATCTACTTTGATTCGCTATTCACTTTTAATGTTCCAAACCATATTCCCCCAATCAAAGCCAAGTATCAAGACAACAGGAGTCAAAGAAAATTTACCTTAAAAAAAATAAATAAACACAGAGCAAAGATGCCAAGTGGTAACAAGCCTGAACCATTTTCAGACTCCATATGTCTCAAATGGCCTTTCTGTAACTGATTTTGTCTCCTTTCAGATCTTTTCCCCCAGAGCTCTTAGCAGTTTTCTCTGCCTGGCAAGAAGAAGTTTCTCTGAGAGGGAGACCAGCTTTAGGATGCCGACTTGTCAGTGCCTCACTGTTCTGCGGTTTTTGTGCCCTGCCATTCTTCCCCTGGATTATTCACCTTTCCCTTGAGCATCCACATCCGCTCGCAGCCGCGCCTTGACACTGGTGGCCAAAGTCTTGCAGAACCTTGCCAACTTTACCAGGTTGGAACCCCTGTGTAAATACTTCCTTTTTGTGCAATTTACAGTATTTTTTTCTGGAGATCACTTTCTAAACTGCTGTAAGCTTAATGATGGTTGTATTAGTAGACTATTCTACATAACTGTCCTACTGCTTACATGAAGTCACAAACAATCTCATATCTTAACATGTAATAGTTGCAGGCAACCAGAGATCGATTAAGATCAAATTGGGCCCCAGTTAGAGCTGACATTTGTGGCCCTCTTGTTCTTGTATTGCATGGCTGTAGTACTTAAGCAGCTGATGTTTACAGGGCCCTAGTCTGCTGCCTAGGTTGTCTTAATGGAAACCTGGTCAATGTCTTGTGAAGAAATACAATACTTTCCTCTAATACTGTATAAATCCTTGTACATATCTTCTTGCAAAAGGAAGGAACAGATCTGTTTCCATGCACAGTTTAAACTTTTAATCAAATGCTTTAACCACATTATTCTAACACTATATATGGACAATGTAGGTTTGGGGAGAAAGAAGAATACATGGAATTCATGAACGGTTTCCTGGAGCAATACTGGGACGGAATCTCTGTGTTCCTGCAAAATGTTCTGACCCGAAAGTGACATTTCCCCAACAAGATATGAGAGCAGCGCGACCTGGCCTACGAGCTTGCTGCCCTCACTGCATGTGAGTGGGATCTTCGCTGGAGTCCATCAGGTGCCCTTTTTAAACTTAAATTTGTTTTTTGGTTTTTTATTAGCACAACTTTTCATTGGAAAAAAGGACCAGTTTGTTGCTGATAATGAGTCCTGTCCACCTGCTTCAATGTGATCTGTTGACACCTAATTAATATAGTGCTGTAAACCATACATTGGGTAAATTTAATAGTTTGAGCCACATCACATCAGTCAGTAGTGTGACTTTTACTGTAGACCATTATTCTACTGTAGTGTTCTCCTCATTTGTTTTCATTTGATTTTAAATGGGAACAAAACCCAGTTATAACTTTTGGAGAGAGATTAGACAACGATCCAGCACCCAAGACTCAAGCCATCTGGAACTTTCCAAAAGTTATTATTAAAGGGCATGTCCACTTTAAAAATTACATTTTGGTTCTTTATGGTTGCCCCCCCTCAACCTCTATAATAACACTAAAAAAACTTTCAGATATTTACTTACATCCCCTTCACTCCCACGAGTCTCTTCTTCCCTCTCTGCTAACAGGAAACAGAGAGGGGCTGGACCGGCCGCCGCATCTGTGATTGGCTGCCAGTTAGCCAATCACAGATGCGGCTGCCAGCTAAAAGGTTGCGGGAGTGAGGGGGTTGTAAGTAAATATCTGAAAGTTTTTTTTTAGCATTTTTATAGTGGTTGGGGGGGGGCAACCTAAAGGACATTTATACCAAAAGCCTGTAACACTAGGAGAAAGGGGTGGCAAATGGGATTCGGAGGGAGAAGGGAAAATGGCTTCCCTGCGAATGTCAGCATCCCTCGGAGGCTTCACAGAAAGCAGAGACCCTTGGAAAGCAAGACAGCCACTGTCTTCAGTTTCCTGTACTTTGGACAGGACTACAGGAGAACCAGAAGAATAGGATTTTTTTAAAACTATACATAGAGGTCAGCACTTGGGAAATTTTTAGATTTGGGGGTGGACATGTCCTTTAATAAGCTACTATCTTCTTTCTGACTTTTTCAGATTTTTCCGAACCGCGGAACTATTTTTGGTAAATTTTAGAAATTTCTAGAAAGTTAAGATTTTGTAAATTGAAATTCTCTTGAAATGTTTAAAGTTTTCGAAAATACTATGCAGAATGCCAAAACAGTAAGCTGTACTGAAGTTTCCAGTACGAATGGTGTTATTAAAGATTTTGGAATTGAGAAGTGTTCCCCAGAGCATTTCCCAGATCCCTGAGACATTTACAGTAAGTTACCATTGCAATTTATACTTTAATTGTAGGCGGAAGTTTCAGATTTTTTTAACTCCCATTCAAATTTTCAGAATTTTTAAAAATCTGCGAATCTGAAGTGGAACAGAATTCAGTGAGTTCAGACATTTTTAATCACAGTAAGTCCCTCCATTCAGCATTGGTCCTGGTAGTGTTAGAAAGAGTTAGAAGGGAGTAGTAGGGTTGATTACTTTTGGAAAGTTTGAAGGACAATTATAATCCCCTCCCCCTCCCCCTTAAACAGCCCAACAGTAATTCGGGTGAGGACCTAAACGCGCTAGAACCTACCTCTAGGGACTTTATAGATCAACGAAACACTGTAGACAGAAGATGGAAGAGGAGCTGGCCAGCAGGAGAAACTGTATTACAGATGATCTGTAAATACCTAGAGGTGAAGACTTAGCGGTTAAGGTCCTGCATGCTATTTGCGGTTAAGGAGAGAAGCAGGAGGGAAGCGAGTATAATTGCCCTTTAAGGCACCCCTATCCTGGTGCTGAATTGATGCCTCGTTTTACCCCAAATGTGAATTTGGGTTTGATTCCCTTTTAAGGTCTCTTATTGGTTTTGTGATCCTCAAAGGACACCACATTAACACTCAAATGTTGTCGTACATGTACATGCCCAAGAATGCGTGTTCTGATGGATCCATTTTTACACACTGTAAATCAAAACTATGATTAGTTTCTAAATACTTTGCTGCACTGGTTCATATCAACTGTTTTTTCCTGAAGCAAACCAAAGAGATCACTGGAACCATTACCTTAATACTTAAGGCCCTATCAGAGGGCCAACCTGTTCCAGCAGCATCTCTGAGAACACAGAGCACACAACAGGTACGATTTGCACAGCATTTTGGTGATAATAAATTTGTTGCTTCTTTATGGAATTCTCAAAAGTGCAACATAAAATGATTCACAGGGAGGAGGGACAAGAGATTCTGTGTTTGTAACTCCAAGAGACCTGTCTAAATTACGCCCATTGGTTACAAGAGCCAATCGATGAGTAGTCTGCTTAGAGAACGCCTGGTCCTCCTCCAAAAGTTGAAGAAGAGAGAGAAAAAGCAGGCGTCATGTGACTCGCACGCAAAGTGTCCCAGCACAGGGTAAAGCTGGTCGGGAACGGAGAGGGCTCGCAGAGTCCACAGCTGAGGAGAAAGCTATAATGAGATTGTACAAACTCTTTAAAGGTAAAAGTAGGAGTCGAAAGTCACAATATGCTTTGCTAGGAATCTAATGGCCAGAGTTCTCTGGTTACCAATCAGATCTGTTTAAGTCATTTCTTAAAGGAAGTCTAATAATAAACTAAAGGGTATGTCCACCAATTTTTAAAGTAGTTTTATTCAGTTTAAAGGGCATGTCCACCCCAAAAAACTATAATTTAACCCCATACTGGCCCCACTCTGGCTGAGGTGCGGCCCCTGCTTGCAAGAAGGAGGCCTAAATGGAGCGCCACAGGAGAGAAGGCAGTGTAAGTAGAATTAGGGGGACTTTTTTAAAGAAATAGCCAGCGACTGGGGGTGGGTAGGGGTTACCTACCTTACCCCCAAAGTTGGTTTAGGGGGGTGGACATGTCCTTTAACTGAAGAATGAGAGGTAAGTGAGCTGTGTCTTACCTCCCATTCTTCAGTAAAATCTGCAGGAGAGAAAAGAAAATTACCATGGATTGCTCCAGCGGCGTCTTCTCACTGACAGGTCCCAACGCATCCATGCTACCTTTCACTGGTGGCCATGCACGCACAATGCAAAGGACTATGGATGCGTTGGAGACTGTCAGTCTGGGACATATCATTTACCTCCTGTTCTTAAGGTAAGCCTTAGCCAGTGTAGATACCCAAGTAATAAATTTAAACTTAAAGGTAAGTATAAACATACTGCAGTAGTCATTCAGAGTAACAACATATCTAGCATAGAATAGCTACCAGTCCGTGGATATAGTTAGTGTGCTTAAGTCAATGGTGTATGTAAAGGGATCACCCATATAGTCCTGAAGTGCAAAAAGGCTCCTGCTAAAGGAAGGGGGAAGGCTCAGCGTGGTTGAGAAAGCTCATTAGACATGCGGCAAAATGTGTCCCCAGCCTTCCCTCTTTTAGCAAGAGCCTTTTTGCACTTCAGGACTATATGGGTGATTCCTTTACATACACCATGGATTAAAGGGTCACTATATCCACTCAAAGTAAAATGGTTGTACTTGCATATTCATCTGTGCTTGCTTTGTCATTAAATGATTAATGTTTTGTGAGTACTCCTAATTGCCCGCACCCTCCCTTACTCACTGCCTCCTTGTAGTGTTGCAACACTTAATGTTCTGCACAGCCTCAACATGGATACTGCTCTGCTTACACATTCCCCCCTCCCTCCCTGCCTTCTTTTCTTGCTGATTCTCATAATTGTTGCAAAAGTGTGCTGGCAGGCAGCTAAAGAGGTAATTAAAGGGAATTGTGGCCCAAAAATGACTTTAGGTAAATTGATAGGAATTGCTCTCCTGAGAATTTTTGCAACGTATTTCCATTGTTTATTTTGCATAGTTTTGAAGATATTTACATTTTTGTGTGTGATATCGCAGCAGCATCACTAGGTCCCCTGCACTTCTGCTCTGAAACCATGTCCATCAATCTGCCTCCTCCCCTTTGCAGCCCCCCTGGTCCCTCCCACTCAGGACTCCATGGTCCTCCAGTTGCAGGCACCCTTGGCCCATCCTCTTACAGCCCATGTAGCCCGCCCACCCACGGGTGCCATGGCCCTGCCCACTCACGGGTGCACAAGCCCCCACCACTTGTGGGTCCATAAGCCCCACCCACTCACAGGTGCACAAGGCCTGTCCACTCATGGGTGCCGGGGGCCACTCAGACCCCCCCTACAGAAAAATCTGTGGAAACAGCCTTTTCAGGCAGAGTGAGAACTCTGCCTGAAAAGGCTGTTTTCACATAGTGGAAGAGAGGGCTGTACATTCCCTTACCTACTCTGTCAGGACTTCACACAGCAGAGAGGAGGAGGGACTTCCTGTCTCCCTCACACACTGAGGGAGTCTGAGGCTGTGCTCGCGGGCGGGCACTGTGCCGGAGAAGCCTTAGGAATGTCACTTCCTCCCAGCCTCCCATTAACCCATTAACTTTCTGGTCAGTCATTTCTTATATATTGGGCTGTGGAGCACATAGAGAGGTGGTTGATGGCTCGTTTTAAAGGTAAGAAACTGGCCTTTCATTTAAACTCAACTTGTTTGGAGACCACAGTTCCCCTTTAATGGGTCAAATATTACAATCTTCTCCTGGAGTGACAGGTCTTTCCTGTAAATGCTGTGATTAAAATGATGATTTCTCAGGATCTACAGCTCAGATTTAAAATCCCAAAAAAGTTTTGGTGGGGATCTGCTGAATCTAAACGTATCATTTTTTGAAATTCTATTTTTATAGATACCCTTTAAGGACACTGACTGTATCCAAGGACTGGTAGCTATTTTATGCTAGATATGTTGTATATCTAAAATGACAACTGTATTAGGTTTATACTTACCTTTGCACTTTATTACTTAGGTATCTCCACTTAAAGGGCATGTCCAGTCTAGTAAAAAAAAGTAACCAAGTAATCTCAAATCAACGCCCCCAAACCCCAGTCACATTATCTTTACCTTTCAAAGATAGCACCTTATCTGACCCGGTCCCTCGCCGCTCCTTTCTGCTGTGCGACTGACAATCGCTCCACTTCCAGGTTGTGGTGTCAGTTAAGGTGCAACGTGATGTCAAGTCCAATTGCCTGACAGCCGTGATCAGGAAGTAGATCGGCTGTCAACGCGAGAAGCCCTCTGCTGCTGTTTTTGTTTGAAACAGCTCGAAACAGGAGCCAGGGGTGGGGGACTGGGTCAGGTAAGTTCCTTCAGGGGAATCTTTGAAAGGTATAGATAATGCGAAAGTGGGGTTTCTAAGGTTACTTTTTTAGGCTGGACTTGCTCTTTAAGGTTACCTGCTTTTTGTTTTAAATGGTTTTAAAGAGATGTCCCCAAATAATAAAGGATTTTATTTTATTACACTACAAAGTGAGATTTGTCACTATCTTTTTGTCTATGTCTGTATATGCATATTTTATAGGGATTTGCACCTCACCTTTTGAAGATTTATCTCTTATCAGTGCCCTAGTACTCAGTGCTTGGAGGGTGAATAAAGACATACGTCCATCTAGTCCAACCTTTATACCACCATAATGTCTGTCCAACAGTTACAAAGTATTTGCATTTGAATAAAGACTACGTCATCTAGCCCACCTTTATACCCTACATAATGTCTGTTAAACAGTTACATAGTAACATAGTATTGGAGGTTGTATAAAGACATACGTCATTTAGCCCAACCTTTAACCCTACCAATAAGTCTGTCTAACAGTTATATAGTAACATAGTATTGGAGGTTGTATAAAGAAATACATCCATCTAGTCCAACCTTTATAACCTACCCATAAGTCTGTCTAACAGTTACATAGAACATAGTATTGAGGTTGTATAAAGACATACGTCATATTAGCCCAACCTTTATACCCTACCAATAATGTCTGTCAAACAGTTATATAGTAACATAGTATTGGAGGTTGTATAAAGACATACATCCATCTAGTCCAACCTTTATACCCTACCCATAATGTCTGTCTAACAGTTACATAGTAGAATAGTATTGGAGGTTGTATAAAGACATCCATCCATCTAGTCCAACCTTATTTACCCTACCCATAATGTCTGTCTAACAGTTACATAGTAACATAGTATTGGAGGTTGTATAAAGACATCCATCCATCCGTCCAACCTTTTATACCCTACCGATAATGTCTGTCTAACAGTTACATAGTAATGGAACGTTGAATAAAGACATACATCCAGCTAGTCCAACAGAGGAAGTAAAAAAAAAACTACAGTCATTCTACAATGCACAGTAACACAAGTGTGAAATGTGCAAAACGCAATGTTGTGCATCAAATCCATTGCGCTATGATTACGCATATTACGTTATCAGAGCGCATGTGATTTGCAAAAACATGTGTGAAAGCATGTAAAGGGCATGTCCAGCTTACAAAACTAAAATTTCACATTTAAAGGTACAGTTCAATGGAAACTTTCTAGTTATACAGGGGTGTCCCTAGGGTTTTTGGCACCTGAAAATACTTTTGAATGCCGCCCTAGACCAAGCGGCTCGGCAGCGGCAAAGTGGGCTTGGCTTGATGGGTGACGTGGCTTAATATGTGGTGGTGGCTTGGCGCATGGGCGTGGCAAATTTCATGGGTTTTTTTTGAAATAGTTATTATACGCTTTCTCTATTTTAGAAAACACTAAAAACATGTTGGTGCAACTGGTACATTACATTAGAAAGCTCTACCATACTCTGTAGAATAAAAGATGTTGGCCAAAAGATTTATAAGCCCTGCTACCACGTCAAGGTAGACTCTTCAGCAGGGCCCTAACTATTATCTAAATTATATATTTTATCTATCTATCTGTCTATCTCTCTCTGCTATCGCTCTCTCTCTGCTATCTCTCTATCCTTGCTTATTTCTCTCTCTGCTATCTATCTATATGCTATCTATCTCTTCTATCTGTCTACTATCTATCATCTCTCTCTGCTATCTATCTATCTATCTCTTCTATTGCTATCTATCTATCTTGCTATTTATCTATCTGCATACATCTATCTATCTATCTATCTCTCTCTGCATCTATCTCTTGCTATCTATCTATCTCTGCTATCTATCTATCTCTGCTATCTATCTTTTGCTTCTATCTATCTATCTCTATATCTCTTCTATCTATCATCTCTTCTATCTATCTATCTCTTCTATCTATCTATCTCTTCTATATATCTATCTATCTATATTATCTACTATCTATCTCTGCTATCTCCTCTGCTATCTCTCTCTTCTCTCTGCTATCTCTCTCTCTCTGCTATCTCTCTCTCTCTTGCTATCTCTCTCTCTCTCTCTGCTATCTCTCTTTCTCTCTGCTATCTCTCTATATTTGCTATCTATCTATCTATGCTATCTATCTCTCTCTTCTGCTATCTATCTCTCTCTGCTATCTATCTATCTCTTCTATCTGTCTATCTATCTCTTCTATCCGTCTATCTATCTCTTCTATCTGCTATCATCTCTGCTATTTATCTATCTTTGCTATCTATCTCTGCTATACTATCTGATATTATCTCTCTGCTATCTATCTCTCTCCTCTGCTATCTATCTCTCTCTGCTATCTATCTATCTGCTATCATCTCTCTGCTATCTGTCTCTCTCTCTCTCTCTGCTATCATATTTGCTATATATTGATCTATCTATCTCTGCTATCTGTCTATCTATCCTGCTATCTATCTATCTGTCTCTGCTATCTTCTATCTCTTCTATCTCTGTTGCTATCTATTATCTCTTCTATATGTCTATCTATCTATCTCTTCTATCTGTCTATCTATCTATCTCTTCTATCGTCTATCTATCTATCTCTTCTACTGTCTATCTATCTATATTTCTATCCTATCTATCTATCTCTTCTATCTGTCTATCTATCTCTGCTATCTATCTGATATTTTCTCTGCCTATCTATCTCCTCTGCTATCTATCTCTCTCTGCTACTATCCTCTCGCTATCTATCTCTCTCTCTCTCTTTGTCTATCTCTCTCTCTCTCTCTGCTATCTATCTATATTTGCTATCTTATCTCTGCTATCTCTTCTATCAGTCTATCTATCTCTGCTATCTATCTATCTCTCTCTGCTATCTATCTATCTCTTCTGTCTATCTATCTATATCTGCTATCTATCTCTGCTATCTCTCTCTGCTATCTATCATATTTGCTATCTATCTATCTCTGCTATCTATCTCTCTTGCTATCTATCTATCTCTCTCTCTCTGCTATCTATCTATATATCTCTGCTATCTATCTATCTCTGCTATCTATCTATCTGATATTATCCTCTCTGCTATCTATCTATCTCTGCTATCTAGCTATCTATCTATCTATCTATGCTATCTATCTATCTCTCTTGCTATCTATCTCTCTATTATCTCTTCTATCTGTCTATCTATCTCTTGCTATCTATCTATCTCTGCTATCTATTATCTGATATTTATCTCTCTCTGTATCTATCTCTCTCTGCTATCTTTCTCTCTGCTATCTATCTCTCTCTGCTATCTTCTCTCTCTGCTTCTATCTCTCTCTTGCTATCTATCTCTTCTGCTATGTATCATCTATCTATCTATCTCTGATATTTATCTATCTATATTATCTATCTATCTATCTATCTCTCTTCTATCTATCTATCTATCTCTGATATTTATCTATCTCTGCTATTATCTGTCTGTCTATCTCTCTTGCTATCTCTCTCTCTGCATCCTTTCTATCTGTGTATCTATCTCTCTCTGCTATCTATCTCTCTCTGCTGTTTATCTCTCTCTGTATATCTCTTCTTGCTATTATCTCTCTCTGCTATCTATCTATCTATCTCTGATATTTATATCTCTGTATCTATATATCTATATTATCTATCTCTCTCTCCTCTTCTGCTATCTATCTCTCTCTGCTATCTCTCTCTCTGCTCTCTCTCTCTCTGCTATCTCTCTCTCTGCTATCTCTCTCTCTGCTATCTCTCTCTTCTGCTATCTATTATCTCTTCTCTATCTATCTCTTCTATCGTCTGTCTATCTCTCTCTTCTATCTGTATATCTGCCTATCTGCTATCTATCTATCTCTGCTATCTATCTATCTATCTCTCTCTGCTATCTATCTCTCTCTGCTATTTATCTCTCTCTGCTATCTATCTCTCTATCTATCTATCTCTGCTATCTATCTCTGCTATCTATCTATCTCTCTATCTATCTATCTCTCTCTGCTATCTATCTATCTATCTATCTATCTATCTCTCTGCTATCTATCTATATTTGCTATCTATATCTGCTATCTATCTATCTATCTCTGCTATCTATCTCTTCTATCTGTCTATCTATCTCTTCTATCTGTCATCTATCTATCTCTTCGATCTGTCTATCTATCTCTGCTATCTATCTCTCTCTGCTATCTCTCTCTCTCTGCTATCTATCTATCTCTCTCTGCTATCTATCTATCTCTCTCTGCTATCTATCTATATTTGCTATCTATCTATCTATCTATCTCTATATGCTCTTTATCTCTCTATGCATTATCTATCATCCTCTCTGCTATCTTATCTATCATCTCGTCTATCTCATCTCTCTTGCTATCTATCTATCTCTCTATGCTATCTATCTATCTCTCTATCCATCTATCTATCTCTCTATCCATCTATTATCTCTACCATCTATCACTCTCTATCCATCTATCTCTCTCTCTATCACTCTATCTCTCTCTGCTATCTATCTCTCTCTGCTATATCTGTTGTATTCAATTAGATCAACTGGACTTGATGTAGTTCTTGAAGACGTTTGCTAGTCATCCGACTGGCTTTCTCAATTCAGAATCACTTGTACAAGAATCTGTGGCAATTATGTACCTGGAAAATCCCAATTAGCATATCACAGCCAGGTGTTAAGGGTTGTGATTAGATAGTGGCTAGAGAGGTGTTATAGGAACGCCCAAGTAAGGTGTTAAAACAGCATTGTACATGGCAGACAGTTGGTGTCGAACCCCCCACCTCTATTAGGCTTGGTTTCTTTATTTTCCAATAAATGTCCTCCTTAAACACCTCTTTGAACCAGTCACGTTCTGTGAAAATAAGAAACCAAGCCAAATAGAGGTGGGGGTGTTCGACACCAACTGTCTGCCATGTACAATGCTGTTTTAACACTTACTCTGGGCGTTCCTATAACACCTCTTAGCCACTATCTAAATCACACCTTACACCTGGCTGTGATATGCTAATTGGGATTTCAGGGTACATAATTGCCACAGATTCTTGTACAAGTGATTCTGAATTGAGAAAGCCAGTCGGATGACTAGCGAAACGTCTTCAAGAACTACATTTCAAGTCCAGTTGATCTAATTGAATACAACAGATATACCATGACCTGGATGAATGAGAACCTTCACAAGCATATCTCTCTCTGCTATCTATCTATGTCTCTCTCTATCTATCTCTCTCTGGTATCTATCTATCTCTCTGCTATCTATCTCTCTTGCTATCTATTTATCTCTGCTATCTATCTCTCTATCTATCTCTGCTACCTATCTATCTATCTATCTATCTATCTCTCTCTGCTATCTATCTCTCTCTCTATCTATCTCTCTCTCTATCTATCTCCCCTATCTCTTCTCTATCTATCTCTCTCTGCTATCTATCTCTCTCTGCTATCTATCTCTCTCTGCTATCTATCTCTCTCTGCTATCTATCTCTTCTTGCATCTATCTCTCTCTATCTGCTATCTATCTCTCTCTGCTCTATCTATCTTCTCTGCTATCTATCTCTCCTTCTGCTACTATCTCTGCTATCTATCTATCTCTCTATCTATCTCTTCTTGCATATATCTCCTTGCATATATCTCTCTCTGTCTATTCTATCGATTTATCTCTCTCTGCTATCATCATCTATGCTATCTATCTCCTCTCTCTGCTATCTATCTATCTATCTATCTATCTCTCTCTGCTATCTATCTACTGATATTTATCTCTCTCTCTTCTACTTCTATGCTATCTATCTATCTATGCTATCTATTATATTGCTATCTATCTATATTTGCTATCTATTATATCTCTGTTTTATATCTATCTATCTATCTATCTATGCTATCTATCTTCTTCTATCGTCTATCTATCTATCTCTTCTATCTGTCTATCTATCTCTGCTGTTTATCTATCTCTGCTATCTATCTATCTGATATGTATCTCTCTCTGCTATCTATCTCTCTCTGCTATCTATCTATCTCTGCTATCTCTCTCTCTCTGCTATCTCTCTCTCTCTTGCTATCTATCCTCTATCTTATCTATCTATGCTATCTATTTCTATCTCTCTCTGCTATCTATCTATATTTGCTATCTATCTATCTCATCTATCTCTTCTATCTGTCTATCTATCTCTCTCTGCTATCTATCTCTCTCTGCTATCTATCTATCTCTCTCTGCTATCTACTCTCTATCTATCTCTCTATTACTCTCTATCTCTCTATCTATCTCTCTCTGCTATCTATCTCTCTATCTATCTCTCTATCTATCTCTCTCTCTATCTATCTTTGCTATCTATCTATCTCTCTATCTCTCTCTGCTATCTATCTCTCTCTGCTATCTATCTCTCTCTGCTATCATCTCTCTCTGCTATCTATCTCTCTATCTATCTAATCTATCTCTCTATCTATCTAGTCTCTCTATCTATCTCTCTATCTATATATCTCTCATCTATCTCTTCTCGATCTATCTCTCTGCATCTATCTTCTCTGCTATCTATCTCTCTCTGCTATTATCTCTCTATCTATCTATCTCTCTCTATCATCTATCTATCTTATCTATCTATCTCCTATCTATCTATACTATCTATCTATCTATCATCTTCTATCCTCTCTCTCTTGCTATTCTATCTCTCTCTGCCTATCTATCTCTCTCTCTATCTATCTCTCTCTCTATCTATCTCTCTCTGCATCTATCTCTCTATCATCTAAGATCTATCGATATCTATCTATCTATCTCTACTATCTATCTCTCTATCTACTCTCTCTGCTATCTATCTCTCTATCTATCTCTGCTATCTATCTTCTCTATATCATCTATCTCTCTCTGCTAATCTATCCTCTCTCTGCTATCTATCCTCTCGCTATCTACTCTGATCTTCTCTCTCTCTCTCTATCTATCTCTCTCTATCTATCTCTCTCTATCTATCTCTCTCTCTCTATCTCTCTCTCTCATCTCTCTCTCTATTATCTCTGCTATCTATTCTCTATCTATCTATCTCTCTCTGCTAATCTACTCTCTCTGCTACCATCTCTCTTTGCTATCTATCTCTATCTATCATCTCTGCTATCTCTGCTTCTATCTCTCTATCTATCTCTCTCTATCTATCTATCTCTCTCTATACTATTATCTCTCTATCTATCGATCTCTTGCTACTATCTCTGCTATCTATCTATCTATTATCTATCTATCATCTCTATATCATCTATCATCTATCTCTCTCTCTCTCATTTATCTCTATCTCGCTCTCTATCTATCTCTCTATGCTATCTCTCTATCTAATCTATGTGCCAGCCCAGAAACACACAAAAAAACACCACAATAAAAGCCCAGCCATCAGTAGCATATTCACCTGTAGAGCCCCCCTGCCTCCAAAGCCCCGATTTCCCTCCCAAAGGCACCACCAGCCCCCCCTTCCCCCTCTCTCCCCCCCAAAATAAAATGCCCTCGCGCCCTCACTCACAAGACTTCACAAGAAATCCCGCTCCGAGTCCTCTACAGGCTGCTGCTCCGCTCTGTAAATAAAACTGACAGTTACAGGCAGCCGGCTCCTTCCCTTTAGGTTTGGTACTGTACCTCGGACCTCCGGCCATTGAGCGCGTAAGCGACGTGACGTCACGGACGTAGTCACGTAACTTGAGCGGAGCGGAGCGCTGTGGGAAGCAGGAGGCAATTTGAAAAATACTTGATTCTGATTGGTCTCGAACTTCCGGATTCTCAGCAGGACTTACAATTAGCAATTTGCAGCTAGCCTGCTGCTGTGAATGGGCTTCTAACTTTCGAGACCTGACCGGCACTGTCACAGGCGCTCGCGGCGCTTTATAAGTTAAGGAGCACTGTTTAAAAGGGGGGAAATGCGCCTATTAAGATTTCTAACATGGGTGCTGCCATGAGCAAGTGTTTCAACTTGCTTCATGGTAGGAGCGGTGTGAGTTATATTATGCATACTAGTTATTCTACATCAGTATTCTCTAACATTTTGAGCTGTTCTGTAACAGTCCTTCTTTTTCCAGAATGCACAATTACGGGAAGTTACTAACAGTAATTTCTACTGATTGGCTATTGGGTGGGTGAAACATGTTAGATCTCTACTAAGCTACTAAATCAACCCGGCTCTGCCAAGGGAGAGACCATAATGGTTACATTAGGGGTCCTTCAAACAGGAAGTCAGTATTGGAAGCATTAATTTATACACAGACAAAATGCTGAATGGGCAAGTTAAGGTCACGGGCTGAAAAATACTGCTCTTTTTTCTATATGTATATGTATTTGCACTGAGCTTCCCTTTAATTAAAAGACTGCTTAAAATATAGACCTCGCTAGTTTAAAAGACTAGGGGAACAGGTCTTGGTAAATATTTTTAAGAGCCGAAGATGAAGTTTTAATGTAGCGAGGTCTAGGTTTTGGGGGTAAGAAAGAAGTGAATGTGGTTTAATGTTTGGATAGTTGTGGAACTATTTAAAATAAGTTTTTCTGTTCCTCTCTTTTCAGAAAGCTCCAAGGTTCAGACCACCATCTACCCTGCCACGAAGAAAGTCACCGCTGCCATGGTGTAGAAATGAGGATATGTCAATTCTGCTCAAAAGACCCAGGACATTGTAAACCAGGTACAGTAATAAAGGCAAAGTAACATTAACCGGTCTATAGCAGGTATATCTGTTGTATTCAATTAGATCAAGGACTTGAGTTAGTTCTTGAAGACGTTCCTAGTCATCCAATGGATCTCTCAATTCGAATGAACTTGTACAAAGAATCTGTGGCAATTATATACTGGAAAATCCCAATTAGCATATCACAGCCTGATGTAAAGGGCATGTCCACCCTTATTAGAAACTTTTAATATATTTAGTCCATGTTCTCCCAGCCGCAACCGCTATAATGATATTCTCAGATCATAACTTACCTTACCTCTCTCCTTCGCCGCAATGCCCCGGCACTCTGCTTGCACGGAACTGCAAGCAGGGGGCGGGGGGCAGCCACGTCTGTGATTGGCTGAGAGGCAGGCAATCACGGACCCAGCTGCCGGCTGCTCAGTACAAGGAGGGAGGGTAAAGTAATAATGATCGGGGGACTTTCTGAGACTATAATTATAGCGGTTGGGGCTGGGGAACATGGACTATAATTTACTAAAAGGGATTTACGCTAGGGGGAGGGAGACCAAGCGGAGAGAGAGGGAGAAGAGAGGGAGAAGGGTGCAGTACGGATGCCAAACTTATCCCGGAGGTGAGACAGGAGGCAGTAGCTATATGGACTCTGCTATCCTGCGGTGGCCAGTTTTGGGACCTTGGGGGGGGATTACAGGAGAACCATTTGGAGCTGGGATGTAAGGTATAAGGATTTTATTACACGAGTGAGGCCAGTAGGGGGGGGGATTATAGTTTTGGGGGGGGGACATGCCGTTTTAGGGCATGATTGCAAGTGGCTAAGAGGTGTTATAGGAACGCCAGGGTAAGGTGTCGAATATAACATTGTACAAGGCAGACAGTTGGTGTGTGAACCCCCCCCCACCTCTATTTTGGCTTGGTTTCTTTATTTCACATAAATGGCTCCTTGACACCTCCTTGAACCAGACATGTTCTTGCCAATATGTTAACATAAAATCTTCAAAGGTATGTCCTTTTGTTAAGATGCAGGTACACGGCTGAGTCCTGACCCGAGGAATTGGCTCTCTGTGCTGGGCATACGTGATGCAGTTGCTGTTTGGTCTCCCCCACATACAAACTCAGAGCATTCCACTGCACTGCGTATATGATCTCGCTTTTCTTTCGTTTTGGTATTGGGTCTTTCGGGTGTACCAATTGCTGCCTCAGTGTGCTTGTTCGTGTTAAAGCAGACAGAGATACCGGTGTTTTTGAAAATTCTTCTTAATTTCTCGGAGACTGCTACATATGGGTGACCATGTTCTTCCTCCTGTCTTGCTTTTCCCCTTCACTGTTGGTATTCGTGTTCTTTTTCTTTCCTCTACTTTCCCAGTCTGGATATCCCACAAGGTTAAGGGCTCCTCTGAGATGTTTCATTTCTTACCTTCGCCTCTGTGCTAGTGGGGGATGTTCTCAGCTCTGTGTTACAGGGTTTCTGATGACAGCCAGCTTGTGATCTAAAGGGTGGTGGGAGTCAAACATCAAATACTGATGTCTGTGTGTGTGGGTTTCTGTAAACCTTACTTCCAGTTTACCATTTCCTGACTTCTACCAAGCAGTCCAAGAAATACTTCGTTGTTTTGTACCTTTCCTATGTAAATTTGATGTTTTGTTGGTCTACCGCAGTAATGTGTTCGTGTGAATGGTGTACTTCTTCTGGTGGATTTTAAACCCAGGGTGTCACCACACATCTGAACCGTGGATGGGTGCTTATCCCTTAAAGTATTTAAGTGCCTTGTTTTTCTACCTCCTCCATTGTAAAGGTTGGCCATAATGGGTGGAAACTGGATTGAGAAAGCCAGTCGGATGACTAGCAAACGTCTTCAAGAAACTAAAGTCAAGTTGATCTTATGAATACAAAGATATCATGACCTGGATGAATGAATGAACCTTCACAAGCATAGGTCCATAGCACGGGTTTCTCAAAGGGTGTTCCAGGGCAAATTGGTGTGAATTCAAAGAATTTTTGGTAGTGGAAATATTTTCACCCACTACTTACATTTTTACTTATTTTCATTACAATTACATTTAAAACAGTATATGTAGTGTAATCAAAACTTACAATATTGATTTAAATACAATATACACGTTAAGTGCTTAAAGGCTAAACTATCATGTATAAAGTTTATTTATAAAAAACAGATTAAACTGAAAAGTACATTGACAGGGATATACGATTGTGTAATTCCTACCTCCCAATATGTTTCTGTGAGGAGCACCAGCCCAAAGAAAAACTGATTCTGCCAGTCTTCCTCCTGGCTTCAACACTATCTTTAATCAGGAATAAGTCCAGGACTAACCTGGCAAAACAAAAAACTGCGGTGCTGTAGCTCGTCAATGAAATGACATTGTGAGGTAGGAATAATCAATCTTCCTCCCTGCCCCAGGTACTTTTCAGTTTTAAACAGCTAATAGATATCCTTTAAAATATGGCTAAATCTAACTTAAGTCCAACAATAAGAACACAGGTGTGCCTTGAGAAAATTTGCATCGCCAAAAACACACAACTGAAAAGGTTAGGCTGAGTACACGCCACACCAGCATATCGGCCGGGACAAATGTCTGTCAGTCACGGCAAATAGTGGCAAGGCGACCGACGTTGTGTGACCGACGTGCGGTATCATAGGGAACCGCACGACATCCGTGATTACCACCAGGCCGATCGCACCGTCCTCAGTCATGGCCAATGCACACACACCATCAGATATTTCCAGCTGACCATCCGATACATGACCCTGGCGGTTGGTCCTCTGGAAATATCTGATGGTGTGTACCCAGCCTTAGAGAACCATGGTCTACTAGGCCACAAATTGTCATCACAGAAGAAAGCAGGAAGGATAAACTGTTTTCTCTTAATCAGGACATGTATTCTCTTTGTGTTTTCAATTATTTCTGAAATAAACTACGGTATTTAGAGCTATTTCCCATTACTCAGGAGATATGATTACGAGTATGAGAAAGAAAGCCCAGCATATTGACTAATATCACCAGGGTAACTTATCCATAAACCTATAATAATCCATTGGTCACAACATTTGATTGCATCATCTTCCAGGAAATTTATCGTTAAATTCCATCACTCCTGAAAGCTCTTCTATAAGCAATGTGTCTTCCATTTATCTGTCTCTAGACAGTATCATCACAAGAAAGCAATGTGTCATTTTACATCCATTGACTTCTTCTGTGTATCCCTAACATCTCTTACTGTTATATTCAGGTGTGAAACACAATTTCCTGCCTACAGACCTACTGATCACTTAACCAATTGGTTGTCTGTTGGTCAGTCATTAAGCCCCACAATGCTATTTGGCCTGAGTGTATGAAGCCCATTGAAGACTGTGGGATTGCCAACAGGATCAGTGAACTGTGCCCAAAAATCAAGAGAGGATTAAATTGTTGTTGGTATTACGGTACAGACAATATTTTAGCTGATCAATCAAATTGTGCCTGGTACAAACAAATTGATATTTGGTCTAAGTGACCACCATGACTGATATTTTGATGATTGACTGAATTATTCACTGTTTTGGACCTAATGCTTACTCTTGACCACTTTTAGGCAAATCAGTAGGTCTGAGTGATCGAACATATTGTTAAAGTCAGCCAATTCTGGGGTCTCCATGGATCTGGAATGGAAACAGGTTGGTCCTACTTTATTCCATGACAGGACCACCAAGCGGTTAAGCAATCAGGTCAATATTGGCCAGGCCTTAATTGCTCTTGTCCAAATTTCTGGCCATGAAAATGAGAAATAACAATTAAACTAACGGGAGTGCTCCTCTGCCTCTATAGTATCAACAAAGGGAGAATCACTTGATTATTTATGCATTAAATACAACCAAAAATATTAGATTAAGGGAAACCTGTCTTTTTGCAGAGAAGAACCTTGAAGAAATGAAGGTGCAAATAGCAGAGAATCATGGGAGGCAAGAAAGAACGAAGAAGACCATATTGGCACTCTTTCGGGGCAGATACAGGGATTATGGGGCAGCTGACAAAGATGGAGGGGTCCAGAAAATGTTACAAGAAGAGGTAGCAACACAGCTGTCTTATATTGTGAGCAAGGTAGTACAAATTCAAACCCTATAATAGGACTAAGCCATACAACTGCGCAAATTGTAAAAAAGGGGTTGTTACAAAACATAGAACTCATTCATTAAACTAAGCGCTACTCAAATGTACCAAGGAACTGTATACAGATGCTATTAAGGAAGTCCAAAAATAGAAACTCATTCAAACTAAGCTACTCAAATGTACCCAACTGTGAATCGTATACAGCAAGCTATAAAGGAATGTACAAAAAATAACTTATTTCAATCCATAAAAAAAAAATGTATACACGTAAGCAGCACTTACTCTGATGTGCTGATGTTGCTGCAGCCTGCATGACTTCCATCCAGTACTGTTTGACATAAGCTCAGTCCCTCAGTCACCCAGGCCCCTGCCAGACTATCTTACACTCTGTGAGGGAAAGCATGCTCAGTATAATATATAAGGCAGTATGGGAGAGGGAATTTCCCACATTGGAGTTCACTTAAACGGTCACCATTCCAGAAAAACTATACAGAACAGAAGAGTTTATGTACTAAGGCACTTGATTGATGCTCAAATTTAAGATGTTTCGGACTAGATATCTAAAGAAATGGGACAGATCAACATAAAAATCAAGTGAGGTTGGGGAAGAATTAAAGTTTCACGTAATGAGCAATTTAAAAAAAACAAATTTCCAGGTGTACATACCCTTTAAATGTTCAAGCCACATACATTGCTATACTCTCCTCACCAACCCTTATCCCAGAAGTTAGCAATCAAAAAAGTGAATACCAGAGAGGGCACAGATGCAGAAAACATTTTATTCCATAAAGTGCCGAGCAATCACGTTTCTGGCACCCCTCGATAAGGACTCTTAATACATTCCAATACTGTCTACTGTGCAATTAGTTTATTACGATATTCATTACCCCAGTGGGACAGACATGCTCAGTATCTTTCGGTTAAAGTAAAAAGTGGGCTTAAATGAAGTAACTGCAGAATTGTGGAAAGACTCAGGTGTATGATATGGAAAATTAAAAGGATCATTCCCTGTGAAATAAACATGATACTCTGATAATATAGAAGTGTTTGTGAAGGTTCTCATTCATTCAGATCATTCATTCAGATCAGAGATGGATGACTTAGGGGAAAATGTTTTTGTCTTGATCCATTGGATGCTCCATATGTTATTAAGTTGATTACAGACATTTTTCTGACTGACATTAAGTCAATGGGATGGGACTACCAATTTTTGGTAGTCCCATCCCTCTCCTTTTTCTACTCTAACCACCCACTCGTTCTGTTGTTCCAGGATTGACTTGATTAGAAGTGGAGAAAAAACCACCCCAGGAAAGTCCAGTGGTTAGCGAATCTGGTGGAGCAATAACAGCTTTAGTAAGATTGTAATTTCTAGCTATGTGTGATTATGGCATGTACCACCTAACGAGGCAGTTTATGGGAGGGGGGGGGGGTATTGCTCTCTGTATTCACAGAAAGAGAAAGGACTGAAAAAAATTTCACTTTCATTGTGGAACATATTTATAATGTAGGACACAGTACATACACCATCACCTACCTTCTTGTGCCTTAAAGGGCAGTCTCACCCCCAAAACAAAATTTAAACCCCTTCTGGCCACTCAGTAGTTTAAACATCCTTACCTACATTCCTGCTATCACAAATAGTTCCTCCTTGTCGTGCCCCCAAAAAGTCCAGGAGAACTGCTGGTAGGACGCGTAGTTGTGTGACTCATGCTGTGCCTGAGATTCCTTCAAACTCACAAGGTTGAGGCATGCTCAGTGCAGCCCTCTGCCTCTCGCCAATCACGGAACGGAAGCTTGGACTGATCTAGTCAGCAGGGATTTAATGACGAAATAGGATTGTGCCAGACAAATTACTGTGGATTTGTATGAAGAGAGGTAGATAAGAATTTAGATTCTGGGGTAGCAGTGGAATGTGAGAATTCTTGGATTTGCTTTTTGATACTGGTCCACATAGGTCGATATTATGCAAAAACTAAACTGAGGACTTGTTGGCCTAGAAGAAAACATTTAGTATATGGTAGAAGGAATGGTTATTGGATCGCAAACAAAGGGGCTGACATCATATGGGGGTTTTAAAGTCTTAAGTGGAGTGCCTCAGGGTTTCCGTACGGGCCGCTCTTTTAAACTAATAAGCCATAAAGTGTGTGTGCAGCGAACCCACCCCTGGGAATTGACTCCAATTAACATAAAAGATATATTACGGTAGTCAAAAAAGGAAGGAGAAACGTCCATTTAAGTGAATATCCATATTATATTATAAAAAGTCTTTTAAGTTCAATGGGTGTTCTGTCAGTACGTACCGCTAAGATGAGGTGGGCTGGTTTGACACAACCCCAGGACCCGGAGCTCCAGAGTAGTTGTAAGAAGAAAATTATGTTATAATATGAACAGGAGTAAGTAAAAAAGGTAAAAGCTTCTCCAATCCCATGTTGGATCCAGTGTTCTACCCAAACCTGGACCGCCTCACAAGGTCCCATTGTACAAGGAGATAGTCCATAAGGGCCAAAAAACGTTGTATTGATGGTAAATTTTTTTGTTTTGTTGGCATAATACCTGTATTGAGGCCAGGTATATTTATGGGTTCGCTGAAGCCCAACTTCTTATGCAACTTGCCACCTTTTTTACCTATTAAAATGACTTTAGCGAGGGCGCGGGCTCTGGATTGAGAGAACGGGGGTCTCAGGTGTTTGATGCTGACACTAAACTATGCAGAGTTTGGGAAACTCAAATGATGTGCAAATTGCGCAAGCAGACCTAGATGATTATCAAAATGGGGCAGCAGAAGGGCAGATCGATTCATGTTGATAAATGTAAGGTGAGCATTTGTGATTTAATAATTCTTGTGCCACCTACACCATAAATACCTCTGTGTTAAGTGCATCGGTAATGTAGCAAAGGCTAGAGCTAGCAAGATATTGTTTGTATAAAGAAAGGGAATAGATTCAAAAAGAAAGATATAGACAACAAGCTGCACTTTCAATGGAGAGCGCAGTGGCCAGAATCCTATTAGAATGAGTCAGTGATGGTCACTAAGTGATAGTTCAATTATTAGTGCCATGCAGCTCTATATTCTAATTATAATAGAGAAGTTCGAACTTCGCAAAATCGATGTTCCGCGCGAGGCCGCTCGAGCGACCCAATGATGAAAAAACCCAATTAAAATGAAAAAATCCCGAAAATACGAGAAATCTCGGAATTAGAAAATTTTCCAAAATTGTATTTCACGCATTTTCGAAAATACGAGAAATCCTCGAAATTTTTGAAATATGATTTTTCACACGTTTTCAAATACGAAATTCCTCGTAATTTCGGAAATTTTCGAAAATAACGTATTCACGCATTTTCAAAAATACGAGAAATTCCTCGGTAAATTCGAAAATTTTCGAAACTATGTATTTTCCACGTTTTCGAAATTACAAAATTCCTCGTAATTTGAAAATTTTCGAAAAAACGCGGGTTCGGAAAGGAAAAGTTCGGAAAGGCAGGAAAAAACCGCCATATCCGCCAGTTCGCGAACGTGGTAAATCCGCTGCAGATCCTTGTGTCGGATCCGCAAAACTGGGCCATCACTAATTCTTACATAAAAATCAGGTCCTACCTCTTATTCCAACCACCGGCGGAATCGAACATTTCACAAAATCAAGTCCACAAAGAGCTGGACAGGAACGGACTCAGCCGGCATACACGGAACAGAACGGCTGGCGTGCCTGCGCATTACCATATCCATTACGGCAATGGAGGGGAGGAAATCAATACCAAAGTAGAGTAGGCGGGCGCGATCGGAGCAACGCATTCATGCAAACAAAAAGCCGGCAAACAAAATGGAATAAACCAAATTAACAAAACAGGGGGGTAAAAATAACGCCTATAAAACTAAAACAACGTGTTGAAATAAAACCTAACAACAAACTTCTGATTTCTGACTAAATTACTATTAACATTGAAACAATGAATGTTTAACATATATCTAAGATAAGATTTTAAAAAGTTAAAAATGTTTATAACAAGTTTTTTTAATGTTATGTTCAAACTTGGGGGGAAACAAGTTAAATAAATTCTTTTCACCAAGCTATTATCAATGTACTTATTTAAAATAAAAACTTGTGTATTATAAGAAATAATTCGCCCCTACCGTGTAAGGGAGGGGGATATATGCCACCATCGGAGTCCCTGACTGTTTTATATGGTCAGGGAAATCCTCCGGGTGGCATAATAGCCGTATATTACATGTAAGGGGGCATTATCCCTTATATTATTCTCCCTCTTTACAAGGGCACTGGTAAGGCCTCATTTGGAATATGCGGTGCAGTTTTGGTTATCCCTATACAAAAGGGACACATCTTGGAATTGAGGCAGTCAAGAGAAGGGCAACTAAAATGAATGAGGGGGGAATGGAGGGGCTTGAATATTGCAGGCAGATTAGAACAAGTTAGGGAGTTTACATTAGAGAAGCATTGGTTGCATTGTTTCCTAAAAGGCATATCAGAGGACACCCTTTAAGATGGGAAGAAAAGAAGTCAGCCTCAAGGTTAGGACAGGTTCTTTGCAGTGAGAATGCCAAAACTGTGGAATTGCTGCAACGCAAACGCAATCGATTCGATTTCATTGTGCGATTTCATTGCGCTTGCGAGAGTTTCTTCAATAGGTATAGGAAAACACATGCGATTGCGATTAAAAAATGCGGAACGCAAATCGCAAGGCAAGCAGTTTGGCCTAGCCCTCAGGTAGGGTTAAAAAGGAGGGTAAAAAGGTTGGGAATTATGGAATATGTCTTTATTAACCTCAATTACTATGTTGTTTACTATAGTATGGTAGTATTTTTACAGTGGACATGCACTTTAGAAAAGAAAAAAAATTATCAATGGAGTAACTACCCACAGTCCCTTTTCTAAATGGCATGTCAACCCCCATACCGAAAATGTGTATATGAAAAGCGGACTTTAGCAATCCAGAAAGAAGAGAGAGCCAGGGATTTGATGGAAAACAAGTTTAAGGACCATATATAAAAAGTGTAAGAAGTGCATTCCAGGGTTGGTTTTTTGTTGGGGGGTTACTATTGGACAGTGCCCTTGTTTAAACTAGTGATTGATGAATATACAGGTGTATTCTTTGTGCATGTACAATTGACTGTGATTTCTGACATGACCAATCTCTCTAATGATTTTAAGGCACAACCAGTCAAAACTGTGGAAAATCATAACGGGAGGCACAGATCAGCAGAATGCAGATCGGTTTAGCTGAAATATTGTACCATGGCATTTCCAACCAATAGTCTGTTGTCAGAAACCACCAGGTGAAGAAGGCCGTTGTGTGTTGTATGTTAGATGGACATATGAATCAGCAGTTCCGCATATCAGTCAGGGCAAAAAAGGGATTTTATTCCAATAGCCCTTTGAACCCCTGTAATGATTAATTAAAACCTCTTTCTCTGCAGGAATGTTCCGTCTGGATTGCCTTGGAGGAAAGAGAACAGAGGCAAAGTGAAGAGCCCAGTCAAGATGTGCAACGGAAGAAGAAGAAAGAAGAAGAGAAAAAATATCATGAGTCCAAATAAGAAACATCCCTGCCAAAAACGCGTCTCTTCCCATCCAGAACAGTGCAAGATTCATTCTTAACCATTCCCAAAAACAAACACAGAGAAGCCAAAAACAGCAGCATGCTGCTAAACTCATAATTGCCACATCCCTAACACAGTCCCAATGTGAAAAGTTTTCCTTCCTGATGGGCAAACCCCACCCTAATCTCTAATAATTTGGGGAAGTGGGAGAGACAAGCAATACTGCGTCTCAAAAAAATAATAAAAAAAATGGTACTGTAGGAAAAAGTTTTGAAACTTATTACATTTCAAAGGGTACCTGGTCTATCCTGTAGAGGGGTGTGGAACCAGATCACCACACCCAATAGAGAGGTTTGTGGGGTTGAGCAAGCGGAGTGTAGCGCCACTCCAGGTGGTTCTCCCTGATACACTCCAAGAGGCTATTGCGGACCAAATCCCAGATTGCGATGGGATAACGCGCCATAGCACGCCAACTCACAAATCCGTACCAGGACGGTTTAGATGTACATAGGCCAATTCAATATGGTTATGGTATTATTTCATACATAAACCAAACAAAAAAGGTCCCTCTGTGCGTTCCACATAAAGTAGACCGTGGGTGTTTGGATTCCCATGAAATGGCTTTTGCTCCTGAGTCACTTTTTAAAACAGATATGGAATTCATGGTCACCAACAGAAATATTGAATCGGATATTAAATTTTGCTTCTTACATAGTTATGACTCGATATGGACTCCAGGGTTGCTAAATTACCCCAGCAGAGTTGTTTAGCACATGGCGAAAAATACAGACTGGCATTCACAGGATGTCCATTCATCTGGCTAACATATACATAATGAAGTTACCCTGTTGGTATCACATAACCAAATACACAAAATATCTTGTGCAGACAGGAAAAATAATCCATTTAAAGGGCAAAGTCCAGCCCCAAAATGAAAACTTAGATACAGGTAAATCACCCCCCAAAACCCTAAATGGGAATACTTTGGAAATCTGAAATTTTATAAGTCTAAACCTGAAATCCTGAAACAATATGTCCTGTTTCTGCTTCCTGGTTCTTTTCCAGTTAGCAATGTAGTTATGGATTTGACAGGGACATCACAGGCCCAAGGACTGATGTAATCCCCTGTCGAGAGTCTTCGAGCATGCCAGGCTCCGTACAGGTTTTCTAAATTGCTCAGTTTTTCCATAAGGCTCCAAAGCATAGAAGGCATACAGTAATGAATTTCATTAGGGGACAAAGTATTGGTAATCAACATATTTTAAAGAGGCCATTTGGACCATTCGTTCTAAAAAGATTGCTTCTTATGAGGGTTGGATTTGTCATTAGAGAACACTAGAGAACTGAAAAATCGCCCTCTTACAATTATTATCAGTTACAAACAACAAATTGGAGAATCACATACAAAATATACAGGTTATAACATACATTTCCCATATATAAAAATACATTTAGCATTAGTAAGAACTGTCATAAGATGCCCTCTTAAAGCGAACTTACCTTACCCTGCCTCTATCATTTCGGGGAACAAAAAAAAAAAAAAAAAAAAAACAAGGACACCAAAACTGTGACCAGGAAGGAAGTAGTAGTAGGAGCGCTGTTTGTAAGATGCAGAAGCAGAGAGGAGAAAAGACGCAGAACAGCGAGGGACTAATCAGATAAGTCATTTCAGAGGCCAATGTTTGACAATTCTTACTAATGAGGGAAAGGAAAATGGGAGGTTTGGGGGAGGGAGGGTGACTTTACACAATATTAAAAGTCTTATATTCTACATGCTGGACATTGCCCCTTTAGAGTTGGACGTGCCTCTTGGAATCCCCTAATAATTCTTAAGCGTTTATACACACGGGTGCCTGCGAAAACATGAAAGAGAGAATCCGTTAAGTGTCCCCGTAGGGGTGATAACAGCCTTCTGTGGCTGGAATCTACCTGTATCAATAATCCCAGTTTGCCTTGTTACCTGTATCAATAACCCTCAGTTTGCTGTACCTGTATCAATAGTCCCAGTTTTCTGTACCTGTATCAATAGTCCTAGTTTGCTGTACCTGTATCAATAATACCAGTTTGCTGTACCTGTATCAATAATACCAGTTTGCTGTACCTGTATCAATAACCCCCAGTTTGCTGTACCTGTATCAATAATACCAGAGCACTGTACCTGTATCAATAATTTACCTATTGATCTATCTACCTATCTCTCTCTCTCCATCTGTCTCTATTTCTCTCTGTATATGCGTATGTCTAGCATTCTATTTGTAGATATCTGCCTGTATCTCTCTGTTAATATCTTTGTCTGTCTCTTTATATATTCATATCTCTTTATTTGTCTATTTCTGTATATCTTTCTATTATATTATGCCTATATTTATATTTTTTAATATTATATAACATTTTCCAAACTATCCCCCCCACAAGGCCACTCCCACTCCCAGGCGGTTACTATTCCCTTTTGCCCCCCCCCCCCACGGAAAAATTTCTGCGGACGCCCATGATCACCAGTGAGTCTGGAGGGCAACATAGATTATAAATCTTTCAGGACATAGATCTTACTCTTGTGATTGAAATATGCTCTGTACGGCCTCTTCACAGCTCCTCCACAAACGCTCTCTGTTATCACTTAAGTCTTCTTGGGAGCAGCGTGAGGGGTCAACTTCATGGCTCTCCTCAGATGCATAGATACGGTTCACAAATGGACCTAAAAGAAACAACTACTTATTTTACTCTGGCTATAAAAATACTTAATTATTATTTATCTCTAGACCAACTATATAATGACCTTGATACACTTGACTTGACTCTAAGCTGGAGCTTGTGCTAATTTTTAATAGAATATTATCACTTAAAGTAGACCTATCATTGCTTGGATGTAAAGAAAGATCCTGGTAATTTGATTTTAGAATTAGTTTTATTTCACACCTAGTGTTTCCTGTAGGTAAGTCTGCCCCACCATCTTCATGTACTCCTCGATAGCCTTGGTGACAATAGTGTTCTCCCGAAATATTAATGACTCTTGGCCATCGTAACGAGATATCTCAGCTATTCCAAGGTCTACCAGGAATTCCTGCAAATGAGATTGGTGAAATAAACCAAAGGAAGTAATACCAGAGGAAAAAAGCAATGAGCAACACAAAATACTCTATGAGGCTTATTTATTAAGAGGTGCAAATGTTTGCCTGTGCAGCCAAACAGACGTTACCTTTTTTTACTGCTCTACTACAGTTAGAAAACTTCTGATTGGTTGCTACTGGTTAAAAGCATAAGTGGAATGTTTCACCCTTATTTAACACCATATTTGGTTTTAGACCATACAATCCATACAATTAGCCTGTGGTACAATTAAGGTCTGGAAAACAGAAGAGAGCAGTATCCCCTTCTAAATTGACCACTACATTCATAACATTTCCCAAGGGTGAGCAAGCAACCATAGAGAACGTGCAAGGTAAAATTGTCTTCCCCAAAAATGTCATCATCCTTTATAATGAGTTCATTCAGAAAAAAACACCTATTAGGTCAGATAGATAAGGACTCAAACAGTAGAAAGGAATCGTTTTTTTGTAATAAAACCTTACAGGCGATGAAGTTTAGAATAAAATGGTTTTGATATCTTACCTTGGCCTTTCCAGTACTCTGTAGGACATAAATAAGTGATCTCCCCAGTTCCTCTTTCTCACGAGCACTTAAAATTGGTTCCATTGCTCTGCTCAGCTCAAGATATCTCCATGTGAGATACTCTGCAAACTCCTTGTACTGCATGACAGGAAGTACACAAAGTCTTCTGTATCGGCCCCGCACTCTTAAAGCCATCTCTCCACCCAAAGGCACCCACCTCTCCAACCCATCCTTCATCCCTTCTAATGCCAAGGTAACTGTCCCCACTCCCGTGGGCTCTTTTCCCTCTTGAAGCAGGTGCAGTGCCATATGGCCTTGGGAAGAGGGTAGGTCACACAAATGAAAACTTTCACCCCAAAAGACAACTCCACTTTCTGAACTCTTGCTGGAAGTCCTTCCATATAAAGTACCGTCTAATAGGACTTCAAAAAAGTATCGAGAACGAGATCCGGGACCAGACACAGGAAGTCCCTTGGCTTCATGAATCCACAAACTAAGAGAAGACTCTTCACGTTCACAGTTATCCTGAGACAGTAAGACAATATTCAGTACCTACTATGAATATTTATATGACCAACACAGCTTAATCAATTAAAGAACTTTTTTTGGTTTGGAATTAAGTTATGTAATAAATCTTTGACAGGCTAGAGACATGTCATGTGGCCTGTCACCTTATACAGTTCTGATGTTTGAGTTTTTTGAGTAAAAAATTACTTTTTAGGATACCTCTGCAAGTACACACCACCTTCTAAGGCTGTGTACACACATATATTATTATTTCAGCCTGATCGACCATCGCAAACGGAAATTCAGCCGATTGGTCTAAATATCTGAGATAATTGTCAGCCACAACAGACTGATGTCGGTCAAGCAGTTATACAAATCTTAAAGGGCATCTATACTGAAAAATAGGTTGTTTTAAATTGACCATAACTGGAATTTCCAGTCTAGGAAGGTAACTAAATCTTGATAAATTCAACTTTTGAAAATTTGCTGTTCTGAAAGTGTTGCTGTTCTATAAATGGCCTTTACAATGGGAATCTTCCAACAAAAAACATTTTAGGGGGTGTTGTTCATCAGGGCATGCTATTACAGAACAACCAGCATGCAGATAATTCATTTTCTCCTTATTTTCTTATCCTGACAGTTTGGCCTCTATAGGACACAGTTCTATTAAGTAAGAAAAATGGGTTATTGTTATAAAAAAACCACCCAGACTCACCTTGTTTGGCTGCACGATTCTACGGAGGTTTTCAATCCATCGATCTCTTTCTTGAAGGGAGGAGCATCCAAAGCAGCGACTGCTGTCCTCAGTGATTATCTGTATGACAAAATGACAAACACAATATAAAAGCAACAGAACTAGAGATAGTCATTTATTCAGTGAGATTCTTTATAGGGAAGATTGGAGCAAAAACGGTAGTCATTGAGTTGCCCGAGTGAAAACTTTGTGCCATTTCCAATAACACCAATTAAGCGATTTTTAAAAAAAATATTCCCCTGCACATGCCAGAATACCTCTTGGAGGCAACACAGGAGGCAGAGACCTTTTTGCAGGAAGACAGCTTCTACTTTCTGGGACTTTGGATGGGCAATGCAGAAGAACCATAAGGAATAGAGGCAGAGATGGGTTTAAGATCATATGGAGCCCTAGGCAGGGACATCATTTAGGGCCCCCTTTTTTGCTACATATATTGTATAGACTATAATATTGTAACTGCTTCTGAAGCTGGGCCCCCAGAAGTTTCCTGGGCATTAGGCAGGTGCCTATGGTTGCCTTGTGGATAATCCTGCTCTGAATAGAGGTGGCCGGTATGGGGTTACATTTTAGTTTGGGGGTGGACATGCCCTTTAACTTTAGCAATACCAACTTTTGGCGATTGACCCCAACATGGTATTGAGCCGGACCAATAGATTATCACACTGTGCCAGTAAGGATAAGATTACCTCAAAGCAATATCTCTCTCCCAGTATACTGCTGTGTAGGTTTCTAATTATCACATTCTTTTCATTAGCAAGGTCCAAAATTTCTACACCACCTAATGACTCTCGAGATCCATGCAGACTCCTGTTAGAAAGACACAGGAATTTGTTATATGCTGGTAGCAATAATGGTAAGATACTGGAGTACATGTGCACACTGAAAACAAAAAACTGGTCCGTTACCCGCCCACAATTCCAAATGACATTATTAGATATATTACTAATCAGATATTTAAGGATGATTATAGTCTCCATTCTGGCAGAGTAAGCTGGCTCCTCCGTCCATGCAGTCAATCAAGGCTGTGACTGCTGATATCACCCCTGCTGCCTCCTCTGCACATGCTCAAGCAACTAAAAGCTCATTGAGCAGGAGGAGGAGGCAGCAACCTCTGATATTTAATACTTATTATTAAATATCTGGTTGGAAATGTATATAATAAAGTGCTAAAGAATCTAAAGAATAGCAGTTGGGGTAAGGGTAAATGACAAGAGATGAATTACATTACTGATGCTTTTCCGTTAATAGAAGAGGGGTTTTCACTTGGAACACTGGTACCAATATTCTCCAAGTGATTTTCACTTGTACAAATGATATGGAGGGGGTGGCAGAAATCTGCCTTTAGAGCTTCACCATTTCATTGTTCTGGAAGCCTTAATGTCCCTGAGATTACATCTCATTTTACAAATATATCTACTTGAAAAAAACTGAGTGTATGGGCTGTATCTGGCCACACCTCCTGACCTCAGTCACATGCTCTCTTATTTAATCTTTCCTGTAAAAGGATTGGCCAGTCTTGGTCAGTGACCAAGATGTGTGATTCTAAAATGCTGGCAAATAAAGCACAAACCCCATAGTAGTAAAATAAATTTCCCAGCAATTATATCAAAAATGAGAGGTGAGACACAAATTATTGTGATTATATACAAGTCAAGGTGCTGTCTTTCTTTCAGTTTACAGCCATCGGTTGCGTGAACTTCTTGGTCCGGACACCTCTATCCTTTTTGGCTTTTGGGGTCACCACTTGTGACTCACAAGGGGACGAGTGGTAACATAAGATCTTTGAAACATCCTGTCTAGAATTTCAAGTGTGATAGGAAATATAAGGTCCACATGTTACCTCTCTTCCTGCTGTAGTGATGACGTGCTCGGCTTCTTTCTGTTCTTCCTCTTTTTCCTCTTTAGAATTAGCCCCTAATGGTGAAACGTTAAATCACTCGGGGAGTGAACAGGAGTATAGGGTGCCATATTGGATTTAACACAGTAGAGCTGTGTATGTGAGGAACAGGAGGTTCTAGAGATTGCTGCAGAGTTGTGTATGATGTATGTATGGTGGAATGCAGAAATAGAAGAGTATCTAGAAACAGAACCGTAGTTACCTTAACATTATTAAATTGGTTCTTTGCATCAGGATCTGTGCTTGCTTCTTGTACGGAGGAATCTAGAACCAGAGAGTGCTGCAATAAGTATTGATCTTGTCACAGAAGGGCATATAGGGGGCAGTATTGATCATTAAGATCCTTTGTACAATCCTACTCCAAACTCTAACATGGGTGGCAAGGATACAGGGTTTACTAACTAAAAGAGAAAAAAACTTTTTAGGAGTAATCACCAGGGTTGAATTTGGGAATGCAGGAAAGGGATGTGTAGGGTGAGCTCTATTCCTACGCCTTTTGGCTGTTTGATGTTGATGAACTGGGGAAATAATTAGGGCAAGGACATTAGGTACGGTAAGTTCTCACATTGGTCACTTATAGCAGGCTCACCCCTCAATTGGAAAATTATCTAAAGTATAGGTAAACCACCCCAGTTAGAAATCTGTCAGGTGTAGGAGTAACCTGCATTGAAATGTTTTTCTCTCCCTTCCCTCTGTCTCTCAAATTTCTTTTGCCCACCGTCCAAGCTCTTTTACAAGCTCGCACATACTCATTTAAGGCTACTAGGGTAATAGCAACCCAGTCATTGGCTGTGATGTCAACTGTCACATCCATGACTAATAGATGCTAACCAGAAGAACAAGGAAGCAGTAAGAAAGTTAATAAAACATCGGGCAACATTTCAGGTGAGTCTTACATTTTTCATATTTGTAACTATTTCAGTTTTGGGATTTTGGCGACCTGATTTACCTATATACGTTTTTTCATTTGGGGTAGTAGACATGGCTGTTAATTGTCCTTTGAGCATCATTTTTATTTGATTGTTTCTTTGTTAATCTGGACTGAAGCTGGTTAAACCACTGTAAATAATAATGATCATTACTGAGAGGGAGAGATTTGCATTGTAAAATCTGAAGACCAAGTGATAAATAGCAGATAATAAAGAATTCTCAAATAAACTATTTCCTGGAAGGATGTGGTTAACCTACAGTGCATTACTTATACCATATTGCTCACACTGAGTCACACAGACGCCCAGCTAACAAATATCACTAATTTCTAAACCCTGTCGTATACACAAAGCATTATCTGACATTGTTTTTAAACAGGTCAGTAGTCTGTTGTGTTCAAGTTCACAAGGTTTCCCCCATCTGCAGGGCATTTGTGTTTTATATATTTTAATTAAATTAAAAAAAGAAAAGGGTCCGAAAATTACTTTCTTTCTGTGTATTGGCCATGTTCAGCTAAATCAGGCATGATAATATCTGAAAGTCAAAATTCTTCAGGTTAAAGGGAAGCTGACGTCACTGAAGTCTTGTTCCGCATCTGCAACAACCAATCAGATTTTATCAAAAGTTTTCTCACTGTAGTAGTCCAGTATAAAGGTATCATCTGATTGGTTAAGGCAAATTAACAGTTCAGGCAAGATTTTTTAAATCTTATTGAATATGCCTGTATATCCTTTTGCAGCGGGAACAAAGTTTACAAATTGCATTTTACAGTCTATGATGGGGCAACTGATAAAACAAACCAAGGTCCATTTTCATTTTTAAAAAAGTAAATTATAAATTATACAAGACTGAGTATATTATTTATAAGGGTAGTATAATAATGTAGTAGTATTATATTAGTAAATCGACCTTGACCCTTTAAAGAAAAAAATACAAATAGAGAAGCTGGAAGCAGTCAGGAACTGTGAGAGGAGTCAGAGGTTTCCCTTCTGTTACGGTATATTAAATAAAGAAAAGAGAGGTAAGACATTCATTTTTTAAGTGAACCTATCCTATAAAGTGCCCCGTTTGTCTGTTTGACATGATGATATGTTTTATGTCCTCTTGTTCCAAGTGTAGTTCATGTTCTAATACAATGGCTAACACTGTTCAAATGTCTACAACTGCTGTTCTCATACCTGAAATAGATGGTTTAAATATGCAGTACTGCAAAACTGCCACTGGGGGTTTGCATTTAAAGAAGAACTATAGTGCATATTCAGGGAGATTCAATAAAAGTTATTATCGTTAAAAATGATGCTAATTTTGCCCCAACCAATCGGAGATTATATAACATTTGAAAGTTAACATCTGATTGCTTGGGGCAAAATTAGCACCATTTTTAACAATAAGAACTTTAAATGAACAACCGTGATTAAGTTTTTTCCAAAACAGTTAAAATGAAAAGTACCTGGGGCAGGGAGTTAGGGTTGGTACTTTCTACTTCCCAATATAATTTTTTATGAGGAATGGCAGCACAAAGAAAACTGCTTCCGCCAGGCTTACTGAGTAGTATAGTATAGTATAGTATTTGAGGTTGAATAAAGACATACGTCCATCCAGTTCAACCCATCTAGCAATATCCTCATTTCCTGCCTAACTGCTGATCCAGAGGAAGGCAAATAAAACCCACCAAATTTATGAAGGGGGAAAAAATTCCTTCCTGACTCCAAGTGGCAATCGGAAATTTCCCTGGATCAACTCAAACTGTATGTGCTGTAGTTCCTAAACGAAACAATATTGGGAGGTAGAGATCTTAAGATCTCTAGGAAAGATTAGCTGCAGATTTTGGTCTGGAGACCTCTGTTAATTTAGTGAAGTTACAATCTAGACAGAAGGCCTTGTCAGTGGCAGTAAGATGGGCTCTGTGGCTAAGAAGCTGGTATGCAGATACAACATCCAAAGCAACTCTGTTCAAACTTCCATTTGAAGGGAAAATACTGTATTGTTTGGAAAATGCCTTGAAGACACCTCAAAGTCTACGGGAGGAAAAAGTAGCTTTATGTCCCATAGGAGATAGGAGATAGGCTACGGACCTGGAAAGGAATTTACCAGATCCGCATGTTGGAAATCCAGGCAAGTTATAATCTTTTTCGTGACCTGGAGGCCCAGGTTTTTAAAGACAAACAAGAACTTCAGAAGGTCAGCTTTCCCATACTGCCAGGTAAGTAAAATGATGTGTGTAGCATATAAAATGCACAGACTAGATGCTGTGAAAGTAGTAGACTTTTATTGTAACAAACATGTGTGCGACATGTTTCGGACCAACGTCCTTTCTCAAGCAACTTTCCCATACTTCTCAGGTTGGCACCAGATTATTGATCTTTCAAGACATATGGGCAAGGAAGATAATGGATTCCTGGGTGGAGACAGTGGTAGCAGGGGGATACAGAATTGAATTTATTACCAAACCAACCAGGAACAACTTTATTAGAACTACAATTCCAGATAATCTAGAAAAGAGGGCAAGAAACTGCTAACAAAGAGGGGGGGGGGTGCAGAGCTGTGTTCAGTGTTCATTGCTGTGGAGAGAGAGATCTGTTCCCAGTCCTACAGTATTTACAATGTGATTTACATGTGGGGAAGGTTAATGAGATCTGGAGATGATGATGGAACACAGATTACAAGGTGTTAACTTTTATTTCCATCAAGTGTTTTTATTAAATCCCTCAAACTACTGGAGTCTCTTTTATATGTCACAGTGTCAGCCCTGTAGATCCAAAATCAATGTTTGTCAGCCCAGCAAATCAAAAATCAATGTTTTTCAGCCCAGCAAATCAAAAATCAACGTTGTCAGCTCTGCAAATCAAAAATCAATGTGTCAGCCCTGCAGATCAAAAATCAACATTTGTCAGCCCTGCAGATCCGAAATCAATGTTCGTCAGCCCAGCAGATTAAAAATGAATGTTGTCAGCCCTGCAAATTAAAAGTCAATGTTTATCAGCCCTACAGATCCTAAATCAATGTTTGTCAGCCCTACAGATCCTAAATCAATGTTTGTCAGCCCTGCAGATAAAAAGTCAATATTTGTCAGCCCTGCAGATCAAAAATCAATGTTTTCAGACCAGCAGATCAAAAATCAATGTTTGTCAGCCCTGCAAATCAAAAGTCAACGTTTCTCAGCCCTGCAAATAAAAAATCAATATTTGTCAGCCCCGCAGATCAAAAATCAACGTTTGTCAACCCTGCAAATCAAAAGACAATGTTTGTCAGCCCTGCAGATCAAAAATCAATGTCTGTTAGCCCTGCAGATCAAAAATCAATGTTGTCAGTCATGCAGATCAAAAATCAGTGTTTGCCAGCCCTGCAGATCAAAAATCAATATTTGTCAGAACTGCATCAAAAGTCAATGTTTGTCAGCCCTGCATGACAAAAATCATGTTTGTCAGCCCTGCAAATAAAAAAATCAATGTTTGTCAGCCCTGCAGATCAAAAGTCAATGTTTGTCAGCTCTGCAGATCAAAACTCAATGTTTGTCAGCCCCGCAGATCAAAAATCAATGTTTGTCAGCCCTGCAGATCAAAAATCAATGTTTGTCAGCCCTGCAGATCAAAAATCATGTTTGTCAGCCCTGCACATCAAAAATCAATGTTTTAGCCTGCGATCAAAGTCAATGTTTGTCACCCTGCAGATCAAAAATCAATGTTTGTCAGCCCGCAGATCAAAAATCAACGTTTGTCAGCCCTGCAGATCAAAATCAATGCTTGTCAGCCCTGCAGATCAAAAACAATGTTTGTCAGCCCGGCAGATCAAAAATCATGTTGTCAATCAATGTTTGTCAGCCCCGCAGATCAAAATCAATGTTTGTCAGCCCCGCAGATCAAAAATCAATGTTTCACCCGCAGATCAAAATCAATGTTTGTCACGCCTGCAGATCAAACCAATGTTTGTCAGCCCGCAGATCAAAATCAATGTTTGTCAGCCCCGCAGATCAAAAGTCAATGTTTGTCAGCCCTGCAAATAAAAAATCAATGTTGTCAGCCCCGCAGATCAAAATCAATGTTTGTTAGCCCGCAGATCAAAAGTCAATGTTTGTAGCCCCGCAGATCAAAATCAGTTTTATCAGCCCTCAAATAAAAAAATCAATGTTTGTCAGCCCTGCAGATCAAAAATCAATGTTTGTCAGCCCCGCAGATCAAAGTCAATGTTTGTCAGCCCCGAATCAAAAATCATGTTTGTCAGCCCTGCAGATCAAAAATCAATGTTTTTCAGCCCCGCAGATCAAAAATCAATGTTTGTCAGCCCCAGATCAAAAGTCAATGTTTGTCAGCCCCGCAGATCAAAAATCAATGTTTGTCAGCCCCGCAGATCAAAAGTCAATGTTTGTCAGCCCCGCAGATCAAAAATCAATGTTTGTCAGCCCCGCAGATCAAAAGTCAATGTTTGTCAGCCCCGCAAATAAAAAATCAATGTTTTCAGCCCCGCAATCAAAATCAATGTTGTCAGCCCCCAGATCAAAAAGTCAATGTTTTCAGCCCCGCAATAAAAAATCAATGTTTGTCAGCCCCGCAGATCAAAATCAATGTTGTCAGCACCCGCATAAAAAAATCAATGTTTGTCAGCCCCGCAGATCAAAATCAATGTTTGTCAGCCCTGCAGATCAAAATCAATGTTTGTCAGCCCTGCAAATAAAAAATCAATGTTTGTCAGCCCTGCAGATCAAAAATCAATGTTTGTCAGCCCTGCAGATCAAAAATCAATGTTTGTCAGCCCTGCAGATCAAAAGTCAATGTTTGTCAGCCCTGCAAATAAAAAATCAATGTTTGTCAGCCCCGCAGATCAAAAATCAATGTTTGTCAGCCCCGCAGATCAAAAATCAATGTTTGCCAGCCCTGCAGTCAAAAATCAATATTTGTCAGAACTGCAGATCAAGAGTCAATGTTTGTCAGTCCTGCAGATCAAATCAATGTTTGTCAGCCCTGCAGATCAAAAATCAATGTTTGTCAGCCCCGCAGATCAAAAATCAATGTTTGTCAGCCCGCAGATCAAAATCAATGTTTGTCATCCCGCGATCAAAAATCAATGTTTGTCAGCCCTGCAGATCAAAAATCAATGTTTGTCAGCCCTGCAATCAAAAATCAATGTTTTGTCAGCCCTGCAGATCAAAAATCAATGTTTGTCAGCCCCGCAGATCAAAAGTCAATGTTTGTCAGCCCTGCAATACAAAATCAATGTTGTGTCAGCCCTGCAGATCAAAATCAATGTTTGTCAGCCCTGCAGATCAAAAATCAATGTTTGTCAGCCCTGCAGATCAAAAATCAATGTTTGTCAGCCCTGCAGATCAAAAATCAATGTTGTCAGCCCTGCAGATCAAAAGTCAATGTTTGTCAGCCCTGCAAATAAAAAAATCAATGTTTGTCAGCCCCGCAGATCAAATCAATGTTTGTCAGCCCGCAGATCAAAAATCAATGTTTGTCAGCTCTGCGATCAAAAAATCATGTTTGTCAGCCCTGCAGATCAAAAGTCAATGTTTGTCAGCCCTGAAAAATAAAAATCAATGTTTGTCAGCCCCGCAGTCAAAACCAATGTTTGTCAGCCCTGCAATCAAAAATCAATGTTTGTCAGCCCCTGCAGATCAAAAGTCAATTTTGTCAGCCCTGAAATAAAAACAATGTTTGTCAGCCCCGCAGATCAAAAATCAATGTTTGTCAGCCCTGCAAATAAAAAATCAATGTTGTCAGCCATGCAGATCAAAAATCAATATTTGTCAGCCCAGTAGATCTAAAATCAATGTTGGGCATCATTTACCAGTCACTGTGGGCACTAATACCAGTCCTGTGGACATCATTTAACAGTCATTTTGGGCATTATTTAACAGTCATGTGTATGCCCCTCCTACTTCTAGACAAGCCACACCCCACTTCTGGACAAAGCACCACCCACTTTCAATAAAAAAACCACACCACTTCCGGCAGCGTGGCGAGGGGGGGCAGCATTTGGAATTTTTTTTCAGGTGCCAAAAAGTCTAGAGACAGCCCTGACAGAGCAGCAAATTGGTCCACCTCAACCACATTTCTAAGACACTATAAATTATTATATTATTATAAAAAATACGATGCTAGCAGCAACCCCTGAGCGTGTTCAAACATGACGAATGGAAGTTTTGCACAATAATGGCACATGTTTATGCATTTGGTCGGGGGTCGTTTGTCAATCCGCCATGGTGGATCAGCAAATGACCCCTGACCGAACGCATACCCACATGTGATTATTGTCCAAAATGGGCGTTCGTCGTGCGTGGTTGGGGATTGCTGCTAACATCGTATGTGTATACAAAGCTTAAATGATAACTGTTTAAAAATGTGAAGTACCTGGGGCAGGGAGGTCGGATTAATAATTCCTACCTCACAATATTGTTTTGTTGAGGAGCTACAGCATGTGTAGTTTTCATTTGCCAGGTTAGTCCTGGACTATTCCTGTATTAAAGAGGAAGACTGACAGAATCAGTTTTCTTTGGGCTGGTGCTCTTGACAGAAACAATACTAGGAGTTAGGAATTACCAATCCTATATCCCAGTTCCAATTTCTTTTCAGTTTAACTGTTTTTTTTAAAATAAACTTTATTCACGATAGTTATACTTTAAGAACCAGGAAGCAGAAACAGGGGCAACAGGACATGGGCAGGCAGGATTTCAGATTAGACTTATATATTTCAGATTTCAAACTATTACAATTTAGGGTTTTGGAGGGTTATTTACCTGTATATAATTTTTTATTTGAGGGCTGGAGTTGCCCTTTAAACAAAACTGTTGCTAAATAGGATTGGAGGGTGCTGTAAATCTGCTATGCTACACAGTAGAAATGGAGAGAGGCAATCCTATTAAATAGCATCACTAGAGACTTTTATAATGTAGGTTTAGCATTTTACAAGAACCACAATATCTAGTTGAAGTAATTCCAATAGAAACGTCAAGGTTACAAATGTGGCACATGACAGAGAACTATGGAATCCTTTTTAACCCATTCTATAGAAGTCAACCTCTGACCTGGATAGACAATTACTAACTGACCTGCGTCCTCGTGGTGTGTTTGTTCCACCATTGACTGTGACACACAGCTCCCGGCACGACTCCGGGTATGGTAGGCTCCCTAGGAACAGAACATCAAGATAATGATTACTAGAATGGCCACCAGTACTATCATCAGTGCAGCCTGCAGTGTTTTGTGGGCAGTGTCACTGTTTGAATTCAATTGTAAAATACACAGACAAGCAACTCACTGCTCCAATAAAGAACAACTTTGAAAACTTTTTAAAAAAACATGGCAGCATAATGCAGGATAGACACCAGCTTGACACGTTTTGTGGCTAAACCACTTCCTCAGAGGCTTTGACTCGGCTTCTTGCATTTTCTTGGTTCTTAGTACCAAGTGATTTTATGTGAATTCCTGGTTATTGGTAATACACAGGTCCACTAAAATAGAGGTTTTACTACACGGAATTGGCCCTTTAACTCATCACATCATCAACATTAGGGAAAATCCAGAAATGTTCCCTAAATTCCATGTACCTGCAACTTGAATGAGGTTCAAGAGGAATGTGACTGGTCGAGAAAGGGTGCAGTCCATCCATTTACAATCCATAGCCTATGATCAGGAACAGTTTTACCATAGGGGTAAATTACTCAAGGACCCAAACCAAAGGGTTAAATGATGGAAGGTTGAAAGGTCCCCCGCACAGTGTTTTGGCCAGGGTCCCCACAGTCCTTGCGCTGGCCCCGTCTATGATATTTAATACAAAAAGGGGAAATTAGGTAATAATAATTTCTTAATACCTAGTTTTTGGAAGACTTTAAATCCCACCTTTCAATGATTGGCTGTAAGAAGATACAGGAGTTACAGATCACCAATAACTAGGTAATGACTCATTAATAATTACAGGCTGAAAGGTTTTTAAAATCTCCAAAAACAGGCTGGGGGCCATTATTTCCATATCAGGAAGAAGAATGCAGCTGCCAGCTTTTTAGGGAACAGCGCAGCTGTTGTGTTCTCAATGCCAACTTGAGCAATGTCATTTATGGTGTTTTTCCCCCATCATACTGTACCTGCTCATCTCCTTTGGTGAGTAGAAGACACCCGTCAATCAGAGAAAAGTTTGCTACGTCCCACACAGGAATCTCGGGCGCAGAGACAGGAAGTAGTGGTTGTACAGGCCCTAAAGCTTGAAGATGACAACATTTGGTTGGTTTACATGTCAGCACAAGTGTGTCTACATCTATAAAATATACATTGTGATAAAGTCAAACGCTCTTTCAGGGCTACAGAGGAGAACCTGGAGGAGTCATAACAAATGTTGTCTCAGAAAGTAAATGTAGACAGATAGGAAAAAACCAGGAGCTGTCATATAAGCACCAAGCACTATTGATATGAAAAGTTTAAATAGCAGGGGAAACCGTGACTTTCATTGCACAAACAGAATGCAGCTACAACTCCTCCCCCTCCTGTCTTACTGGCAATTCATTTGAGAACATAGCGCTAACTCCTCCCCCCTCCTCCCCCCTGCACACATTTCCTTTCCCTTACTTGTTCCTGGCTGTTTGGGGGGCGGAGCTGTGTTCATTGTTCTTTGCTGTGGAGAGAGACAGAGACCCATTCCCAGTCCCACAGTGTTGTACAATATGCTTTACATTGAGGGAGCTTTCATGGTGACTGACCCACAAGGCAAAGCAGCCACTAGCCAGGTTAGTGTGTAGGGTAGGTTAAAGAGCATGTCCACCCGAATTTTTTTTTTTTTATATTGTAATCCCCATGGGCTCCCAGCCCCAACCGCATAATTTATTTTTTTAAAAAGCCCCCCAAACTCTACTTACCTCCCCTCTTTCCTCCGCCGCGCTCCCGGCCCTCTGCTTGCTAGAAAATGCAAGCAGAGGGGCGGGACCGGCAGCCGCGTCTGTGATTGGCTGAGCGGCAGCCAATCACGGACGCGGCTGCCGGCAGCTCACTTCGCCGGAGGAAAGAGGAGAGGTAAGTAAAGTTTGGGGAGCTTTCTAAAGGTAAAAATATTGCGGTTGGGGCTGGGAGCCCTTGGGGAATATACTATATAAATCATTTTATGCTAGGGGGAGGGAATCGAGAGAGGGAGGGTGAGGGAGGGAGAGGGAGGGGGGAGAAGAGCTGCAGTACGCATGGCAAAAATCTACCTGAGGCCAGGAAGCAGGCAGTGTCCTATATGGACCTGCTAGCCTCCTGGTGGGCAGTTTTTGGGACTTTGGGGGGGCACTACCGGAGAACCCTATGGAGCTGGGATGTGAGGTAAGGATTAAACTACACTACATGGTGGGGCCAGTAGTTGGGGGGATTATAGTTTTGGGGGTGGACATGCCCTTTAATGAGAGCTGGAGATGATGATAGGACACAGTCCACAAGGTGTTAACTTTTATTTCCAGCAAGTTGTGTTTTTTATTAAATCCCTCAAACTACTGAGTCTCTGTTATGCATCACAGTGTCAGCACTGCAAATCCAAAATCAATATTTGTCAGCGCTGCTGATCCAAAATCATTTACCAATCATTGTGGGCATTATTTACCAGTCATGTGTATAAAGCCCCTCCCACTTCTGGATAAGCCATGCCCACTTCTAAACAAAGCACCACCCACTTTCATTTATAAAACCACACCCCTTCCGGCATCGGGGTGTGTGTCTGTGTGTGTTGGGGGGCAGCATTTTTTTCAGGTGCCGAAAAGGCTAGATATGGTCCTGGATTTGATTTGGTAAGCCATAGATGCACCAATATATTTGCACCAGTGGCATAACTAGGAAAAACTGGTGGGCTCCAATGCCTTGGCTACAAACTGCTGGGCTGCTGCTAGCTTTTCCTGGTCTGATTCTGCCTTCCTGGGTCCCTTGCTCTCAAGCTTAGGGACAGGGTAGTGGTTTACAGCTCTGAGTTGCTAGGCACTGCCTAAACATGTGTCCTATCTCTATTCTACCTTGCTTAGCTTTCCCTTCTGCCAAGCCCTAGTCTGCTTCCTCCTGCAGGCTAGCCTCCTGTATCCCTTGCTCTCAAGCTAAGGGTCAGGATAGAGTTAATCACCTCCCAGCTACAGGATACTGCCTCAACATGTATCCTAGCTCTTCCTTTGTCTATGTGCTTCCCCCATGTGGACTAAAGCTGCTCTTTTTATTCCCACATTTCCTTTGCAATGCAAATTACCGACTTGTTGAGCAGCAGACCAATCAGCAATTACACAACTTAATCCTACAGGCGAGACGTGTTGGCACCGGAATAATTAATTTACAGGCAATCCCAGGAGTTTTACCCATTGAGCCATCTTGTGGACAAAGGACTAACTGCATATCCCTAACAGATATAATACTGGGAAAGGTGGTGCCTGGATGAAAAAATGCTATATTATTTATTAATGACTGGGAACCACACTCTCCCTTACATAGCATTAACTAATTCATGTTATTACAGACCCCTGGTGCTCCGTCACACTGTCATAGGGAAAAATTAAAAAGATGGGGGCCCCTGGGCTCCCAGGCCCCCTTGTGGCTGCTTTCCCTGCTCCCCTGGTAGTTACGCCCCTGATTGGCAACCTAAACCGGTCAGGCCACTCTTACTGAATTTATATCTGTTGCATTTAGTTAGATCAACTGGACTTCATGTTTAGTTCTTGAAGATGTTTCTCTAATTATCTGACTAGCTTTCTCAATTCAGAATCTGTTGGCGATTAAAGGGGAAGTTCAGTGCAACTACATCTAATTTTGTCTGTGTATAAATAAATGTTTCCTAAATACTGACTTCCTGTTTGCAGGACCCCTAATAGAGACCATTATGGTCTTGTCCTTGACCCAGCACCTGGGTTGAATCAGTTGCTCAGTAGAGATCTGAGCATGTTTGACCCATCCAACAGCCAGTAAGTAGAAATTACTGTTAGGACCATTCCAAAGTAGTGATGTAGTATGATGTTGCTCTTCTTATGTTTTGGTATTGGGTCTGTCGTATGTACCAATTGCTGCCTCAGCTGTTGTTGTTTGGTTAAAACAGACAGGTATAATTTCTCGGAGACCCCTGCTACATATGGGATGATCGTGTTTTTTCTCCTCTCCTGCTTTCCTCCTTCACTGTTGGTATTCGTGGAATCATGTTATTTTCTTTCCTTCTACCCCTTTTGACACTAGCCACATTCCAACTGGCCATCGCTTAAGTCCATCTTACCGTGGTCCAAGACAGCCACTTTAAAATGGGGCTGCACCAGTTATACTGGGATGGTTGGGCAAAAGGCACAGAGCTAATACAATTCTGCGTTATTTCCTGTACTAACACCAGCTAAAGGCATTGCACACACATTAGATAATTGTCATCCACAATGTTTCCCATGATGTTCCCTGGCTGGATCATAGTTTGCCATTGACATAACGTGTATAATATCAGTCACACTATGGTTGTTGGAATGTTGTGGGCACCAGTGAGTTTAAACTTGTACCCTCAGTATCCAGGTGCTGGGCAAGTGTGAGGTTTTTTTAGATAGTCTATATAGGCCTCACTCAAACGAAGGAGGTAACGCATGCCTAAAGCTCTCCACTTACTGACTTCTAAATTCTTTTGACTGGACATGGTTTTGAAAAACACAACATCTGTCTAAGGTACCCTAGCTGCCATATCCGGCCAAATACCCCAGCCTTAAGGTGAAAGAAGTTTCCTACAGATTTGGGACCATGGACAAGGTTACAATGAACAGCAATAAGATCGATAAGGTCTATCACCTGCCTGGCTATTGGGGACACAGTATAAGACCATGGATTACTTTGGGTGAGCTCCAGAGAAACTAAGGAACAATATATAAACAGAACAGTTTTTTTCATTTTGAAAGCTACCAAACACATTATAACCATTCTAATCACAAATGCTGGTGATACTTAGTCCTATTCAAGCCTATGGGGCAGTGTCCAATAAAGATTTAAGTGGAAATATGTTGTATTGTTTCTGGTTTATGCCATCTCATGTAGCAGTTCTTTATCTGGTGAAGATACATCACAGAGATTATGAGCACACTCTGAATGTGGCAAGTCCCTAGACAGGAAACATTTTTAAACTTCCGTTAAATCAAACCACAGCATGAGGTATCATTGAAACAGGAGCAGAAAGGATGTATTGTTTAATGCAGGAAGGTTTGACATATGCTCATAGTAAATGTAGTCTAACATAAGGACCATAATTTGCTATAATAAAACCAGTTCATTCAACTGACAGATGCAGCATTTCATAAAGGGAATCTATACCCTAAACATTGTTTTTATAAATTGCCCATTAACGGAAACTATAATTTTTCTCAACTATCACTGTACCGTTTTTTTTGGTGATCTACCCCCTATTTCTTTAGATATCCAATTAGAAACGTCTTACATTTCAGCTGTCAATTAAGTGCATTATAATCATACACTCTCCTGCTGTGTGCATTTTTACTGTAACTGGATTAGTGACAGTTGGTATGTGTAAAATTGTAAGAAATTCCCTCTTCTACTGCTGGCTCATTACTGAGCATGCTTGACTTCACAGAGTAGTCGGTTAAGAGTGGGAGGTGGGATAGTGAGCATTAACAAAACAAATACTGAATTGCAGCAGCACACACACCTCAGAGTAATTGGTATTTACTTGTATTTACAGTATGTATATTTTCAGTATAGCTGTACTTTAACTATTGTTCTGGAGAACTTAAGGGTTTTATGAGAGGTTGCTTGGGTTTCTACAAGTCAGGAGCAACATGGATCCCCCCTTTTTGTTTTTTTAAGAGATATATTGATGTATCTATTATACTTGGATGAATGATGTATTTTGATGAACTGATTACGGAGAAGGAAAAAGGTAACTAAAAATTAATAATTTGAATGTATGGGTTCTCTGAAATATAAAAAAATGCATCAAGGGTTCAGCAAGGAAAAGGTAGAGAACCAGGAAAACAGAGTGAGACTTTTTAAAAGAGCATGTCCACCCTTAAAACAAAAACTGGTCACATGTCTGTTACCTACCACCAACCCCAACTGATATATTTAGCACATTATTAGGTGTATTATTAACCAGATATTTAATTCTTATTATTGTTCCCATTCTGTCAGCGTAAGCTGGCTCATCCCTCCATGCAGTCAATCAAGGTTGTGACTGCTGATGTCACAACCAATGATTGACTTCTCTTTCCCCTGCTGCCTCCACTGCTCAAGCTTATAAAAAGCTCACTAAGCAGAGGGAGGAAGCAGAAAACTTAATATATAAGTATTGAGCATGCATGATAAATATGTGTAAGTAGCACTTACTCTGAGGTATGTGTGTTGCTGCATGCCTTCAATACATCACATGTTTTGCTCAGGAGCAGAATCCTCCCTCCCTATTTTAACCACTCCCACTTTCATCTGACTTGACTTTTTCCCCATAAACCAACTGTCAAATGTGCACAAAATACACAGGATTCTAACTGTCAAAACTCTATCACCATTCCAGCTACCGCAAAACTGCTCAGAGAAGAAAAGTTTGTGACAGAAAGGCACTTGATTGGCAAATTAAATGTAATATTTATTTAGATTGGACATCTAAAGAAATAGGGGTCAGATCAACAACAAAAATTATACAGTGGTGGTTGGGATGAATTATAGTTTCCAGCAATGGTCAAATTAAAGTAACTTTTTTTCCCATTATAGATGCCCTTTAATGTTGGAAATGCTCTTTAAAGAGCTATAGAGCACAAAGAAAACAGAATCTGCTTTCTCAGTGCTCACTAACCTGGCAGATGAAAACAGCACATGCTGGTGCTTCTTAACAAAATGATATTGGGAGGTAGGAACAACCAATCCTACCTCCCTGCCCCAGTTACTTTTAATTTTTAAAAAGTTACTGTTTACAGTGTAGTTGTCCTTTACTAAGAGGTGCAACTTTTTCCTGTGCTGTAAAGCTACAACAGCCAATCATGTTATCATATGGTTTCTAACTAGTAGCCTGATTGTGGGTAATAAACCTTGGGAAATGTCACTTATTTGAAAAAAACAATGCATTAATAGGCATATAATGACACTGTGTGTCCCTGCTCCAGTGTAACTGCGACACAGGTGTGAGTAGTTACATGGTTCACACGTTAACTCAATATTAAATACAGAAAACATTGATAAGTTTTATCGATGTGGATATGGATTTTTCCAGTAATTAACAGATTAGTGGAAATTTCTTGCCTTGCCTAAATGTCAAATCCAGATGTTAGAAAAGAACTATTCCCAATGTGAGGAATGCTGGGAACTGGACATCACTGTCCATGCTGAGACATCACTGGCAAAGCAGCCAATGACATTTTCCATGTTCTTTTTGCGTGAAAAAAACCCGATATTTCACTCATGGCCTGTGTTGTGTCTTTCGGGTATATTTTTTGCTTGACATTAAAAGTTTGCTTAAGTTTCTAATTGAACATGGCAGCCTGTAATATGCGGTGCCCCTCTTCTTGCTTGACTATAAGGTTATTCAATAAAAGTTCTTATCATTAAAAATGGTGCTCATTTTGCCCCAACCAATCAGATGTTAAATAACATCTGATTGGTTGGGGCACAATTGAGCACCATTTTTAAAGGGCAATTATAGTGAGAAAATTGTTTTTTTTTTATTTCTTCTAATGTATCCTATAAGTCATCCCATCCACCAGGGTACCTTTAGTTTCTTTAAATTCTTCATAGTCCCCGAGATATAAGCCTTTGAATATGCTGTGATTTGTAGGAGCTGCTACACCTCACCTGTCACTCAAAGGCACACACCCACACAATCCAAAGCTCCCCTGCAGTACTGTCACACACTCTCTCACCCACACTATATGTACCATGTGCAACATATAGTCAAATGCTGTAGTGCTAAACACAATCAATAAACCATTAACCCAGCAATATGAGCATAACACACTATAAAACAGCCCCTCCCCCCCCAAAAATCTTATATACATACAAAACCAGTGACTCAAATGGAACACTAATACAGTATATATAATACAGTAATACAGACTATATACCAAACAAGACACACAGTGCAATCTATGAAATATATAGACTAAAGCAACTGAAATGTAACAGGACAACAAGCAGTGTCACTGTGTTTGTGAAGGTCTCACTACAAGCTGCTGTTACACTGACTCTCTCTTCAGTGATTATGATCTCAGCTAAGCAGGGGGAGAGATATGAACTTTAGGTAAAAAGTAAATAACAATTAGCAAAGCTAGAGAACAGGCAGAGTTCAGTAACTTACTTGTAAAGAATCTCAGCACCACTTGTCCTCCTCTCTCCCCCTCTGCCCCTCCCTTCAGCATATTGCTACTTTATTCCACACTTTGATTGCTTGCAGTCTAGCTCTGGAAGGGAGGGGTCAACAGGATGTCAGCACTTCATTTAAAGTCCTTTCAACTGACAATGCTCGGACTCTGTATACAGCCCATCACTGCTTGAGGGGGAGTAGACAGAGAGGGGAGGGGGACTACACAGCTTGGTACAAAGCTTTTTTTTTTCAAAGTTTTTTTTTCACTATAGTTGCCCTTTAACAATAAGAACTTTTATTGAATCTCTCTGAATATGTCTCTACTAGCACTAGGGGTGTAACTACCAACGGAGCAACTACAAGGGGGCCCACGAGTCATCTTATTTTTCCATTAACAGATACAGCCTCTTTTATTATTATAATTGAGGATTTATATAGCACCAGCAGATTCTTTGGTGCTTTACAATAACATGTATACATTCACATTCAGGTTCTCCCCCAAAGAGATTACAATCAAAGCATATTAATTTAACCCATACAACCTATCAGTATGTGGAAATTGGAGTGCCCGGAGAACCTACAAACTCCTTGCAGATGTGTCCAAGGGTGGACTCAAACTCAGGACTCAGAACACAAGTGCTAACCATTGAGCCACCGTGCTGCCCCAAAAAGCTAGTTACGCCACTGACTAGCACCAGTGGCAGAACTAATTACCACTACACTCCTCATTTCAACTCTAGAGGGCTGCTTATACTTTCTCTGAGATTGAATGGGCGCTCCATCAATTACATTTACTCTATGATCTTATAGCCTCCCACTTTTAATGTCGGTGATGAAATCTCCATTGCGAATAAGTACCATTCTTTTAATTGCTTTTCTGTTAGCGTTTCATTACATGTGTATTATTCCAATTGATCTATTTTAGTGTCTTACATTTTGATCCAGATCAATTAAACACAATTAGGGTTATTCAACAAGTTCTTATTGTTAAAAATGGTGCTAATTTTGCTCCAACCAATCAGATGTTAGCTTTCAAATGTTAAATAATATCTGATTGGTTGGGAAAAATTAGCACCATTTTTAACGTTAAGAACTTTTATTGAATCTCCCTGTATGGGCCTCATTTACCCAGAACCACAATCGCTCATTGTAAATGTCCTGTACGCGATTCAATATCTTGTTGAATTGGGAAATAGCGTTACTGATTGAGGACGCATTTAACGGCAGCTATTAGCTGGCTTTAAAAAGTTGTGAAAAAACTTAATAAACGCGTTGTTGAAACGCTTACGCAGGTTGCACGGTGTCTTTTGTGAAACCCGCACAGCCTGCACAAAAGATGGAGTAAGAGTTGCATTAACCGATGTTAAATATTGAAAAATTGCCCAGTGGCTTTTTCAAAAAGGATGTTTTAAAGGGTATGTCCACCCTGCAAGAAAACTTTTTACATATGGTAGGGCCCTCTAGTCCACCCCTAACCACTAAGTTTGTTTGATAAAAAAGTGTACAGAACGCTACTTTTTATTCTTTAGATCCCTCGTCGCTCTGATCTCGGCTCTCTGCTTGCCGGAACTGCAAGGAGGGAACTGAACTGGCAGCTGCGTCTGTGATTGGCTGAGTGGCAGCCAATCACAGATGCGACTGTCGGCAAAACAGAATGCCGGGGGATCTTATAATTGTAAGTAGCGGTCTGTACAGTTTTTTTTATCAAACTTTGTGGTTGGGGGTGGGCTAGGGTGCCCTACCATATGTTTTAAGCTTTTAAAAGCACTGGCAGCAAAGATGGCTACAGAGGGATGGAGGGAGTGGGGGAAAGGGCTCCCTGCATGTGTCACGGTATTAGCTGACAGTGAGAATCCAGGCTGTGCAGGAATGGATAAGGCACGGGCGCAAGGTGACATATGCTTGGGTTTACACAGAGATGCTCCAGGTCTGCAAAAAGCTAATAACAAAAACATTAGTATCTCAAGTTTTCCTGAATAGATTTTCCTGCGGTTTGGCTTGTTTTAGAGATATAAGACTGGCCAATAACATATTTAAATATGTGACATGGGTGACATGGTATGAATGACCCTGTATGTTAAACTGTCACCATCTAATTACATTTTCTACATACCATCTGTGCGCTCCACAGGTTGGCATGGTTCTTTCTTTCTTCCCAGACGTTCTGAGAAGGAGTGCATGTATTTTGCCAGTCCTCCTGTGGAGGGATCATTGGATCTTCTTGACTTCCTGAAGAAGGACAAATGCTTCTTCTTGGATCCTGGAGTATCTTTAGATTGTCTTTTCAGAGATTGTTTTAATCCTTGCAGCCTTTCCCAAACAGCGTGTTTTTTTCCAGACATTGTATACCACTGATAAGAAGCCCCAGGGGGGGTGGGATCCTGGACAACATTCTCCCCTGCATCCTCGCATGGCTCCACCATAGTGCAAAATAACTATCACTTATCTACTTTCTACTTCTAATCTCCTGGAGACAGGTTCTCTTCAAATAGCCTTTGTACCTTCCTCTTTGGCTTTTTTTTTTTTTAAACTGCGTCTTCTCACTCACATTATTTAGCTTGTTTCTTCTGAGCACCCCCACCACTCTCCTTCCTCCTTTCTGTTGTTTCCTCCGCCTTTAATGTTTTTGGTCTCTCTCTCTCTCTCTCTCTCTCTCTCTGTCTTCCTGTCAGTCTGGACCAGTCTTTTTAACTAATTGAGCTTTTTTTTTTAACAGTTTGTCTAAATCATCTTTCCTTTTCCTTGTCGTACAACAGGATATATGAGGTTAAAATAAAGTAACTGTTCTGCAGGTTCTTTCAAAGAATGAGTAAATGAAAGAGTAATATGCAAATATGTAGGGACCCAGTAAAATGGCTACAAACAAACATGTTTTATTTAATTCAAGTAAAAAAAAAAAAACCCAAACTAAACATTCTGGGAATCCTATTGGACCGATTTCAGGTGTCAAGATCTTTAACTTCTGTCGTTCTCTCGGGATTCCTAATGGGGGAAAAGTAAAAGAGTAACATTCCGTTTGCAAATCTGACATCCCTGTTCCGACATATGGAATTATACAAATGATGGGAATATGTAACACACTTGGGGAGCTGCAATACAAACATACATGGAACCACCATCATTGGCTTATTTGATTTTTACAGAAGCTTGTGAGATAATTGCTTAAATATTGGTTACAAACTAGAAAAATTAGATTTAAGGCTCTCTGTATGTAAAAGATTAAAAAAAATGAAATATGGCTTTGAATATTTTTTGTGTATTTAGGCCACACCTTACCGTGCTCCCGATTGCCCGATGATTCGCCCGACATGCAATTGCGCTGAAAAATTAGGATCACACATGCATTGCTTAGTAGCGCACTAGTGTAGCCACATCAACTGGGCCACAATAGTGTGCTCTTTAAAAAGTGCAATCAGATCGCGCTTAAAGGGACAGTTCAGTGGAAATGATCATTATTTGTTAAATTGTTAGTTTGTGTAATGCCTTCTTAGTTATTCTACATATTCTCTCCTATTTTGAAAAATCAGTTGATTTCATACCCTTTGCTGTTCCCTGGTGTTGACATTAGTGAGCTGACATTTCAGGTTCTAACGGTCCTTCTTCTTCCCAGGATGCACCACATCCTTGAAATGTTCCTAACAGTAATTTCTACTGATTGGCTGTTGGATGGGTCAAAGATGCTCAGATCTCTACTGAGCAACTGAATTAACCCAGGCGCTGGGTCAAGGGCAAGACCATAACGGTCTCTACTAGGGGTCCTACAAACAGGAAGTCAGCATTTCGGTTGCATTTATTTATACACAGACAAAATGCTGAATTGGCAGATTAAGGTCATTGGGATGGAAAAATACTGCTCTTTTTTCCGAAAAGCATATGTATTTGCACTGAACTTCCCCTTTAAAAGCGAATCAGTGCGGCCGGTCTAGCCCTTATGCAGAAATGGGGCGGTAAGCAGGACATACCCAGGTCTGCACAAACCTATCCCAGCCCTACACGGGGGCTGTAGTGCTAGTACTAAAATACTGGCCATGCAATGCCCCAATATTAGGTCAAATTGATCTAATACTGGGTAGTATAATTGACTTACATATTGACTTATTCCGCTCTGGACTATTCATTTTTGCAGTCGATTATCGGAATATTGCGGGAACGTTGTCAGTAAGTCGATAACTATTTGGGCAGCATCAGTCAGGACCTTAAATGGGATTCCCCTGTATAAATCGGGACAGTTGTGAAGTATAGCCATGTGATCTGTGGTGACTGAACAAGATCCTGGAGAAGAATATATAACCAAAGGAACCTAATAATAGTTTATTCTGCCATATAATAAATGGCTCTGATGGTATGGTACACACCAACAAGCCTTGTTTTGCAGTGCCAGATCCGAGCAGGTTAAACCAATTACCTTAAAGTGTTCCCAGCTTTGGATCTCTCTGAATAAAGCGTCTCCCGGGCAGCTGGTGTCTACAACTTGTCTGTGGCCCTGTATGTTGTAGTCAGGGGTAATGTATCCTAACCGGAGGGCACACTGTAGGAATCGATCTTTTACCAAGCACATGATCGAATCTTTGGGGACTGTAGAGGTGTAATTGCCAATGAAGCTCACTCCGTATCCCACTGAATTCTTCCCCATGGTGTGGGCCCCAACCCAATACCACCCACGTCCCTCATAAAGATATCCATCGGATCCGACCACATAACTGAAAAAATAAGGAAATAGTTAAAGCACACGAAGAACATTTCTATCTATGATAATATCACACACTAAACTGCAATATTGATACCACGGCTGTTACTGTAATATACAGAATCTATCATCTTATTGGTCACAATCTATCTTCCCTTTGTAAAAGCCACATATCCATCCAATAGCTTAAATTTGCTTTATTATATAGCTATTACACTTTATGGTTATGGGATGGTACAGTCATGTAACTTGTCCAGTTGATACAATAAAACAGCTTCAAGCCACAGAAGTGTTACCAGGCTTCCCTATTTAGACGGGATTGTCCCAACTTCAGGGCCAAAATCTCGAGTAGCGCAGTCAAGGCTTTTTTCCATTAACATTTTTTTTGTGCATGAAGAAGGAAAAGAAGGAGGGGAGCTAGTAACTAGGAATCACTGGGCCCCTCTGCAAAACTATGATTGGGCCCCTATTTGTGCTTCATCTACATTGTTTTTTTAGGAAGAGGCTCTGTCATAGGAAAAATAAGAAGATGGGGCCCACTTGGATCCTGCCCCCCCCCCTGCGGTTGCTCCCCCTGCTTCCCTGGTAGTTACGCCCCTGAAACTGAGTAAAAAACTATAATAGTGACCAGGTCTGAACTTATTAACTACAGCCAGTGACTACCACATGGGTGTTTTACCAATAAGTCAGGTAGTGCAGTGTGCAAAGGAAATTGGTTGGAAGAGGTGATCCAGCTATGATTTCTAGGAAGAATCTCATGCTACGGTAGTTAAGTGACTATTTTGATTCCAAATATCTAAATTTCAGTAATGTCATAATGAACAATTAAAGGGAATGTCCACCCCCAAAACTAAAATTTAACTCAACATACTGGCCCCATTGTGTAGTTTAAAAACATTGTTACCGTACATCTCTGTTTTTCTTATAGAGAACACTAGGAGCTGTCTTCCTGTCCGATTGTCTTTTCCCTGCTGTCTTGCCTCTGGGCACCTAGCCTGAAAATCGAATATGTTGTAGCTTACCCCTGCCCACCCCCAATCGCTGCATTAGTTCTTTAAAAAAAAAGCCAAATCATACTTACAGCCCTTCTCTACCACAGCATCTGCATTGCCGGCAGCAATGTGCCGGTCCGGTCCCTGTTTGCGACTTCCTGCAAAAAGGGAGCCGGGAGGAGAGCACCGCGGGAGTAAAGGGCTGTAAGTATGATTCGGCTTCTTTTTTAAAAGAAATATTGTGGCGGTTGGGGGTGGGCAGGGTTTAGCTACAACATATTAAAAGTAAAAATTTAGGGTGGACATGCCCTTTAAGCATATTAGTATTTAACAGTTAGGCATGATTATTAATTTGGTTTGAAAGAGACAAATTCCTTTTTATTCTACTGCTTTAGGGCTTTATCTCCTCCCACAGTTTTAGAGCCAGAGACACAAAATTTGGTACAGATACCCGGGACATATAGGAGAAGTGTGTTATTGCCTAGCTAAGGAATACGTGGAAGTGTTAATGCGTTATTGGTAATTTTTGGGACATTTTTTGCCCATTGACTATAATGGGTACAATCTTGAACATTCAGGGCACATAGGATCAAATTAAATCTCCACTGTCATTTTCTGTATGAAATGCACCTGGGTCCGAGGCTATACTAAGAACAGATCTTGGTACTTACCTCCAGGGGCATAACTACAAGCAGCTTTAGCAACCACAGGGGGCCCAATTTCTTCCTTTTCCTATAAAATATAAAGATTCCCCCAGACAACACTGTAGATAAAGCAAGGAGGGGGTCTCATTATAGTTTTGCTGGGGGCCCAATGATTTCTAGTTATACCACTGCCTGCCTTCACACACTATCTGTATGATAACAGAATATCTCCATATGATATGATGGGTATGATTGTGTGCATAGCCACCGTTATCCATTGCTTCTTACCTGTAACCAATATCATCCCAGCCACGGTCTTGTTGGTGGAAGTCTTGCATGCTTCTCATGTCTGCAGCGCATTGATGGAAGGATGTACAGGGCTGCGATGGTTCGTATGTGTGATGGATGAAGACATAGGAGAGTGGGAGTTTCAGAAATGTGGGTTTACCTTTATACGGCTTTGCCCCCCACATGCAGCGCTGAATGACGGCAGGGCATTCTGTACAAGAGAAAACAACACTCAGAATATCTCTATCTAAATATTTACCGTAATTACTTTAAAGTTTCTCCCATCCTGCAAAATCATCCCACACCAATTGCAGCTGGAAACAATGAAGCATTTCACATTAAAAGCTTTCTCAAAATATGCAATGGGGTTAGATAATGTGCAATTAAATTGGAGGCACATTCAATAATTATAATTTACAGTAGGAGGTGAGAAAAAGAACAAAGAAGAGGCATGATTTGAAATAAAATTATTTATGGTAAATAATTTATTTTGCTTGGCATGGCATGGTTCTATGGGTAACCGGTAAAAAACCCTTTGTATTCAGACTTTGCTTGTCCATTAACAAGACTATATGGTACAATATGTTAGTGCATATTAAAGTGTTCAATACATATTTCTGTATGTGAATGTTTTGAACACTATACCAGATGGACCTGGGCAAAGTAAGGCCCGGGGGACACATCGTAGACTTGAGAACCATTTTCAAAACATATATAGTAGCCAGTTTAGAAATATTGATTTGCCCTGTAGGACAATCAGAATCAAATGTGCGAACCTAGAGAACCCAGCCAAATAAATCACAAATACCACATTGGGGTTAATATGCTCGGATATGAAACATTTCAAAATCTCCTTTTTGTTGCCCTTGGGCTTTAGGCGGAAATAAAGGTGGCCACACACAGGACAATTCAGTCACAGATTTTGGTTGTTAGAAAGCATATTGTGATAACATATGGGTAGTCTATGTCGGTTTGCCTGTCTGAGTTCCATTCACAAACTAAAAAGTTTTTAATTTGGAAGATTTAAAAATCTAGAGGACAACTGCCTTATTGGTTGACTACATTATCTAAGGCTCTGTGGCATTTAGGTGCCTCAGAGATGGCCAGATCTAAAATGCTAAATTACCATATAACACTTTACAGCTTTAATATCACTTACCAAGAAAATGGTCCATAAACTCTCTTGCTGCTGCACCAGCTGCATTCTTCAGCTGATCTTCTGAGATACTTCCCAGGTCATTTCCTGACTGAGAATACGCATAGCAATGAATTGCTTTCTGAATTATCTTTTCTAAATTGTGCCCTTCTAATTTTGCTTGGAAATTTTGCCTCCTGTAGGGGCTTTTATTTGTCTTTCCCCAATAATAATCCTGAAGAGCAGAACTCAGATTCTGTGTCTTGGGTCCATTTCTAATCATCTCCCCCAGTATTGCACCATCAAGTGCACCATTGACAAAAGCCAATGTCAAGCCAGAATGGCAAGGAAAACTTTGCAGTAGGAATGTTTTTGGATCAGTAATTGAGTCCCAACACCCATCAGCAACTACTAGAGGTTTATCAAGGGGAACAGCAGGAGAAAGAAAGGCCAAGCCTAGTGATAGAAACAAAGAGTTGGGTTGATAATCATTGTAGTTTGTACAAGAATCCTTTGAGCTTGTTCCCTCAACATTTTCAGAATCTACATCCTTGTTATCAACACGAACACTTGTATCTCTTAAAACCATCTGGTCACAGTCTGTTTCCGATTTCCATCCCCAGACCACTGTTTCTAATAGAGGCCTTAGTGCCACTGTGCTACCATCTGGGGCCAACACAACTCCCTGCTCCTGAATTTTGCCATCTTCTGTTTCCAGAACCTTGTGTGTCAGCAGGGTACTGGTAAGGTTTGCCTGGTCCATAGAAAAAGGTGAGCAGTGGAATGGAAGGCTGGCTGCAGCAAGCATGTCCTTTAAAAGGACCGGAGCAGAGGATATTGGTAATTTTGACTCTAGCTCTTTCACAAGACTGAGAAATGTGTCCATCTGCATCCTGATTGGAGCTGGAAAATGTAATAAAAAAAAATGAAATCAATGCAATTCTTCCATAGTGAAAATGTCAAACACATAATTGTAACTTACCAATATCAGTGAATGCAGAAGAACAAAGCACAAAGAGAAACATGAGATGCAGTGCAGCCATGTCCTTGTTACCCTACAAAAAAGAAAAGACACACCATTCTATATGGTATATTCTTTATAGCACCTTTACTACAGGACCCAACAATCATTTATATTACATGTATGGTTTCTCTTATCCTCCATAGCCCATATCTGGTGACAGAATGTAACAACACATTTGCTCCTGCACTCTCTGCGGACATACCATTGTGGCTGCTCTTCCTTGTTCTATGGAGAATGCAACTGGTTTTACCTGCAGTGGCACAACGAGCATCTATTTTAATATTTGCTTTGTCCTAACACGATCAGCATTTTGGCACTGAGACAAAATAAACAAAAGGCAAAGTGCCAACCAGCCGGAACAGAAGTCCAAAAGTCCTTTCTGCAGAGAAACGTTACTTTCAGTTCTATAGTGGTTTAAAACTATCACGGTCATTATTTTCTATGCGTTTATGCATAAAGTTTAGAACTAGGAGACATTTAATTAGATCAAGACTAGAGCTTCCAAATATAAACTCTGCGTAGCCACTCAGTAAATAAAAGGGCACCATACAAACAAAGAGCTGGTCAATTGTCAGTTACCTGCCCCCAACTCTAACTGATATATTTTGCACTTTATTACCTGCATTACTAACCAGATATTTATGGGTAATTATTGTCCCCATTTTGGCAGAATAGGCTGGCCCCTCCATGCAGTCAATCAAGGCTGTGACAACTGACATCACAACCAATGATGCACTGCTGTTTCACCTGCTGCCTGCTCTGCACATGCTCAAGCGTATAAAAAAGCTCATTAAGCAGAGGGAGGAGGCAGATACCTTTGCCAGAAAGGAATAGATCTTATCATTAAATATCTGGTTACAAATGTATGTAATAAACTGGGAAAAATAGCAGTTGGGGTTGCGGGCAGATAACAGATAACCAGTTTTTGGTTTTAAGGATGGACATGCACTTTAACTTTCTATTCACTTCAATGGTTACACTAATGACCTGTCTAATGTTGGTCTCTGTGCTGCTGTCCCCAAACTTGTCAGTTAAGTTGAAAATGACTATCCCTGTACATTCGTCAGCTGGGAGAGGGAGTTGCCATCTGCTTTAATAAATGGAGCTGTTAGCAATAATGGTAATTTATATTGACCTTAAATTATATTGTTCATGTAGTGGTCGATCTGTGAAAGTATATGCATGTTGTATATTATTGACAAATTCCATAACTTTTTGGGTATCACAGCCAAGCTGTTTCAAGAGCCTATCCTCTGCCCCATGCCATGACCACCCAAATCCTGCCCATTGTGACAAAGTTCAGTGGTCCAGGTCACCAGTACAGGCCCCCCAAAATGAGATGGTTAGGGCTGGAGATATAAATATCCAATGGAATATGTCTTGTAATATACACACTACAAATCTTGTGTACAAAGTCTATGGTCAGCTTAAACAGGTGACTAAGCAAATCTGCACTCCTATGCTGACTTAGCAAAAGACCTTGAATGGCTGTAAACTGAGGTCTGCTGCTAGGTGGAGTATAAACAAGCTCTTGCAATGCCCTTTTGACATGGATAGCAAAAAAAGAGGTTTTAATGGCTTGGACCAGTTTTTTATATACAAAGAATACAAAAACTGCTAAAAAATGAACAGGGAGATTAAATAAAAGTTCTTATCGTTTAAAATGGCGCTAATTTTGCCCCAACCAATCAGAATTTATTTAACATTTGAAAGCTAACAACTGATTGGTTGGGGTAAAATTAGCACCATTTTAAACCATAAGAACTTTTATTGAATAACCCTGTATGTTTGTATTTTTCTCAACAAAGCAATTAAAAAGATTCATTTAAATTAGCAAATAACATTTTCAAATCTCCCAACGATACATGTAAAGATTGTTTTGTTTCCCAAACAGATCCATCACAAACCAAAAGACAAGCTTTACCAGAGTACAGTTAACCCTCCATCAGGCAAACAGGCCAATAAAGGAGAACCAAATAAAATATAAATGAACCTGCTTCAATTGTATAATTCCTATAATTTTTATTAGGACAGCCACGGCCAACATCTGACCCTTCGTTTGTCCGAATCATATAAATGGGCGATCAGACACATCGGAAACCACTACTTGCCACGGCCAACAGTACTTCGTTTTAGCCGACTGCTCGCTAGTGGTGAACGGTCGATTGGAACAAATAAATGTTATGGTGTGTACCCAGCCTAACAGTTGCTGTAACATGAATAATCTTTATACCTCTCAACAACAGGGGACCAGTCATCCGGGGCCTGTTTAAGCCCCACCTGCCCTTGAATCAACCAGTACCACCCAACTACGCCCCTTGAATGTCCCAGCCAAGCCCCCAGAATGCCCTTGGATTTTTTTGCTGCTGCTCTGTATAGTCAACACTGCTTTTCTAAACATTAGCAACATTTTATGGCTAAATTACGAACAGCCACGGATTGAGCTATACAAAGTATGCAATGCACGAGGGATAACACTGGAGGGCTGATAACACTGGCTAACCATCCGGAGGGCTGATAACACTGGGTAATGATCTGAAGGGATTACAACACTGTGTAATTATCTAGAGGGCTGACAACACTGGCTAAGGTTCTGGAGGGCTGATAACAATGGCTAATGATCTGGAGGCTTACAACACTGTAATAATCTGGAGGGCTGATAAAACTGCATAGGGTATTTAGAGCTGACTAACACTGGCTAATGATCTGGAAGGCTGACGTAACACTGGCTAATGAACTGGAGGGCTGACATAACACTGGCTAATGAACTGGAGGGCTGATGTAACACTATCTATTAAACTGGAGGGCTGATGTAACACTGGCTAATGAACTGGAGGGCTGCCATAACACTGGCGAATGAACTGGAGGGCTGACATAACACTGGCTAATGAACTGGAGGACTGACTAATAATAAATGTGATTATATACCTGAGACCCACATATATTGCTCTGCTCTTAGCTTCCTTCAATGTGCTGCTCAGACTGTCAGTAAGTAATCTGCTAAACTTTAGACAGTGCTGTGCTGCTTCTATTAATCTGGCAGTCTGGGCAGGAGTTTGAATGGAGTCAAGAGCAGAACAATGTATGTAGTTTTATAGATAAAAACATACTACCCCCCCCTACCCTCCCATCACCTTTTAGCATGTCAGCCAAGGCAGGCAGCACATAGTTAAGCTTTAAACTAAGGCAGTGTCTCTAAAACCTCATTACTGACCTCCCATTCTTATAAATCATTTTAGTTAAAAATGTGGTGCATGTCAGCTCTCAGTGTCAGTAAAGGAAAGGCATTCAGCAGCAGAGGAGTCTTCTGTTCCTTACCCATGATAGAGCTATAGGCACACGCTGTGCTGTTTAAGTTGCTAACTTACTAAAAGCCCAATTTTTTTTTATTGGAGATCAGCCCGGGGGTCATTTGCCCTTCAGCCTACTAGGCCAGTCCTCCCCTGATCTTCATCATGCAGAGTTCACAAGGTAAAATCCCATTTAACAGTAAAATCAATTTTAGACTGGAAGGTCTGTGCCCCCAATGGGAGGTTCCACACCAAATAAACAATTACATTTGCAACCTTTGACTGTAGAAGTGGAGAAGCATGCTCTAGAGGCAGACAGGTAATTGAGAATTCCAGCTTTAGGCAAGTAAAAAGAGTTGCAAACTGATAAGATGTCCATTAAGTGGGGATAACAGTACAAAACAGGTTTCTGTTTTTCTTCAAGGCTTGACATAGGCTCATACTGAAACACTGCAAACACACTGGGTAGCTGCAGTCAATCCTAACCACAATGGCTGATGTCATGGCCTGTGAATGACTTTTGCTGGCTAAGCTGCCTCCTGTGAGCATGTCAGAGTTTATCTAGCTTTACGAACAGGCGTGAACCTTTGTAGATGGCAAACCTTAGGACCCAAGATCTTCTTTAAGGAACATCCCAGAGATGGGTAAGTATTGCAGCCTTGGAGTTTAAAGGGGTGGGATGGTAAGTATAAATTTTTCTCACAAAACCTAACAATATTTAAGATTGTGGGGGAAAATTCACCCAAGTACAAGGAGAACATACGAACTCCTTGGATTCTAAAAGTCCATGCACACATGTGATTGTGGGCTCGACCCGATGCACAAATTTTCAAAACGGCTGTTTCAGGTGATTATTGCTTAGTGTATGAGCAAGTGGTTGGGACCAATTGCAGAGAATTTCTGGGCAGAGAATCCAGGTAAGTGAAGTCACAGGAGTTTAGAGTGCGGGAGACCACTCCACAATCCAGGAAGGGGTGGTATACCTACAATTGAGTGCCCATATACCACGCAAGTCGCCCATTTCAGAACACACGTGTGTATCGTAGTGGATCGGGCCCACGTTCAGGGGCGTCTCTAGAGTTTTTGCCACCTGAGCAAAATTTCTGAATGCCAGCCCTATGTACCACTAGGCACCATGAAGTAAGCCATTGCAACCAATGTTAGGTATGCGTGGCTTCCAGGAATGGGCGTGGTTAAACATTTGGTCTTTTTAAAGTTCACATCACAGCGGTATTTATACAGTTCATCCACACCATAATACCTATAGAATAAAACATTTATTTTCAAAAGTATATCTGTTGTATTCAATTAGATCAACTGGACTTGAAATGTAGTTCTTGAAGACGTTTCGCTAGTCATCCGACTGGCTTTCTCAATTCAGAATGACTTGTACAAGAATCTGTGGCAATTATGTACCCTGGAAAATCCCAATTAGCATATCACAGCCAGGTGTTAAGGGTGTGATTAGATAGTGGCTAAGAGGTGTTATAGGAACGCCCAGAGTAAGGTGTTAAAACAGCATTGTACATGGCAGACAGTTGGTGTCGAACCCCCCCACCTCTATTTAGGCTTGGTTTCTTTATTTTCACATAAATGGCCCCTTAACACCTCTTTTGAACCAGTCACGTTCCTTCGCAGTATGTTAACTTACAATCTTCAAAGGTATGTCCTTTATCCTTAAGATGCAGATACACGGCTGAGTCCTGACCCGAGGAATTGGCTCTTCCTATAACACCTCTTAGCCACTATCTAATCACACCCTTAACACCTGGCTGTGATATGCTAATTGGGATTTTCCAGGGTACATAATTGCCACAGATTCTTGTACAAGTCATTCTGAATTGAGAAAGCCAGTCGGATGACTAGCGAAACGTCTTCAAGAACTACATTTAAGTCAGTTGATTAATTGAATAAAACAGATATACCATGACCTGGATGAATGAGAACCTTCACAAGCATTTATTTTCAAAAGATTTGAAAGCCTGCCGCTTTTCAAAATAAATAAATAAATGAGCTCTGCCTGCCTCATTATTCTTTTAGCAGGCCCTAACCTAACCAAGTTGCCCTTATGCCCAGCTTATATATATTACATATAACATGCCCTAATGTCTAGATCACACATATAGGCACATATAACATGCCCTAATGCCATGATCACACATATAGGTACATATAAGTTGCCCTAATGCCCAGATCACCCAAACTACGTTCAAAATAGGATGTGCCCAGCTCTGCACACACAAATAATTACCCCACTTACCCTATGATGATAAGAGCAGGGCCTGCATGAAGGCGGCAGTTAGTGCAGAGCTAAAAATCATGTACCCGTGACTTTATTTTTCTGCTGCTTTTAAGCATGGTACACACAATGAGACCTTTCCTCCTGACCAACCGTTCAGCTCTTCCGACCAGTCATCCAGGAAGAAGGACTGTCGGGTGCGGCAATAGTGGGCGCAGAGGACCGCACGATCGGACATGGTTTTCCACCATGTCCGATCATCCTTTCATTCAATTCGGACAAACGGTCGGACACAGCCGAAAACTCATGCGATTATTTCAGTCAAATTGTCCAGTCGGAATCGGACCAAAATATTGCATGGTGTGTACCAGCCTTAACATTGAGCGCCGACTGACAAATCTGTATATCTAGCAAGGGCGCCGACGTGAGCATTTTGCTCATATTGCCTCGTTAGAGAGACACCCGTGAACATTTGTTGATGTTAGAAATCCTTTTCCCTTATACATTATTGTTTGTAGCTACTTCTACTACTACACACTGACTGATTTTACTACATGGCAATGCGACAAGTCGGCAGCCAACGTCACATTACGTAAGTTACGCACTCTAGGAATTTTTCCGTTTACCACAGATGTGGGCGGAGCAAAGAACGATAAGGGGAGGAGACATTGAGGGAAAGAAGTCCTAGGTCACATGATCCGAATTGGGAGAATCAGCTGACCCAGCTAGCTGGAGTGTGGGGAGTTGTGAGTGTGTCTGTCCCGTGGGAGAGAGAAACCGCAGTGACACCGAGTGGGATCATTGGCGGGACCACGGACACCCAATGAGACATCGCGACGTTATCACCCAGGGGAGGGAAACTGTGACAGAGAGTTCGCCTGACAGACACCGAAACCTGGATGTGAACTGCTGGGTGACATGGGGTCTCTGTACAGGAGCCGGAGTCTGAGTGAAAGCCCTAAGACACCCAATGGTAGGTCTGTGCCCCAAATGGTAGTTCTGTGTCCCCCTACTGGTAGGTCTGTGCCCCTACTGGTAGGTCTGTGCCCCTAATGGTAGGTCTGTGCCCCTAATGGTAGTTCTGTGTCCCCCTAGTGGTAGGTCTGTGTCCCCCTAGTGGTAGGTCTGTGTCCCCCTAGTGGTAGGTCTGTGTCCCCCTAGTGGTAGGTCTGTGTCCCCCTAACAACGGTAGGTCTGTGTCCCCCTAACGGTAGGTCTGTGTCCCCCTAACGGTAGGTCTGTGTCCCCCTAACGGCAGGCTCAGTGCCCCCCTAACGGCAGGCTCAGTGCCCCCCCTAACGGCAGGCTCAGTGCCCCCCCTAACGGCAGGCTCAGTGCCCCCCCTAACGGCAGGCTCAGTGCCCCCCCTAACGGCAGGCTCAGTGCCCCCCTAACGGCAGGCTCGTGCCCCCCCTAACGGCAGGCTCAGTGCCCCCCTAACGGCAGGCTCAGTGCCCCCCCCTAACGGCAGGCTCAGTGCCCCCCCTAACGGCAGGCTCAGTGCCCCCCCTAACGCGAGGCTCAGTGCCCCCCTAACGGCAGGCTCAGTGCCCCCCCTAACGGCAGGCTCGTGCCCCCCTAACGGCAGGTCTGTGCCCCCCCTAACGGCAGGCTCTGTGCCCCCCCTAACGGCAGGCCTGTGCCCCTTATAGGGAGAGTTATGCACACAGCAGGATGATCCTGGGAGGAGTGCTGTGCTCAGTGATTGTGAGTGTTATGCATATTACCATGAGATGCATCCTATCAAATTAGAAAATGTTCTAGTAGAAGGAACTGCTGACTTCACCCATTGGGTTAATTTATGTTTCTAGCCTCACTTCTGTCCCTCTTTCACTTGTCATCAACAATGGTTTGGGCTAGGGGTGGTGCCAGACAACCACGACTAGTGCTAAAAAGATATTGTCTTATATAAATAGGGAAATAGATTCAATGAAGAAAAATATTATTTTCCCTCTTTACAAGGCACTGGTAAGGCCTCATTTCGAATATGCCGTGCAGTTTTGGAATCCCATATACAAAAGGGACATCTTGGAGATGGAAGCAGTTCAGGGAAGGGCAACTAAAATAATAAAGGGAATGGAGGGACTTGACTTTGCAGGCAGATTAGACAAGTTAGAGCTGTATTCATCGGAGAAAGATATGATCACTTTATACAAATATATTTCTGGGCCATATAAGAACCTCCTTTAAGACTAGAAGAAAAATGTTTAATCTTCAGGTTAGAAAAGGTTTCATTACAGTGAGAACCGTGAAACTGTCTTCTAGCAGATGTAATGACAAGTTCATTGAATAGCTTTAAAGGGCATGCCCCCCCCAAACTAAAATGTAACCCACTACTGGCCCCACTGTGTAGTTTAAAAAAACTTACATCTCTGCTCCTTATGGTTCTCCTGCATTGCTTTTCCAAAGTCCAGAAAACTGAAAAGTAGTAGCGGTCTCCCTGTCCAAAAGGTTTCCGCCTCCTCCCTGTCCTCTGAGAGGACAGTGGCAAGTGCAGGGGAGCCTTCCCTCTCCCTCTCTCCCACCATCAGGATCCATCCTCTGCAGATGTTGCACCTAGCGTGAAATGTTTTTTCCATATGATAGATGCCCCCTTCCCATCCCTAACCGCTGACATTTTTTTTCCTTAATAAAATCAGATCGCTAGTTATAGACCTTCTTTCCTGCGGCTTCTCCATTGACGGAAGCCGTGTCTGTGATTGGCTGCCTCTGCAAGTTCCGGCGGTTGCGGGTGGGCAGGGGGGTTCTACCATATGGCAGTGACAGTTTAATTTTAGGTTGGATATGCCCTTTAATATATATACTGTAGTTCTGGTTGATCCAGGGATACTTTACACCCCCCCCCCCCGATTTTTAGCTGGTTTTTTTTTCCGCCTTCCTCTGGATCAGCTGTTAATTAGGGTTAAAGAGTAGGGTGTGAGGGTTGGACTACATAGACAAATGTTTTTATTCAACCTCAATTGCTATGTAACTTTGTATGTAGTATTAGTAGACCTCCTGGTATACACTGATAAGGTTAACTAGTTCCAATTAGCCTAAAGCTAGGTACACATACTGCCAATAAAGCCCTGTTACTGTCCGAAAGACCTAAAATTTTCCTTGGCTGCAATAGTTTCCCTATAGGGGAGTTGGCCGCAGTTGCTGTGCATAGGGAGAACACTCGGAACTGTTTCCCTGATCTTTCAAAGATGACAAACAGGATCTTGCAGATCCGGTCTGTCATCCTTCAAAAATCTTTACTGTGTGTTGTGTTACCCAGCTTAACACAGGTTCCTTGTATCAATCTACCCTGTTATGTGTGTCCTGCACTATTACTCAAATGTAGTTTTTCTGTTGTAATAATTGGAATAACATAAATACAACAGGAATATCTGTGCTATGCACCCTTAAACTGGCACAGTGTGTCCGTACGCTCAATATTGTGTATCTGCCATGTACCAATCTCATTGCCAATCAGGCATGGGGGCAAAAGATAACATCTGTGTAATGTCAGAAAGTCTTTATTCTAGTATCTATAAAATAGAGGGCTTTACAAGATTCAGTATTGTATCATGCCTTATGAAAAAGCCTAGTGCTTCGAAAGCTTGCATTTTCAATCATTTTAGTTAGCCAATAAAAGGTATTACTTTATATCCAAGATGTCTTCACTTTCATGTACCAATCTCCTCAGAATGTTTGTTTAATGTACTCTTACCATTATCTGTTCTGTGGTTATAATAGCAGTCCCCTTTTCTGGGATGTATTTTTTATTGTTAAATCACTCTTCAGCTAATAAATTGCCCTGTACTTAAAGGCTATGTCCACCCACAAATATATTTTTTTATATAAGTTTCCCCAAGGGCTCCCAGCCCCAACCGCTATACTTGTATCTTCAGAAAGCCCCCCAAACTCTACTTACCTCCCCTCTTTCCTCCGCCGCGCTCCCGGCCCTCTGCTTGCAAGGAAATGCAAGCAGAGGGGCGGGACCGGCAGCCGCGTCTGTGATTGGCTGAGCGGCAGCCAATCACAGACGCGGCTGCCGGCAGCTCACTTCACCGGAGGAAAGAGGAGAGGTAAGTAAGAGTTTGGGGAGCTTTCTGAAGATACAAATATTGCGGTTGGGGCTGGGAACATGGGGAATACTGCACTGAAGGGGTTTTATGGTAGGGGAGGGATAGTAGAACGGGAGGGAGAGGGAGGGGAGGGAGGGGGGAGAAGGGCTGCAGTACGCATGGCAAAAATCTACCTGAGGCCAGCTAGCAGGCAGTGTCCTATATGACCTGCTAGCCTCCTGGTGGCAGTTTTTGGGACTTTGGGGGGGGACTACAGGAAAACCCTATGGAGCTGGGATGTGAGGTAAGGATTACCTACACTACATGATGGGGCCAGTAGTTGGGGGGATTATAGTTTTGGGGGTGACATGCCCTTTAATTAAGGGCATGTCCACCCCCAAAACTAAAATTTAACCCCTTACTGGCCACATCAAGTAGTTTAAAACAATCCTTACCTTACATTCCTGCTCAAAATAGTTCCCCTACTGTGCCCCTCCAAAGTCCAGGAAACTGCTGTGTAGGAGCAGTGTGTGACTCATGCTGTGCCTGAGACTTCCTCAACCTCATCAAGGTTGAGGCATGCTCAGTGCAGCCCTCCCTGCCTCTCAGCCAATCACGGATGCGGTTGCCGGTCCCGCCCCCTGCTTTCAATTCTATGCAAGCAGAGGGCCTGAACACTGCAGCGGAGGAGAGGGGCAGGTAAGTAAGAATCGGGGGACTTTCTAACAATTATATTAATGCGGTTGGGGCTGGGGGAGCATGCCCTACCACATATCAAAAGTTAAATTTCAGGGTGGACATGCCCTTTAAGATTGAGAATCTGATTGTAAGCATGCTTACTATGCCAGGAACACTTACCCCCATAGAACTAATTAGGAATGCTGTAGTTGCTGTAGTTATTCTGGATAAAATGATTTGTTCTGTATAAACACTTGTTTCAGATTGCTCATTCACATTGATATTGGGAACCTTGTAACCTGCATATACTGTATGGGGTTAGCTTTAATTCTGCCAGTCACATGCTGTCAGTAAGGATTCTAGTAGACATTAGAGAAACAGTTTTGAACAGAAAATTCATTTTTTATTTAGAGTGGGTGTTGGAACATTCCTTACAGGGAGGATGTAAATAGCTAATGACTAAAAATGAAAAATACAGCATTACAGTTTTTATTAAAACTTAACAATGAATATTGTAAGTTCTGTTAATTAAAACCAGCTTAAAAGGCTAGATGTGTTGTACTATAAAATAACACAAAAATATGTTAAAAATAGCAATTTCTACAATTCTATAATAAGTGAATATAGTTTTTAGTTCTTGCAGCACATGCGAGCATGGTTATAAGAGTTCTTTTGTCTTAGTGGCAGAGAAGACTGCTTTTTTATGTTGTCACTAATACAGGATGTGCTACTCAACATCCTCTCTACTGCTCTGTATTTCATGGTGTTGGGATATTGGGCAGATAATACAGTGAACCCTGCACACTGCTCCGTTCGAACTTCCTCATACCCAGGATTCTGCTACTCCTTACATTTCACGCAGTGGGCACATTTTGCTCACATTTTGTTAGAGACATTTTCAGGACAGAAATAGATTAGTGTGAATTCATAAGGCAATGTGTCTGGTTTTGATTTATCCTAAAATGTATTAAAACTAACTTCTAAAGATATTAAAGAAATGCAGTTCTCTAAATAAACTTTCATTATTCTCTTTTGACCAAGCTAAATAGTGAGAGAACAAAATAGAATGGTCGGTGATAGAAGGAGAAAAAACACATTTAAAGGAAGTACACTCCAAAAACAAATGAAGTTTAAACGGAAGCTGTATCCCTAACTAACTTTAACCCTTTTTTTTTCCCTTTCCTAGGTGCCTTCGGAGCCTACCTGTGCCCCAGTAAAGTGCTGGCCATCTTGGTTCATGTCTGCAGTCAGGTAAGCTCCGCCCCCCGAGACTTGCTGGACCTCCTTTCTGGCTTGGGTCTATAAATCCTGTAGCAGTTCCCTCCATGCTCGTGCGCGACGTCATCATTACCTGACTGCAGACATGAACCAAGATGGCCAGCACTTACTGGGGCACAGGTAGGCTCCGAAGGCACCTAGGAAAGGGGGAAAAAAAGGGAAAAGGTTAGTTAGGGATTAAGCTTCCATTTAAACCTCATTTGTTTTTAGAGTGTACTTATCCTTTAAACAAACCCCAAAAGGTGGTTATCCTTTTAATTCCTTTTGGGTGTGTCCTTATTTCTGTACTGTGTGAGTTGGCATTAAATTTATATTAATAGCAACTCTTTGTTCTCAGGAGTCCTTACTTTAGAAGAGTGCGTGTGTCTTTTGTGACACCTTTGCAGCATTGACTGAGATTTCGGAGCTTAATTTCACAGAAAATATAAAACTAATAAAGGGGAACTAGCAAACATTCGGTGGTGCTACATTCTCGGGTTAAATATAATCCCTTTTTTCTCTGTTAATTGTGCACTGGTGCTGCACCGAGGAAATTAATATGGTGGGTGGTTTGAGAGCACAAAACTGGCTATAGCAACTTTTTGCATACAATTTGCAGAATTATTGGATATGGGGACTAGTGCAATAAGGGGAGTATGCAGTAACCAATCAGATGATAACTTTTTACTGGGTTACAGCAGTAAAGGTGCATACACATGTGCGATCGCAGGAGCCAACCCGCAATGCATAGTGTGTAAGTACGACCATTTCGGATGATAATCGTGCTGTGTATGGGCACCGTGTCAGCCGATCCGCCAGGTGGATCATCGAGCTCCGACCGACAAAGTGCCCATACATGGCATGATCAGAAGCTGAACTGGCCATGCATACACAGCGTGCGTTGAGGGTCCCCCCCCTGATCACACGTATGTATGAGGCTTTAGATAACCTCTAATTGACTGCTGCAGATTGCACAGGAAAAATGTTGCAACTTTTATTGCATCAACCTGGTTGCTGACTTCAGAGAGATAAATGTTTATCTGTTGGCCACATAAATTATAGAATTCATTCCGGGTCATTTTTATTTTAGTTTTAGTTCTCCTTTATCTCGGAACGTTCTTATCAGTACTTTTATATTTTTGTTGCCATATATACAATAAATGGAATCCCTGCAGATGTTACTAGATTTCATCTTAAGTGGCTGCTTCGTGAAAGAGTGTTTTGTATGATGCATAATAAAGGAAACATTTTCTTTTTTGTGAATTAACAGCTTTGTAATATAAAAAAAAGGCCCATTGCTTAAATAGTGTATTTACTAAGTTTAGCCCCCCATAGCTGTAGCTATAAATCACATTGGGAGCAGGAGACTCTTGGTACATTATAGGTCAGGAATAGGCCAGAAACCACGAGCTGTTCTCTGTAGTTTTCATTTGGGAAAAAAAAAAAACCCATTCGTTTGTGGCAGAGAAAGAAGACGCCCAGCATTCTTTAGTAATGCTACTGTAACATTATAGTCTGTTTCACTCTTGGAGAGAAAAAGACCCGGGCAACTCAGATTTAGCCTGCTTCATAAATCTTAAAATGGGTAAGGAGTTTCGTTATTTATAGTGTAACAATTTGCCTGGGGTTCTGTGTGATACAAGTGGTTATGCATGCTTTCTCTATCGATGTCACTATCTGCATTAGCAACACAGTTTTGCTGAAACTGTTTGGGACAAAGGCTGTTTGCTGGAGACATGGAAATTTCAGGTACAGATAATGATTGCGAAAAGAAGTGGCTTGAAAGATAAATAAGACAGGAAGTGGGGGATGTTAGTCACTAAAGGTTAAGAGCTGGAAGAGCTTTACACTTTACCTGTGTGTGTTTTTAGGTGATGCCTCCAATGTTTGTTATGCTAAGGCAGCGGTGTCAAACTCAATCACATAAGGGGCCACATTTTTTTAAAGATACTTAGCAGGTACAGGATTGGAATTCTGTCACGATTGTGCTTAGTGCCGGGTCTCGGCAGGGAAAGGGTATGAAGCACACTGTTTTGGAGTCTGACCTCTGCTAATGGCGTGATCATGTGCTAATGTGTAAAGCCCACCTGTAGTGGAATGGCCAACTCCAATGGAATGCCCTCCCTCCCCAGTGCCAAGCTAGACACGCAATCAGTGGTTACAGTGGTAACTGCATTCAAGCCTTACTACGCTGCTATCCATTTGTGCAGTCCCAAGCAGCGTCATAACTATAGATCCGCCTGCTAGATACCGCAATCAGCTTGTAGTATCTAGCAGGCAGATGTATAGTTAGACCACTACATAGGACTGCACAAATGGATCGCAGTGTAGTAAGTCTTGGATGCTCTACAGTCACCGGGGGCCACGAACAATGGCCAGAAGGGCCGGAATCCGCCCGCGGGCCTTGAGTTTAACACGTGTGCTAAGGTATAGATCATGTGATGAAATTACATGTTCCATAATATGGTTTTGGGCCCTGGCGCTCTCTGTGGCTATTAGCCAATATATTCACAGGTGCTACCCCAGTCAGTCCTCTACCAGGGACTTCTAGCTATAGCACAAGCAAAGTTCGACCAAGGTGCACACTATTTCTTAAGCAAATCCTTTATTTTTAATCACATATACAGGTATATGTAATTTAAAATAAGGGATTTGTTTAAGAAAGTGTGCACCTCGGTGGAATTTGGTTGATGAAATTACATGCTATCCCTAGGCTTCATTTTCCCTACATGGGAATATATTTTCGACATCTGTACTGTAAATGCCATAAGCCCACATTGTTTTAAGGAGGGATCAGCACAACGCTTCTGTGAAGCCCAATGTTTACTTACTGAATTTAACTTCATTCTCTTTTTCTGTTCTTCAGAGCGTCAGCGCCTCCTGTCTCCATCTCCTAACTATGGCACACGGCTGTGCGAGTTCCCCAGCCCGGAGGAAGTTGAGCTCCGTCGCAGGCTCAAGTACTTTTTTATGAACCCATGTGATAAATTTCGTGCTAAGGGTAGAAAGCCTTACAAACTCGTCCTACAGCTACTTAAGATCTTGCTTGTCACTGTGCAGGTAAACCAATAAGACTTTCTATACATTATCTATAGGAATATTTCAGGATTTTTTTCTCTGCAAGCTTTATCAGGGCATTTACATTAAAGGAAATCTTCAGACTAAAATACATTTCCAGAGTAACACAAACTTTGCCATTGCTGGTGAGTTCATTTCTCTCCGTAGTGATTGGTAAGCAAAACCACTGGTGTCTGCCTCTTCTCGTATGTTTACGCCCCAGGTATGCTCAGTGCACTATATCTGGGGAGAGAGTGTGCTGCTCTTTGATCAGATACTTTGCATCTCTCTGGAGGAAGAAGTGAGAAGATGTTAGGTCTGTTAACATTGATAAAAGATTTTCCTGTCTGTATTATTATTATGGATTTATATAGCGCCAACATCATCCGTGGTGCTTTACAATTACATAGTCATACATTGCATACAGAGTAATACATAGTAATTGAGGTTGAATAAAGACATACGTCCATCAAGTCCAACCTATTCACTTTTTTTTTTAAACCCTTCCTAACAGTTGATCCAGAGGAAGGCAAAAAACCCAGCTAAAAAGGGGGGGAAAAAATTCCTTCCTGACTCCAAACGGCAATCTGAAAGTATCCCTGGATCAACCAGATCTACAGTATATGTATTAATACCAGTAATTCTCAATATTATATAGTATCCCTGTACCAACCAGAACTACAGTATATGTATTAATACCAGTAATTCTCAATATTATATAGTATCCCTGGATTAACCAAATGTACAGTATATGTATTAATTCCAGTAATTCTCAATATTTTTTAGTTTTAGAAACTTATCCAGCCCACTTTTAAAGCTTTTTAATGAACTTGCCATTACCACATCTGCTGGAAGACAGTTCCACAGTTTCACTGTTCTCACTGTAAAGAAACCTTTCCTAACCTGAAGATGAAACTTCTTTTCTTCCAACCTTAAAGGATGTCCACATGATATGACCTATCAATAAACAATGCACCAGAGAGTTTATTGTATGGCCCATTAATATATTTGTATAAGGTGATCATATCCCCATGCAAACATCGCTTCTCCAATGTAAAGAGCCCTAATTTGTCTAATCTGCCTGCATATTTAAGCCCTTCCATTCCCCTCATTAATTTAGTTGCCCTTCTCTGAACTGCTTTCATTTCCAAGATGTCCATTTTGTATATGGGATTCCAAAACTGCACCGCAAATTCCAAATGAGGCCTTACCAGTGCCTTGTAAAGAGGGAGAATAATATTTTTCTCTCTTGAATCTATTTCTCTCTTTATACAAGACAATATCTTGCTAGCTCTAGCCATTGCTACCTGGTATTGTTTGCTACAGCTAAGTCTGTTCTACCAGAACCCCCAAATCTTTTTCCATTACAGATGCACTTAACACAGAGTTATTTATGGTGTAGGTGGCACAAGGATTGTTAAACCCCAAATGCATCACCTTACATTTATCAACATTGAATCTCATCTGCCATTCTGCTGCCCATTTTGATAATCTATTTAGGTCTGCTTGCAGCACTTGCACATCATTTGAAGTTTCCAAAGCTCTGCATAGTCTAGTGTCGGCAAACACAGAGACCTTGCTCTCAATGCTGCTTTCTAAGTCATTTATAAACCGGTAAAAAGAAGTGGAAGTTGCAATAAGAAGTTGGGCTGCAGCGACCCATAAATATACTGGCCTCATACAGGTATTATGCAACAAAACAAAAAATGTACACATACACGTTTTGCCCTATACTGGCACTTCATCCGTGTACAATGTGGACCTTGTGAGGGGTCCAGGTTTGGGTAGAACCTGGACCAACTGGGATTGGAGAGTTTACCTTTTTTACTCCTGTTATATATATAACATAATTTTCTATCTTACTACTACACTCTGGAGCACCTGGGTCCTGGGGTTGTGTTCAACCAGCCCACCTCATCTTAGCGTGTAAGTACTGAAGAGCGACCATTGAACAGATTCACTTAACACAGAGTTATTTATGGTGTAGGTGGCACAGGGATTATTAAATCCCAAATGCATCACCTTACATTTATCAACATTGAATCTCATTTGCCATTCTGCTGCCAACATATATTATAATACATATTATACAAAGTCATATTCCATACACAGGTAATACATAATATAATTGAACAGAGTGATGAGTTTCTTACAGCAATACCATGATACAATAGAAAGGACCCTGCCCATATAATCCTTAATGTTTCAGGTAAGCACTAGTGTATGGGCACCTTGAGTTAGCAGAAATGTGCTGACCACTGTGACAAAGCTGTATCTTTAGTAAGTGCATAGTCTACCATAGGGAATGTATAACAAGTCGCTCAGATCAAGCTTTTGACTTTTTGTCGTCTTTGTTTTTTTTTTTACAGCTGATCCTGTTTGGGCTTAGTAATCAAATGGTCGTACAGTTTAAGGAGGAGAATACAGAGGCCTTTAAACATCTTTTCTTAAAGGATTATACCGATGATGCTGATAAAACCTACGCTGTTTACACACAGGAGGATGTCTACGAGCATCTTTTCTATGCTATCGAAAAAGTGAGTGTTCTAATACAATGTACAGTGTTGATAATTACTGTGGGTTTCAAAATCATTAAACGGCCCGTGACCAAAGGCAGAATTATACAGGTCACGGCACATTTCATGGGACAGAAATGGACAAATGCATGGGAGCCAAATAGCTAATACTTGTTGGAATTTTTACATGGGCACTTGTTTACGTTGGAACTTTTTTTTTTTTTTTAACTTCTGTAGTGTAGGAAGTCAGTTTTTTTGCCACTATATTTTAAAAAACATTGTTTTGTTTGTGCCAACTGTTTCTGATTATAGCACTTTAAAGATGCAGTGGGGGTAGGGGGAGCGTCAAGGAGGATATGTGCTTGCACCTTCTTACAAGGAGATAGGAATAGCGCGCCTTCCTGTTCTATCTTAGGAGGAGAATAGAAATGCTTGCATTAGAATGGCTTCTGATACAGAGGGTTGGGCGGGGCAGGATCTCACCAAAGTACCTAATCAACTAGCTCAAGTCAGCAGTATTTCCATGTATTGGTCGGTTGCGCCAAATAATTGGAGGCACCTTTCTTCTCCTGCCCTATGCCTTTCTAATGTGAATTCTATGGCTGGGTAGACCCAGGCAGATTTGTTGTCTCAGTCGACCGATACTTCCGTGTATCGGACAGTCGGCCCGAAAAATCGGCTCTGGTTTTGGCCGCAGCCAATGTCGCCAGTGGCCCCCAGAATTGTTACATTTTGTATTTTCATTGCTTTTCCCCTCAAATCAACAAGCTCTTCTGATTCTTTACTCTCTTAATCTTTTTATATTTCTGTTCCTTCTTACACAGTACCTCTCGTTGTCCAGCCTGACGACTGCCCGCTACGCCTACACTCGACCTTTCAACCATTCAGCGCTTTCTTTGTGCCAGCAATATTATCGCAAAGGCCATATTGACCCTGCAAATGACACCTTTAATATTGACCCAGAGATAATTACAAGTATGTTCATATCTTTGGGTATTTTTCTATATTCTTACAGCATTCAAGCTAGACTTCTGCACATTATGGGCATTTGTGTTTGAGCACTTCCACCACTATGAGATTCTAGTATGTTTACCGTTCCTTTGAGAGGTACATGGTACTCTGCCAGTGGTTTCTCAATAACAGATGTGCTCAGGGTTTTGCACATAAAATACTGTACGGGATTTGACTACTCAGTTAAGGAATGTAACCCTCTTGTGAAATTTGAATTTTATTTAAGTGCTCATATTCAGTGCTGTATATGATCAATATAATCAAACATTAAAGCTCTGCTATTACACAAGGGATTCCTAGTCATTGTTACATACATGTGTGGGGTTTTAGACAATGTTTTTTTTTTTTTAATTTAGATTGATATCCCTTTAAGTAATATTAAAAAGAGTTCTTTGAAATTTATTGCTCAAAACTGGGCTAAATTAAAAGCTTTAAAGGTGTATGTTCACGGAAAAAATGTAAAATTCTTTGAAATATGTAAATATTAAAAAAAAAGCAGGTTAAGAAGCTAAGTCTTGCCTCCAGTTCTTCAATTGATCATACAGGAGCCGGCAAGGAAATTGTTAAACTTCGCACATCTCTGCGAGATATGGCTTGTTATCCCCCCCGTACTTCAATTACTGGATAAAAATCATGTTCATTTTTTTTTTAGTGAGCATTCCCTTTAAAGATCTTTTTGGTGCAAATGCAAAAAAAACCAAAAACAGAAACTTTCTGAACCTTAATTATAACTTCCTTTAAAACAAAGTAACGAAAATCTGTATACCCTTTAATGCAGATTGTTTCTTCCTGGATCCAGCAGAACCCAGCCAGAGCTACAGGAACATCACTATTAAGTTTCACAAGTAAGTACTGCAAAGCATTTCTGAATTCTGTGGCCATGTGGTACACATGGAACAACATTTTGTCCCAGCCCCTAGCGATCGGTCGGCCAGGAAAATCACTCTGTTGTGGCAAAATTAGCCTTGGCTGACAGTTCTCCCCTATGGGACCACACAATCGGCAGTGATTTACCAGCATACCCGATCACCCGTTTGTCCAATAAGGGTGACCAATATCGGCCATGGCTGTTGGCACCCACACCATACAATATTTTCGACTGGACAATAATATTGCACCCAGCCTAAGACATTACAAACTTGTGACTTGTGTTTAATTAGAATTAGCCCAGGTTCTGGATTTGTTCTGTCATTTATAGACATTTTCCCCAGTAAATCAGAACGCAAACAAATAGTCATGTGTTTGTGTCTGCACATTGAATCCACCTGGAGAGGAGAACAATTTGGTATGGAATAGGCTGCGTAATATCTTCGTAGCAGATATGAGTGAACCCTGAGCTAACTAATCTATGTTTAAATAATTGCTTTTTAATCCATGTTGTGCAGTCTGTCTTTTTTTTTTTTTCTTTCTTCAGGTTAATCAATATTACTGTACAGTTCCAGTTAAAGGCTATTAATGTCCAAACTATAATAAATAATGAGATTCCGGACTGCTACACCTTTGCTATTACTGTGAGTGTTATGGGGAGCGAATTAAGCAGGGGGTGGGGTGGGGACGGACAGACTGGTTTTAATGAATATTGTTCCATTATAATCATAATGTCCTATTGGACACGCCAATATTGGATTGTTAGGATGTCATGAATTGAAAAACATTAACTCTGGCATTATATTTTGCAAAAGAGTCCTGATGGGATTTGTCAATGTGCACCCATTGTATATATTATTTATTAGGGTAGTTCGGGAATTGATAATTTGTTAATGGAAACAATTTAAGTGTGTCTCTATCCACTTTAGATTTTATTTGATAACCAAGCACATAGTGGGAAAGTCAAAATCCGTTTGGATAATGAAGCAACAATCAAAGAATGCAAGGATCCAAGTGTGTATGGCCGAGGTAAGATCCGCACAATACAAAAACCTCTACTATGATACTTTGTATGCTAATGTTAACTCTCATTAGAGGCAACTGTTTGGGTGCAACATCAATCCTAACACCTGTCTTCTGACAGTGCTATTAATCGCAGCCAATCAGATTTTTACTTGTCAACTGAAATTAAATACAGATCTAATTGGTTGCCAGTTGCACAGACAAATGTTTACAGAAACTCCGTAATATTTTGAAAAGATAACATTGGTTCCCTATCTGAATTGTGAATTATTAGTGTTATGTGTAGATTTGGAAATGCATTATATGTAAATGGCCATTACACACAGCTTTGAGAATAGATTTGAGCATAGATCTATTGTAAATTAGATCAACTTCATTAAAAAAAAATTTACTGGAAAGGAACATACATACTTAAATACGTATGTTTTCCTTTGTATCTTTCCCTCATAGGTGATAATCATGCTCGCTTGGTTTTTGATGTCCTTGTCGTTATTTGTTGCATTCTCTCTTTCATCCTTTGTGCTCGATCCATTATACGAGGATTGATTCTACAGCACGTGAGTTCAGTGGAGTAAATCTGTGTATCTAGTGGTTGATGCTTTGATATAGGAGATGCTCTAAGACTAGTGCGATTGTGTGGGTTGTTGAGCGTTTGTGCTTGCGACTTACCCATTTTCCATTATGGTAATGCATGTGATTTCACAAAAAATGGTGATCGCATGCGTTATGGAATCAGATGAGCAGATCGCGGCGCATAGGAAATCGGAAAGTTCTTTGCGTTCTCGTGATTTTGCATGCATGGAAAATGCATTAGTGTGGCCTGGCCCTAAACAAATAGCATTATGTTTCCGTTAAATAATCAATACAGTATAATCAGTTTCCTTTACACACTAGAGTTTGTGTTTCACTGATTGTTTAGCATTGGATCTATGGAGAGATGACCTCGGAATTCTCTTTGGTTTCAGGAATTTTCAGCGTTTGTACAATTTCGTCACGATATCACCGTATCCCTCTCTGACCGTTTGGAATTTGTGAATGGCTGGTATCTGCTGCTTATTATTAGTGACATCCTTACTGTGTCTGGCACTATCATGAAAATAGGAATTGAGTCTAAGGTACTAAATGCTTATTTGCCTAGGTAAATGAATACAATTTCATTAATGAAATACCTATAATTTTTTTTCTCTTACTCCCCACCCTTTTGTTTATAATAACTGGTTACATAGATTTTTTTTGCACCCTGCTTAAATCTGTGCTGGTAGCCTGTATACCGTATGCCAGCACTCCCAGGAAGTCCTATTATACTTAACAGCTGCCTTTAGAAAATGAGACCTGTACCCTACCCTGACCCCTATTGATGGATTGCTGGCCCCTCTGTGGATGGATCTGCTTGGGAACAGTTGTGGTCTGTCAGTTGATGTTTACAGTTTGGGAAAACAATAGGGGTCTGTCTTATTGCTGACTATTGCCTTTATTTTATTCGCCCCCTCTTACTGACTTTCTCTTTTTTGGCTGTGTTCTTCTATTTCCTAGACATTTGCTAGCTATGATGTATGCAGCATCCTCCTGGGGACCTCAACTTTGCTTGTGTGGGTCGGAGTTATCAGATATTTGGGCTTCTTTCAAAAATATAACGTGAGTATGTATGTATAATTTTATTTATAAAGCGCCACTTGGGTACGCAGCGCTGTACATTATAAAATACAGAGTATACAAACAAGGGGATAAGTGCAAGCCATTATACAGATAGATAAAAATTAAATTAAATACAATTTCATACATCGGTTAAGAAAGCATATATATAAATTATGTATAAATGGATATAAGTGCAACAAGCCTCGACACATTAGGAATGAGAACCCTGCCCTGAAGAGCTTACAATCTAAATGGGGGGGACAACATACAGGTACAAGTGGGGGGGATGGGTACAAAGTATCATAAGCATACAAGTGATACTTAAAACTGAAAGAACTTATTATTTTCCCCAGAGAGGCAGTGTAGAGGGAGAACAGCAAGGGTCCTAAAACCGAGCCCTGAGGGACCCCCACACTAAGCGGAACAGGAGAGGAAGTCTTATTAGCAAAAGAGACAGAGAAAGATCTGTTAGAGAGATAAGAAGACAACCACGCCGCAGCTTGATTTCGGATGCCCAGAAAATATAGAATCTGCATAAGAAGAGAGTGGACCACAGTACCAAAGGCAGCTGACAGGTCAAGGAGAATGAGGACCGAGAACTGTCCTTTGACTTTGGCAGCTTGTAGGTCATTTGAGACTTTACAGACCCATGTGGACCCGCCCACTCGAGTGTGCCGTGGCCCCGCCCACTGACGGGTGCATAAGCCCCGCCCACTCATGGGTGCATAAGCCCCACCCACTTGCTGGTGCTGTGGGCCACTCAGATCACCCAACTGTGTTAGTAGTCCTCCACACTGGTTATTGCAGATTAGTTACCTCTATCTATGCTTCCATCCCAAGCAGCATAAAATAGTGCGGGCAATCTGTTTTCTGGCCAGAAAGATTATTTCCCTAAGAAAGGTTTTGAAATACTTATCAGCAGGGGTATCGTCTAATATCCTTAGGATGCAAACCTTGGGGTCTAGACCCACCGGTGAACCCATGTAATCACGGAGAAATTGGAATATTTGTTGCCAAGAGCCTTGGATTTGCAGACAGGACCACAGGATGTGGTAGAAAGGACCTGGGGCTACTTGGCATTTTGGGCAAAGTGGACTCCATTCTGACTAGTACTTGGGGATTGGGGTTAAGTATGCTCTATTTATAATAAACATTTGGGTAAGTGTGTCTGACGCTTTGGGGGATACCAGTTGGCAGGACTTCAGGGCCTCCTTCCACTCGTCGGTCTCCCAGGATGCTTTTTTGGCTTCTGTTCTAGTTCTGACCATTGGGATTTATAATGCAAAGTAAAATGCGAGAGATTAGTTTGATGGAGTTTGGCCTCTAAGAGTTTTTAGGAGCGAATTACATTTTATATCCGTTATCAGGTTGTTAAATTGTGTTGTGAATGCATGCCTGGTCTGTAGATATGTAAAAAGCATGGAATTGCGGAGTTTAAAATCCTTCAAACAATGCAAACAAGAGTTTGGAGTATTCCCGTCTATGAGGTGGGCAAGTAGTTGGATTTCGTGATTAAACCATGTTTTGGCATAGGGAAGCGATGCAAACTCCTGAAGGGTTTTGTTGTGCTATGATGGAGTATTACTATTAATGTGTGATATGGCAAGGTGTTTAAGGGCAATGTCCCAGATTTTGAGGGCTTGTTGCAGGAGTGGGTGTGTTAGTGATATAATGGTTGTGCTGGCTCTACCTCGGGATATAAGGTATAGTATGTCTGGATATAGTTTATTTTGGGGGATATTAAGTAGTGTTAACATCCTTGCTGATTCTGTGGCTCCAGTGATAAAAATGGGATAATTGCGAGGCTATATAATATGTTTACCGTATATACTCGAGTATAAGCCGAGGTACCCATTTTTACCTCAAAAAGAAAGAAACATGATTTACTCGAGTATAAGCCGAGGGGTTGAAATGATAATCACTACTGCCTTCATACTACTGTATTTGCCCTTTAAATGGACAGCAGTAGCCCATACAGTGCACCCCCCTGGAAAGGCCCCCAAGTTCAGTGACGTAAGTAAGAGTTAAGTAAGAGAGGTCCCCCAAGTTCAGTGAGGTAAGTAAGAGAGATCCCCCAAGTTCAGTGAGGTAAGTAAGAGTTAAGTAAGAGAGGTAAGGACTCACTCGGGTCCCCCCAATCTGGCTGCCGATCGCTATGTAGAAGCAATTTTGCAAGTGTTCCGCCTGGCACTCCGCGCTGATCTGCAGGATATGTCCATACGCACGACTGTCTCACTTACTGCCTGGCGCCGAGTAGTGACATCACTACTCGGCGCGGGCAGTAGTGAGACAGGCGCCGCGTATTGACGTCCTCCTGCAGATCAGCGCGAAGTGCCAGGCGGAACACTTTCTTCTAATATAAGTTACCATAGCTTCTACATAGCGATCGGCAGCCGGAGAGTTCAAAATTATTTACTTGACCCGAGTATAAGCCGAGGTCGGGATTTCAGGCTAATTTTAAAGACTGAAAACCTCGGCTTATACTCGAGTATATACAGTAGGTTGGGAACTGCCAGGCCTCCTAGTTCTGCCGGGCACTGAAGAGTAAGCCAGTCTTCTTTATGTCTGGTTGGGCCCCAGATGAATAGTTTTGGCAGTGAATCAAGTATTTTGAAGTATTTAAAGGGGAATGTATATTGAGGAGTGCCCAAGGATATACAGGGCCTTTTGGCAACAGTATCATTTTGATGAGGTCGGCTCTACCGTGACACCCTGCGGAAGTTTACTCCAGATTTGTATTTTGCCTTTGATGGTTTGAATTAGGGTTTCCATGTTGAGCGCTACGTAATCCTGTGGGTTCCTTGTAATTTGGATGCCTAAATATTTGATGGCCGCCACTCTGTTACATTTTATTTAATTTAAAATAAGTTCTATTAACTACCTCTTAAATGCTCCCAAGGACTCCCCTCACTGCCATGGCCATAGCCAAAGTGAAGGTTGAGTAGCTGGAAATCTACCTAGAATTTGAATTAAATGTTTTTTCTTTACCCTATGGACTACTGGTGATTATTGTTGCTGTCTGTTCATTTGTTTCACGCAGATCCTTATAATTACATTGCGTGTTGCTCTCCCTAATGTGATCCGTTTCTGTGTCTGTGTGGCCGTGATCTACTTGGGATACTGTTTCTGTGGCTGGATTGTGCTGGGCCCCTATCATGTTAAGGTAGGCTATTCTGTTCAAGTTCCTACTGCGGAACATTCCTCAATTATTTCTTTTAGTGCTGTTCACTCTTTCTGCTGTTAGTAATTTCAGCTATTTCTTATCTTCATCCTTCCTTCTTCTATCTATTCCATTTCTCCTTCTTTTACAGTCTCATTTTCCATTGGAATCTTCTCTTTTACTGTTTATACAACTTTTAATTTTTATTCTTATTTTATCTCCAGATCCCCGACTCACACTGCCATTTTATATATTGTCTTTTAGTTCCGCACCCTCTCCATGGTGTCCGAGTGCCTCTTCTCTCTTATTAATGGCGATGATATGTTTGTCACCTTTTCCGAAATGCAGAATAGCAGCTATTTGGTGTGGGTGTTCAGCCAGCTCTACCTATACACCTTCATCAGCCTCTTTATATATATGGTGCTCAGCCTTTTCATAGCCTTAATTACAGGAGCCTATGAGACTATTAAGGTAATTGATAATATAACAGAGTAATACATTGGAATATTTTTCTCTCCCTCTTTTCTCTTGAATAATGTCATTGGCTTGTAATACCATAAGGTGGTTAGATCCTAGTTTCTAGGATAGAAATGTAATGTGTTCTATAGAATTTAGTAGAAACTGAATATACATTTGGCTGCTTGTGCCCACTTAATTTATTAAAAAAAAAGGCCCTACCATCATAAATAGTAAGCACTAGTGTTTTCACTTGTAAACACTAAATTTTCCAGTAGGTTGGGGAAAATTTTAGTAGGTACAGGAACTTTACTTTTACGTTTAAGAGGAAAATATACTTCTGGTTAATTTCTTAGTTTCCAAAGCAGCCCTTAAATTGGTATGTTCGCCCTTACAACAAAAAAATGGTACATTTTCAGTCAATCAAGGCTGTGACTGCTGACATCACAACCAATGACTGACTGCTGGTTTACCTGCTGCCTCCTCTGCACATGCTCAAGCATATAAAAAGCTCTTAGAGCAGAGGGAGGAGGCAGATACTTTTGCCAGAAAAGAATAGAGTGTATCATTAAATATCTGGTTACAAATGCATATAATTAAAGGGTATGTCCACCCCTAAAATTGATTTTTAATATGCTGCTCCCCCATGTCCCCCAGCCCCAACCGCATAAATATTTTTTTCAGAAAGCCCCCCAAACTCTTACTTACCTCCCCTCGTTCCTCCGCCGCACTGCCGGCCCTCTGCTTGCGAGAATGCAAGCTGAGGGGCGGGACCGGCAGTCGCGTCTTTGATTGGCTGAGCGGCAGCCAATCACGGACGCGGCTGCCGGTCATTCAGTGCAGCGGAGGAAAGCGGAGAGGTAAGTAAGAGTTTGGGGAGCTTTTTGAAAAAAAAAAATATGCGGTTGGGGCTGAGGGACATGGGGGAGCAGCATATTAAGGGGGTTTTGCGCTAGGGGGAGGGATAGTAGAACGGGAGGGAGAGGGGGGAGGGAGGGGGAGAAGGGCTGCAGTGTGCGCATGGCAAATATCTACCGGAGGCAAGATAGCAGGCAGAGCCCTGCTATCCTCCTGGTGGTTAGTTTTGGGACTTTGGGGGGGGGTTTACAGGAGAACCCTATGGAGCTGGGATGTGAGGTAAGGATTAAACTACACTACATGGTGGGGCCAGTAGTTGGGGGGATTATAGTTTTGGGGGTGGACATGCCCTTTAAATGGTAAAAATAGCAATTGGGGTTGTGGGCAGATAACTGGCAAGTCACACTTTTTTTTTTTTTTTTTTTAAGGGTGGACATGTCCATTAAGTAAATGATATAACTTCTAAAATATAAACAATCACAGTTCATGTCCTAATAAGGTGGGAATTGCCTTTTTGATTTTAGTTGGTATTAAGCTAAGCAAACGGCATAAAACATCACATTTGTTCTGTTTCAGTGTCAGAATTCAGGAGAATCGAACAGCACTGACTCCAATGCTCTTTATCAGTACATAGCGGAATGCAAAGACAGTCCCAGCTCTGGCAAATTCCGTTCTGCCAGTAGCACCAATTGCTCCTTGTTTTGCTGCTGCAGTAATCCGTAAGTGTATATATAGTCTATCTGTAATTAGTTATATGGAATTGTGTTGTTGTATTGTAAAAATGCACTATGCCTGTATATTGCTTTATTATAATATAGTGGTCATAGTTTTAAATATTTAGAAGGGATAGTCTGGTAACAGCCTCATTGTTGTGCGTTTTCTATGCTGGCGAAAAGGGCAACTCCGCCGCACTGCCAGGCCCTCTGCTTGCGAGAAAATGCAAGCAGAGGGGTGGGACCTGCAGTCGCGTCTGTGATTGGCTGAGCTGCAGCCAATCACGGACGCGGCTGCCGGGAGTTCAGTGCGGCGGAGGAAAGAGGGAAGGTAAGTAATGTTTGGGGCACTTTCTGAACTTAAAACTATAGCGGTTGGGGATGGGGGGACAGGGAGAATATTATATATAAAGGTTTTTATGCTAGGGGGAGGGAATCTAAATCGGGAGGGGGAGGGAGTGCGCATGCCACACTTCTCCCTGGGGAGACAGGATGCAGAGTCCTATATGGACTCTGCAGTACTCCTGGTGGGCGTTTTTTTGGACTTTAGGGGGGATAGCAGAAGAACCAGATGGAGCTGGGATTTAAGGTAAGGATTAAACTCTACACAATGGGCCCAATAGTGGGGGGGGATTATAGTTTTGGGGGTGGACATGCCCTTTAAGAATTTATAGAACAGATTCAAGCTCCATAATGGCTGAACAGAGACACATTTTACTTGGAAATACTATATATTTTGTTTGAAAATGCAAATCTGCATTTTTCATATGTGACTAGCTCCCTCTTTTAACAGATGAGGTTTCAAACAATATCAAAGACCATATCAAGATGTGCATTGTAAAGTGGCTTTATGCTCAGACTCCTCCCCCTTCACATCACTCTTGTAGTTTGCTTACACATGTGTCTTTATTCCAGGCCCAACTCTGATGAAGATTCAGGAATCATCAACTGACGTCCTCTGCTCCATTTCACAGACTGGGCTTGATGGCTTTTGAGTAGTGGGGATCAAATGATTTTAATTTTGTTTTATTCTTCAAAACATATTGTTTTGTATAAGTTGAAGATCAGGATTTCAGTAAGTTTTTAATTTTCACAACAGGGACCTCTCTGTTCCTTGGCCATTTTTTTACAAGTTAAGAACATGACTTGAAACGATTTACACTGGAACGCTGGGCTGCGCTAGAGACTTTCTTAAGCATGGAAGCCTGGACATTAGTAGTGGAGATACTCTGCAGTGACCTTACAACCATCAATCTCTAGCATTGCTGGCCGTAAATAAAGGTATACACTGACCGTGCATCTGGTCAGTAAATTTTAAGCAAGTTTTATTATGAAAGATATTCTTTTTATTATAGAAAAGAATGTATGTCTGTGTGTGTGTGTCTGTATATAAATGGGAGAATGTGTCTTACTAATGGAAAAAAAAAACAGACCTCTGACAAAGGCAAACTATAAAGTGACTTTAGTTAAGGCTTAGTCTGGTGTGAAATGGAGAGAGAAGAGGGAAATGGTTTTTGAATCCAAACTTGATGGGTTGGAGTGGAAAAAAGCCAAGAAGATGTGATTGGAAGATGCGGAGCATCTGGGAGATAACATCTTATCATCTGATGGATTTAGTGTGTGAGGAACGTGACCTCCAGGAGACCACCACCAGGGTGATGTCACTATGCTGCTGACAATTGATTTGTTCATGTGACACTTTTATGGTCTTTGATTTTTTTAATGTTTTTTTTAATGATCTTGTATCTGATTCATAATAAAGTGTCACGGACTGATCCATAGACATTAGTTTCTTTTGTTTTTTATGTGTTGATACAATAACTGTTTTCTTGAACCAGACAGTGTAGGTATTGTGTTCCTTGCTCAGTGTGGAAAGTTGCTACTGTTTAGTCCAGGGATTTTCAAATGGTGTGCCTCCAGATGTTTGAAAACCACAGCTCCCAGCATTCCCTGGTTTCCCTCTGTAGTTAAGGAATGTTAGGAGCTGTAGTTTCAAACATCTGGAGGCACACCGGAATCCCTGGATTAGTCCGCATTGTACAGAGCTGTTTCATGTGTTTTCATTTTATCAAACGGTGATATTGAGAATACATTGTACTTTCTAAAAGGATGCACCCCCGATTTGTTTACCTTGTCCACATCCTATAGTACTTGTCTTTTATTATCTCCACTTTCTTGTATTGATTGCAGAATGTAAATTTTTTTTTTGCTGTGGAAAGAGCTGCCCACACACGGCATTCTTAGCTTTATCCAATCATATATGGGCTTATTTAGTAGGAAGTGCAAATGTTTGCCTGTGCTATTGATCTGCAGCGATTATTTATATGTTATCTGATTGGTTGCTGCAGATATACCATATATTCAAGTATAAGCCAAGGTTTTCAGGCTTTAAAATAGCCTGAAAACCGAATCTCCGCTTATACTCGGGCCACTTACCTCAGTGTGAACTGTGGCTGACTTCGCTACTTGGTGCCTGTCTCACTTCCCGGCGCCGAGTAGTGACGCCCAGCGGGCAGATACGGAGCAAGCAGCCGGATTGCACACTGAAGTAAGAGGATTGAAGACTGCCCAGGCTAGTTAACACTGAACTTGGGGGTTACAGTAATCCCATACAGTAACCCCCAATTCCTTGGCACTGCAGATGTTTGGAAACTACAAGTCCCAGCAACTAAAGCATGCTGGGATTACTGTCCATTTAAAGGGCCCACCAATGGCTCAAAGCAATACAGAATCAGGAGGATGGTATTATTTAAAACTTTGCCTTTTGATTCTGCGTTGTTCTGAGGCTTTAGTTGCCCTTTAAAAGGACAGCAGAATTCCCTCACAGTAGTAGCCATACTGGATTTGGCTATTACTGTATGGGAATTCTGATGTCCATTTAAAGGGCAACTAAAGCCTCAGAACAACGCAGAATCAGAAGGCAGTAGTGGTCAATTTCAACCCTCCTCTTATACTCGAGTCAATCAGGTTTTCCTAATTTTTGAGGATATACGGTAAATATGACAGCTTTGCATTACTCATAAGCGCTTTGGTTCCTGACCCACAAGCTTTCGATCCATAAACCAAACGATATACTGTCGGTCAGTAAGAGAATATTTGGGGTGTGGCCTATTAAACACCACATGTTCGTTCAAAATGTACCACCATGCCTGACTGACCAAAATATTGCACTGGGTGGTCCATCAGATTAAAATATTGTTCCATGTGTTTCACACCTCAGACAAACAAGTAGAACTAGAGGAGAAACCTTAGTGTAGCTGAAACAGATCCCATTTTAAATATAGGCATTATCTGTGACCGTTATTACTTTTTAACTAGTACATAAACTGAGCCAAATCATTTCCCAACCAATCACACATTTATAAGGACTAGAACTCGGAAATGGTCTCCGATCGTACTTTTGAGAATTTTCGAACGTTCAAGGCTATTTTAGAAAATTGTCGAAAATATCTACGTACTTTTAAAAAAGTATAGAAAATTTGTTTCCGAATTTGGGATCTTCCGGATTCTCCTGAGATCTGGGAATCCGAAAACACAAGGAAACGAGTGAGTTTCGACAATCTCTAATAAGGATTAATTTACCACCAATCTTAAATCTGCTTTTTTCCCCCCTTCTTCTTTCCCCCTGACTTCTGTTTTTTTTTTTTTTTTTTTTTTTTGCTCTGGGAGTTTTACTTTTTAATGGGAGCGGGGCACAGTTAGAACTGTCAATCACCCAGTTAGAACTGTCAATCACCCAGACCCTCCCCCTGGCACATTACATTTCTCTCACTGCATGGCTAATTGATTCAGCATTAAGATTGTGAAAAGGAATAATCTGTTGCTCCTACAGCTAAAATAAAATCTTATTTGATTCAAGCAGTGATAACAGCTGCCGGTGCTGCTTACCTTACCATAGCAAAGCAGTTTTACTTTCACTATAACAAAATCCCTGGGTGAATGCTATTGGCTGTTTGACAGTGATTATCTCCACTGCACATGCTCCACACTCTAGCTGTGTCTCAGTTTTGGGAGGGGGTGGATACAGAGAGGACACATACTAACTAGGAGTGAGCTGAACAGGACATGAGGAGATCTAATGACGGAGCACTGAGAGCAAAAAGCGATCAAGTTCCTGACAGCACTAAAAATATGGAAATGTATAAAGGTAAGTCATCTTTTCACTTAAGTGTTTTTTTTTATAACATTGTTCAAATGTTTATAATTCGCTCTTATACAGAAAAGAAACATGAAAGAATAAAAATAAAGCAGTTTTTGTACATAAAATTTGGTGTCATTCCTTGTACATAAGTCATTGGCATTACATAGCTATGAGTGGGTTACACCCCGCCGATGCCTTTTAGAGGGTCTATTGTGGGGCGGCTATGTAGCTGATATTGTGGTACTCCTTTTGGTGTATTTTGATGGGAGGGAAATGGGGTAGTGGAGTAGCTTAAGAGCGCACGGGGCCCCCCTTTTTGCATATTGCTGCAGTTTGGTTTTATGGTGGATGCTTTTTTTTTGTTGAGGTTAGTTATGGTGGTGGACTTAATTATGTCTGGGATGGGGGTTTGGATATGGGTGTGGTTTGACACCACAGGTTATTTATGATCGTGGGGCCCCGGGCCCTCCCCGCCACGCACACAAAGTTACTTTGCGGGTTCTTGTGTGGTTCCCCTCTTGTCTCTGGTTCTCCATAGGGAGGAGGGAGGGGAAGGGGTAAGGAGGGGAGGGGGGGTTGGGTGGGGGGGTTGGTTTTGTACCTTTATTGACTCCTTTGGTTGAGGTTAGGCATCGGCAAAGTGAGATAGTATTTTTAACATTTTAAATATTAACATATTAACACAACTTAACATTTAACAACAATGCATTGGTGATTTAGGTCTGTATGTCTTGTGGTTGTCGGACAAGTATATCCTCGAGGGCATATATTTGGTTGATGTTTGTTGTGGTTGTTTTCTTGAGAGGTTTCTGTTGCCCTGCATGGGTATTGTCAGTCCGATTTGGTGTTGGTGTGGTGTCACAAGGTAGTTTCGGTGGTCTTTATGGTTTGGAGCGGTCAATTTTGTTTTGTTGTAGTTGGTTTGTTGTTTCACCGGGGATTAGGTTGTGTAGGAGACAGTTGGGGAGTATATAAGATTTTGACCCTATTATTGGGTTCTTATATTGTAAGGGTAAGGTTCAGACCGTGAGCACTCCCAGGGTGTGGCGAAGATCCACCTCGCAGTACCATTGTGTATATCTAAATTTGTTCATTATAAGATCAATTTCGGTTTTGGAGCAGGTTTCCTCTATGAAATATCTCCAGGTTTCTAAGAAGTTTTCTACATGTTTACTTTTTTCTAGATTAAGTTCGGAGTCCAATTTTTCCATGTATAGGATTTGGGTTAGAACCTGGATCACTTCGGTTACTGTTGGTGGAGTGGCTCTCAACCAGTGTTTTAGAATTAGTCTTTTGGAAGCTAGAATTGTTAAATGGATGAGTCTTTTTTGATTGGATTTTATCTGTAGGTGGGGTTTGCCCTCACCCCGGGAGTCGCCCACTCTTGGGGGGGTCTGAGTAGTGAAATAAAGTAGAGGGTTCAGTTGACACTGTGTTTTACAAACTTCGTATGAATTCATTTATCCCTTTCCAGAAGTTGTTGGTCTTGGGCAATTCCACATACGTGGAGAACGTTCGCGTTTGGTGTCTGACACCTGGGGCATTGTAGTGGGGGGGTAGTTGGGTTGGTGAATTGAGGTATGGGGCGTTAAATGCCTGTATGCCCGTGGAATAGTTTGAATTGTGTTTCTCTCCAGATTTCAGATTTGACCAGTTTTCTCAGTGTTTGATAACCTTCTATAATGTGTCCAGTGTATTATTGATACCCAATTCTTTGTCCTTTGTTCAAGTTGGTATTTGATAATGGTTTAGCCATTGCTAGTTGATTGTTTTGTAGCAGTCTGATAGGCTTAAGTTGCTTAGTTAGCCATGTATGAGCATTCGAGGGTTTTTTGAGTGCTGGTGTTAGGTTTTGTACCTTACTTGTGCAATAGTGTTTTATCTATGTTTAAGATCTCCAGGTTTCTAAGAAGTTTTCTACATGTTTACTTTTTTAAGATAGTTGGAAGTCCAATTTTTCCATGTATAGGATTTGGGTTAGAACCTGGATCACTTCGGTTACTGTTGGTGGAGTGGCTCTCAACCAGTGTTTTAGAATTGGTCTTTTGGAAGCTAGAATTGTTAAATGGATGAGTCTTTTTTGATTGGATTTTATCTGTAGGTGGGGTTTGCCCTCACCCCGGGAGTCGCCCACTCTTGGGGGGGTCTGAGTAGTGAAATAAAGTAGAGGGTTCAGTTGACACTGTGTTTTACAAACTTTAGCTATGAATTCATTTATCCCTTTCCAGAAGTTGTTGAGTCTTGGGCAATTCCACATTACGTGGAGAACGTTCGCGTTTGGTGTCTGACACCTGGGGCATTGTAGTGGGGGGGTAGTTGGGTTGGTGAATTTGAGGTATGGGGCGTTAAATGCCCTGTATGCCCTGTGGAATAGTTTGAATTGTGTTTCTCTCCAGATTTCAGATTTGACCATGTTTCTCAGTGTTTGATAACCTTCTATAATGTTGTCCAGTGTATTATTGATACCCAATTCTTTGTCCCATTTGTTCAAGTTGGTATTTGATAATGGTTTAGCCATTGCTATGTTGATTGTTTTGTAGCAGTCTGATAGGCTTAAGTTGCTTAGTTAGCCATGTATGAGCATATCGAAGGGTTCTTGTTTGAGTGCTGGTGTTAGGTTTTGTACCTTACTTGTGCAATAGTGTTTTATCTATGTTTAAGATCTCCAGGTTTCTAAGAAGTTTTCTACATGTTTACTTTTTTCTAGATTAAGTTCGGAGTCCAATTTTTCCATGTATAGGATTTGGGTTAGAACCTGGATCACTTCGGTTACTGTTGGTGGAGTGGCTCTCAACCAGTGTTTTAGAATTGGTCTTTTGGAAGCTAGAATTGTTAAATGGATGAGTCTTTTTTGATTGGATTTTATCTGTAGGTGGGGTTTGCCCTCACCCCGGGAGTCGCCCACTCTTGGGGGGTCTGAGTAGTGAAATAAAGTAGAGGGTTCAGTTGACACTGTGTTTTACAAACTTTAGCTATGAATTCATTTATCCCTTTCCAGAAGTTGTTGAGTCTTGGGCAATTCCACATTACGTGGAGAACGTTCGCGTTTGGTGCTGACCTGGGCATTGTAGTGGGGGGGTAGTTGGGTTGGTGAATTTGAGGTATGGGGCGTTAATGCCCTGTATGCCCTGTGGAATAGTTTGAATTGTGTTTCTCCCAGATTTCAGATTTGACCATGTTTCTCAGTGTTTGATAACCTTCTATAATGTTGTCCAGTGTATTATTGATACCCAATTCTTTGTCCCATTTGTTCAAGTTGGTATTTGATAATGGTTAGCCATTGCTATGTTCATTGTTTTGTAGCAGTCTGATAGGCTTAAGTTGCTTAGTTAGCCATGTATGACATATCGAAGGGTTCTTGTTTGAGTGCTGGTGTTTTGTACCTTACTTGTGCAATAGTGTTTTATTTGTGCATATTCTAGGAAATGTGCGTTTGGTAGGTGGTATTGTTTTGAAGTTCATACCATGTGAGGGAGTCTGTCTCAGTGTGTAGCAAGTCTTTCATTGTTATATATTTTTGTTTCCATAGTTTGAATCCCTTGGATTGTTGGGCTGTGGGAAGGTCGGGTGTTTGTGGATTGGCATATCGGGAGAAATTGTGCAGGTAGCTTATATGCTTTTCTGAGGGTTCTCCAGGTAAGTATGGTGTCCTTAAGGGTGAGCATGTGTCTGTGTGTGGGAGGTATTTGTTGAATGGAGCAGTGTAATAATGCTTTCAGGAATATGGTTTGGCTAATTCTGTTTCAAGATGTATGTTTGAGATTGTGAGCTGTCATTTCCAGTCACTATGTGTCTACAATTGCTGCTAGCTTTTAGGTTCTGGGGTTTGGGAAGTTGGATCCTCCTTGTTTGTGGGGAAGTTGTAATTTGGCTAGGCTATGCGTGGTTTGCGTCCGTTCCATAGGAATTTGTGTGAAGGTTTTATTGAGTGTTTGGACGTCTTTGTGTTTGAGGAGGAGAGGGATCATCTAAGGGGATAAAGCAGTTTGGGAAAGCTTATCATTTTTATCAAGTGGCCTCTTCCCAAGAAGGAGTGGTAGATTTTTCCAGTTTGCAGTTCCCTATAGATTTTGTTTAAGATCGTGGGAAGTTTAGTGTGTATAGTGAAGAAGGTGTAGAGCCTATTTTTATGCCTATATAGGTGATGTGAGATTTTGTTGTTTGTATAGGTGAGTGAAGGCCAGGTCCTTTGGATTGTGGGCCTAATGGGATGAATTCTGTTTTATCTAGATTTGTGCGGAATCCTGAAAAGTCTCCGAACTCCGTGAGTTCCTGTATTATTGTTGGGATGGCTATGTTGGGATTTTGTAGAAAATTAGTAGGTCGTCTGCAAAGAATATTGATTTTAGTTTGGAGTTTCCTATGGATATTCCTTCCCAAGTTGTGTGTTGTTCTAGGTATATAGAGAGTGGTTCTATTGCTATATTGAAGAATGGGGGCATCCTTGTCGAGTGCCTTTTTGTAAGGGAATTTGGTTGATAGGTGTCCAGGGAGGGATTTTCTTGCTGATGGTTTCGTATAGTTAGCTTTCAAGAGCTGATAAATGCACCTGAGAATTTCATTTTTTCCAATACTAGGAAAAGCCAGTTCCATTGTACATTATCAAAGGCCTTTTCGGCATCTATTGTGAGTATCCCATTTGGTTTGTGAGGGTCTGTTTTGTGTCTAGTCCAAGACTGTCAGTACTTTCCTGATGTTTACTATTCCCATCTACTTTGACAAATCCAACTTGGTTCTGGTTTATGATGTGTGGGAGTATCATTGCTAGTCTTTCTGCCATTAGTTTGGATAGGATCTTTGCATCTACGTTTATGAGAAGATAAGTCTATAGGATTCTGGTTTTGTAGGGTCTTTGCCTTTTTTTGGTAGGATTTTAATATGTGCTTCTTGACTGGTTGGCATATGTTGGCCGGTGTTTAGAACTTTGTTGTATAGTTGTGTTAGTGTCTGGGAGATGTGGGGAGATAAGATTTTTATAAAATTCGCTGGTAAGGCCATCAGGGCCTGGGGCCTTGTTTGTATGTAGTTTTGTTATTGTGTTTGTTATCTCTTCTGTCTTTATTGCGGCGTTGAGTGTTTCCAGTTGGGTTGTGTGATGGATGGTATGTGATTGTGATAGCCAGGTTTCTCCAGAGGGTGTGGGGGTGGGTTGGGAATATAAGTTGGAGTAGAATTGTGCGAAAGTGGAGCAGATTTCTTTCGGTTTGGTGGTTATGTCCCCTTAAGGGTTTTGATTCTCGCTATTGTGGGGATTTGGATTTACCCTTCGCTAGTCTAGCTAGGAGTTTGCCTGCTTTGTTCCCATATTTGTAGTATGCGAGTTGGTGGTAGGACCATTTGAAGGCATTGTGTCGTTGGAACCATAGATCAGATTCTGCTTTAAGTGAGGTCCATTTTTGTTTGTCCATTTGTGAGAGTGTTTGTTTGTATTTAGTGTATGCTTGCGGACTTTTGTGCTTGCTCTACATATTGTTTTGGGTGTGTCTTTTTTAGTTTAGAGGTGTATGAGGTGATTTCCCCTCTTAGTACAGCTTTGCCTGCTTCCCAGAAAGATCTTCGTTAGTGCTGTGTTGTTGATTTGTGTCTAGGTATTTTTCCCAGCTGTTCATAAGCATTAGTTGGAAGTCCTTATTGTTTGAGAGATTTGTGGGGAATCTCATTGATATTGTTGTCTTTTGGTGTTGAATCCATGATGTCTAGGGATATGGGTGCATGGTCTGAAATTTGTATTCAAGGATGTTGTTTTGGTGATGTTGGGTATCAGGGTTTGTGAGCAGAGGAGGTGGTCTAGTCTGGGCATGGAGTTGTGAGTTAGTGATACAAGTATAGTCTCTGTCGGTGGGGTGGTACAGTCTCCATGCGTCAACTAGTTTGTCGTTTCTATAAATGTTTTGAGTGTTGTATCTGTACCTCTGGTTGTTGGTGAGTTGTGTGTTCTGTCTTCTTGTGGACGGGAGAGTACCAGGTTGAAATCGCCTCCTACAATGGTTTTACCTCATTTTCTGTTGTACCCATTTTGTAACTTCTTGTAGGAAGGCCTTTTGTTTGGAATTGGGAGCATATATGTTGGTAATCGTTAAGTTTTGGTCGCCTTGTTGGCGTAGAGTTCGAGATTCTACCTTGGTTGTCTGACCTATGGGAGGCAACCGTAATTGGGAGAGATTTCTAATTAATGTTACGACTCCGGCTTTATTTTTTATTGCTCCCGATCCAAATGCCTGGCCCACCCACTGTTTACACATTTTATGGATGTCTTCCTGTCCCAGGTGGTTTCCTGTAACAGGGCCACATCTGCATGTAATTAGTTGAGGTGTCTTAGGACTATGGAGCGTTTTGCCGGGGACATAAGTCCCTTAACATTCCATGATACGATCCTAATGTCTATCGGTGTGTTTTATATGGATTCATTGTTGTGGCCATTATCTGGGTTGTTGTAGGGCAGCTATTTGCCTTTGCTTTGTAGTGATGGAGGTACGATTGTTTGTATGGGCTAGCCGGTGAAATCCAGTCGGATTTTGATGTGTACCAGGGACGAAGGCAGTTTGTTTATGTGTAGCAGTTTCTGTCAGCCTTATTGCATCCATATTAAATATATGGACAACAGTAGAGGTCCCCCCACTGTTTGTGCCTTTGTGGATGTCTTCCCATCCCAGGCAAGTGTTTTGTAGTAGTTATATTCCGTAAACCGGATTATTGTAAGGCCGTGTTTGCCTTTGACTTATGTTGTTGTAGTTGAATATGTTTAGGTGTGTGTGTCGGTGAAACCTGTGAGGTTTTGTGTGTATAACGCTATATCTAGCATTGCTTGTCAACCATGTTACATTGTATGCATTGTAAACTTTAAAAACATTGAACACAATATAAACCATAAAAACAGTAAAACCATAATAACAATATTAACATTTTTGGCATTATAGGGACCATTGGTGGGTTTCAGGTTCATGTGGACTTGGATGAGTCCTTTGTGTTAGTGTGGTCACATTGGTGGTATTGGGGGGCGCATCTTTGGGAGTTTGCGTCCCGTAGACCTCCTTTTTTCCATCAGGGATGTGACGAGTGGTGTTTGGGTTCACTCCTTATGGTGAATAGTTCATAGTGGGGCTGGGAAAAAGGGTCTTTACAGTTGTTATGAGATTGGCTTGAGTGTGGGGTGTTACAGTACTCACGGTTTTGGGGATCGTGGTTGGTTGGAGATTGGAGGATTTTAAAGGAGTGATGGTGGGTATTCCTTCTTGTATGGTTTTCTGGTTGCGCCTGGTTAGTTTGGCTGTTGTCTGTATTGGGGGGATCCTTTTGAGATTTGTCAAGGTATGGATTACGGTTGATTAGAGTTCTCCATCTAGTTAGGATATATGTTGAGTGGTTAATGTTCTGTTGGGTCATGTGTTTGGTTTCGTTCCAGTTGTCACATTAAGCCTTTAGATCAGTTCAGTCCGGTGTGTCGGTGTGTGTTTGGGGATCGTTGGGCTGTGTTGGGTTGGGAGCCCTGGTGTCTCCGCTTGTTTAAGAAGTAGGTTTCTGCGTCGTCAGGGTCTCTGAATGTCAGCGGTGGGCCTCCTTGTATCAGGACTTTTAGGGTCGCTGGATACTGGAGGGTGAATCTTGTTTGCTGGGCGTAGAGTGCAGAGCAAATTTTGCTAAATGCTCTTCTCTTTTTCGCTAGCTCAATTGAGTAATCAGCAAATATTAGGAGTTTGTTTGTCCAAGTGTGAGTTCCCCTTTTGCTCTGAATGCCCGCTGCAGGGCTACTTTGTCTGCGTAGTTCAGGTACTTCACAATAACTGGACGTGGTCTTGTGTTCTTGTTTTTCTGGATTTGGGGAGCCTATCCTATGTGCTCTTTCGAGTTGCAGATCTTTTGTAAGCCCAGAGCCTGTGGAATTTCGTGAGCGCATAGTTCCATGACGCTAATGGCCGCACTGATTCCGGTATTCCTATGATGCGTAAATTATTGCATCTCGATCTATTTTCAAGATCGTCGATCTTATCTTGTAGCCGAATGATTTCATCTCTATGTGAGACTGTATCCTGTGCTATTTTGTCGAGGAATTCCTCCGTTTGAAGAATTCTTTGTTCCGCTTCAGCTATGCGGCCTAGTTGAGGCGGCTAGGTCTTGTCGCAGTGGTTGGATTGCTTTGGTTATCGCTTCTGCGACCGTTACTGTATATCTGGTAGCAAGGTTCGACCTCCCGCCTGTGCCAGCCGATTATGGCTCCGGGGTCGGTTGCGTCTAGGTTGGGCTCCAGTCCATCGATGTTTGGGTTGGTGTTAGGCCTCCAGATTGTAGGTCGGAATCATGTGTAGGTGAGTGTCTTCGGTTTGTCCTTTTTGACATAACGGTCCATCACCGGGTACTCGGGTGTTTCAGAGAACGTTTGTGATGCTTTTTTCAGAGCGATGTATCAGCCCGGCGTGTTTTAGCAGATCTTTTTTAGGAGTGAAAGTCAGAGCGGTAGTCTTTTACATGTGTCTCTGGCGGCGCCGGAACCGGAAGCCCACTTTAGTTAGTTTTGTCTGAATCTAAACCTGAGGTCTTAGCAGCTAATTCAAAATCCCCCATAATAGTGCTATTTCGGCATGCTCTTAGATATTGGCCCATGGGGATCCCCCTGAGGAGACTTGTGGGTTGCATACTGTCTGCGTGATGAGGAGGATTGCCCGAAGTTACGGTAATCAATCGTTAACATGACTTAAGACACAACTAACGGCAGTTCCGATGGTACATAATAACTGTCTCGCAACTGCCGCAACCATGTTCTGAGCCGATAACAGTTCTTCAAGATGTAATCTCTAACACCAGCAGATAGCTGGGCGTTAAAGATTTGCAAAAGGCAAGCTCCTTTCACAATGCACTGAGAGCCATTGCCTAAAGGGGGCAATAGAGAGCCATAGTGTCTCAGTATAAGCCCTGATGTTCTGTTATGAATCACATCAATTTCACAGAACTACGGTCAGAAGATTCCATAGTTATTGCAAACTGTACGCCAGTCAATTTATTGCAGTCCTATTCTATTAATTGTATTGTCCGGTAGTTACCACAGCGTGTTTGGTACATTATAATATTTATTATTCATCAAATTACAGAAATGAATCATCTGACTTTGTTTACTACAAAAATATTTTTAGAAAACTGTAAACTTTAAATGAGCTCAAATGTATTCATACCAAATATAAGGCGCTCAAAATTTGTCAGGTCCTGAATAGGAGATATTCACCAATTCTAGAGTTCTTCCTTCCTGAACTTCCAATTAGCATCCGTCAGTCACGGCCAATGAGCTTCTAAAGAGCTCTTAAAGTCAGAAAGTGTAAATATTCAGGACCAGGGCTAGCGAAGAAGAAAATCTCCCATTTGGGACCCCAGCGAAACTGTCAATATATCATCTTGAGGTTGTGGGGGGTGGTGGTCCTCATGTTTGCTATGAAGTTGTGTGTGTATTGGGGTTGGGTTGGTTGGAATGTCCCTTTAAATAGACGATAGGTTAAAACTCTTCAATAGCAACATTGTTTCAAATTCCCTGTAGTTCTGAGGGCTTATGGCATTTCCTGATTTTTGCAGATCCTCCTTCCTTCTAACATGACTGCTCAGCCTTAAATACAGAGAGATCAAGGGCAATTCATCCTGTAGTTACCTGACAGTTCTGAGATCCAGCTTTCTATTAGTTAGCATTTATAGTATAGCTCTATTCTCAACGTATTTATCACAAGTGTGTTTTAGGGAACTTGTGGCACATTTCTAAACACTCCCTGAATTTATCCATTGGTTCATGGGACAGCAACTTTCCCGTATCCTTTTACAAATGTAATTAATTTTTATGTGGCAATTAAGGTCGTTCCAGGCTCCGTATTTGGTTTCTACACAGTTTTCTTGACCATCTATATTATTAGGTTCCCCAGAGTTCCAGAGCTGTGGACAAACAATACAGTCAGGTTATAGTGTTTATATCTGCAATATGCAACATTAATGTTGTATGAGACCAAAGGCTTTGTATGTAATGAAGAATGTTAGCAAATAGAGGGATATTAAACAATCCCCAACAGTATAGATTATTGGACCAGTATAGTGCAAACATTACACCACCCACTTTACAACAGACAAATCACATGGTTTGCCAAAATAGTGTTTTGGATGTCATTGGACTGATATATATCAGCATGTTATTGGATGTATTATTAACCAAATTTTATTATTGCCTCCATTCTGGCAGAGCAACTGGCTCCTGGTAAAATATATATAGAATAGAATAGTATACATCCTCACAGAGTGCAACTAGTAACCCAATTATATAATACACACAAAAGAATTAGAAGCCTAGTGCACATCAATTGAACGAATTACATTTTGTATTACCATTTATTGCCGACTTAAAAAGCTTGCCCTTCTCTCTGGATAAATTAAAGTAATTGTTAGATAACTTGGCCAAATATTGTAAGCCCAGCAACCGCTTCAAGGTTTGCTTTATTCTGCTGGGTCCTAACGTTAACCTTTTTACCATAGTAAGCTGGCTCCTCCCTTCATGCAGTCACCAGGTTTGTGACTGCTGACATGGCAACCAATGATTGACTGCTGTTTCCCCTGCATGCTCCACTGCACATGCAGTGACCATAAAAACAATGCAGATACCTTTGCCAGAATAAAAGAATTTATCATAAAGTTTTCTAGGTACAATGCTTGTAATAAACTGGTTAAATAGCAGTTGGGGTTGCAGGAAGTTTCACACCCCGGGAGTCGCCCACTCTTGGGCAATTCCCATTACGTGGAACGGTTCGCGTTTGGTGTCTGACACCTGGGGCATTGTAGTGGGGGTAGTTGTTGGTGAATTTGAGGTATGGGGCGTTAAATGCCCTGTATGCCCTGTGGAATAGTTTGAATTGTGTTTCTCTCCAGATTTCAGATTTGACCATGTTTTCAGTGTTTGATAACCTTCTTAATGTTGTCCAGTGTATTATGATACCCAATTCTTTGTCCCATTTGTTCAAGTTGGTATTTGATAATGGTTTAGCCATTGCTTAGTTGATTGTTTTGTAGCAGTCTGATAGGCTTAAGTTGCTTAGTTAGCCATGTATGAGCATATCGAAGGGTTCTTGTTTGAGTGCTGGTGTTAGGTTTTGTACCTTACTTGTGCAATAGTGTTTTATCTATGTTTAAGATCTCCAGGTTTCTAAGAAGTTTTCTACATGTTTACTTTTTTCTAGATTAAGTTCGGAGTCCATTTTTTTCCATGTATAGGATTGGGTTAGAACCTGGATCACTTCGGTTACTGTTGGTGAGTGGCTCTCAACCAGTGTTTTAGAATTGGTCTTTTGGAAGCTAGAATTGTTAAATGATGAGTCTTTTTGATTGGATTTTATCTGTAGGTGGGGTTTGCCCTCACCCGGGAGTCGGCCCATCTCTTGGGGGTCTGAGTAGTGAAATAAAGTAGAGGGTTCAGTTGACACTGTGTTTTACAAACTTTAGCTATGAATTCATTTATCCCTTTCCAGAAGTTGTTGAGTCTTGGGCAATTCCACATTACGTGGAGAACGTTCGCGTTTGGTGTCTGACACCTGGGGCATTGTAGTGGGGGGGTAGTTGGGTTGGTGAATTTGAGGTATGGGGCGTTAAATGCCCTGTATGCCCTGTGGAATAGTTTGAATTGTGTTTCTCTCCAGATTTCAGATTTGACCATGTTTCTCAGTGTTTGATAACCTTCTATAATGTTGTCCAGTGTATTATTGATACCCAATTCTTTGTCCCATTTGTTCAAGTTGGTATTTGATAATGGTTTAGCCATTGCTATGTTCATTGTTTTGTAGCAGTCTGATAGGCTTAAGTTGCTTAGTTAGCCATGTATGAGCATATCGAAGGGTTCTTGTTTGAGTGCTGGTGTTTTGTACCTTACTTGTGCAATAGTGTTTTATTTGTGCATATTCTAGGAAATGTGCGTTTGGTAGGTGGTATTTGTTTTGAAGTTCATACCATGTGAGGAGTCTGTTCTCAGGTGTGTGTAGCAAGTCTTTCATTGTTAATATATTTTTTGTTTTCCATAGTTTGAATCCCTTGGATTGTTGGGCTTGTGGGAAGGTCGGGTGTTTGTGGATTGGCATATCGGGAGAAATTGTGCAGGGTAGCTTATATGCTTTTCTGAGGGTTCTCCAGGTAAGTATGGTGTCCTTAAGGGTGAGCATGTGTCTGTGTGTGGGAGGTATTTGTTGAATGGAGCAGTGTAATAATGCTTTCAGGGAATATGGTTTGGCTAATTCTGTTTCAAGATGTATGTTTGAGAAGTGTGAGCTGTCATTTATCCAGTCACGTATGTGTCTACAAATTGCTGCTAGCTTGTAGGTTCTGGGGTTTGGGAAGTTGGATCCTCCTTGTTTGTGGGGAAGTTGTAATTTGGCTAGGGCTATGCGTGGTTTGCGTCCGTTCCATAGGAATTGTGTGAAGGTTTTATTGAGTGTTTGGACGTCTTTGTGTTTGAGGAGGAGAGGGATCATCTGAAGGGGATAAAGCAGTTTGGGAAAGCTTATCATTTTTATCAAGTGGCCTCTTCCCAAGAGAGATAGTGGTAGATTTTTCCAGTTTTGCAGTTCCCTATAGATTTTGTTTAAGATCGGTGGGAAGTTTAGTGTGTATAGTGAAGAAGGTGTAGAGCCTATTTTTATGCCTATATAGGTGATGTGAGATTTTGTTGTTTGTATTAGGTGAGTGAAGGACCAAGGTCCTTTGGATTGTGGGCCTAATGGGATGAATTCTGTTTTATCTAGATTTGTGCGGAATCCTGAAAAGTCTCCGAACTCCGTGAGTTCCTGTATTATTGTTGGGATGGCTATGTTGGGATTTTGTAGAAAAATTAGTAGGTCGTCTGCAAAGAATATTGATTTTAGTTTGGAGTTTCCTATGGATATTCCTTCCCAAGTTGTGTGTTGTTCTAGGTATATAGAGAGTGGTTCTATTGCTATATTGAAGAATAGGGGGCATCCTTGTCGAGTGCCTTTTTGTAAGGGGAATTTGGTTGATAGGTGTCCAGGGAGGGATATTCTTGCTGATGGTTTCGTATAGTTAGCTTTCAAGAGCTGGATAAATGCACCTGAGAATTTCATTTTTTCCAATACTAGGAAAAGCCAGTTCCATTGTACATTATCAAAGGCCTTTTCGGCATCTATTGTGAGTATTCCCATTTGGTTTGTGGAGGGTCTGTTTTGTGTCTAGTCCAAGACTGTCAGTACTTTCCTGATGTTTACTATTCCCGATCTACCTTTGACAAATCCAACTTGGTTCTGGTTTATGATGTGTGGGAGTATCATTGCTAGTCTTTCTGCCATTAGTTTGGATAGGATCTTTGCATCTACGTTTATGAGAGAGATAAGTCTATAGGATTCTGGTTTTGTAGGGTCTTTGCCTTTTTTTGGTAGGATTTTAATATGTGCTTCTTGACTGGTTGGCATATGTTGGCCGGTGTTTAGAACTTTGTTGTATAGTTGTGTTAGTGTCTGGGAGATGTGGGGAGATAAGATTTTATAAAATTCGCTGGTAAGGCCATCAGGGCCTGGGGCCTTGTTTGTATGTAGTTTTGTTATTGTGTTTGTTATCTCTTCTGTCTTTATTGCGGCGTTGAGTGTTTCCAGTTGGGTTTGTGTGATGGATGGTAATGTGATTTGTGATAGCCAGGTTTCTCCAGAGGGTGTGGGGGTGGGTTGGGAATATAAGTTGGAGTAGAATTGTGCGAAAGTGGAGCAGATTTCTTTCGGTTTGGTGGTTATGTCCCCTTTAAGGGTTTTGATTCTCGCTATTGGTGGGGATTTGGATTTACCCTTCGCTAGTCTAGCTAGGAGTTTGCCTGCTTTGTTCCCATATTTGTAGTATGCGAGTTGGTGGTAGGACCATTTGAAGGCATTGTGTCGTTGGAACCATAGATCAGATTCTGCTTTAAGTGAGGTCCATTTTTGTTTGTCCATTTGTGAGAGTGTTTGTTTGTATTTAGTGTATGCTTTGCGGACTTTTGTGCTTGCTTCTACATATTGTTGTTGGGTGTGTCTTTTTAGTTTAGAGGTGTATGAGGTGATTTCCCCTCTTAGTACAGCTTTGCCTGCTTCCCAGAAGAGATTCTCGTTAGTGCTGTGTTGTTGATTTGTGTCTAGGTATTTTTCCCAGCTGTTCATAAGCATTAGTTGGAAGTCCTTATTGTTTGAGAGATGTGTGGGGAATCTCCATTGTATATTGTTGTCTTTTGGTGTTGAATCCATGATGTCTAGGGATATGGGTGCATGGTCTGAAATTTGTATATCAAGGATGTCTGTTTTGGTGATGTTGGGTATCAGGGTTTGTGAGCAGAGGAGGTGGTCTAGTCTGGGCATGGAGTTGTGAGTTAGTGATACAAAGGTATAGTCTCTGTCGGTGGGGTGGTACAGTCTCCATGCGTCAACTAGGTTTGTCGTTTCTATAAATGTTTTGAGTGTTGTATCTGTACCTCTGGTTGTTGGTGAGTTGTGTGTTCTGTCTTCTTGTGGACGGAGTACCAGGTTGAAATCGCCTCCTACAATGGTTTTACCTTCATTTTCTGTTAGTACCCATTTTGTAACTTCTTGTAGGAAGGCCTTTTGTTTGGAATTGGGAGCATATATGTTGGTAATCGTTAAGTTTTGGTCGCCTTGTTTGGCGTAGAGTTGCGAGATTCTACCTTGGTTGTCTGACCTATGGGAGGCAACCGTAATTGGGAGAGATTTTCTAATTAATGTTACGACTCCGGCTTTATTTTTTATTGCTCCCGATCCAAATGCCTGGCCCACCCACTGTTTACACATTTTATGGATGTCTTCCTGTCCCAGGTGGGTTTCCTGTAACAGGGCCACATCTGCATGTAATTAGTTGAGGTGTCTTAGGACTATGGAGCGTTTTGCCGGGGACATAAGTCCCTTAACATTCCATGATACGATCCTAATGTCTATCGGTGTGTTTATATGGATTCATTGTTGTGGCCATTATCTGGGTTGTTGTAGGGCAGCTATTTGCCTTTGCTTTGTAGTGATGGAGGTACGATTGTTTGTATGGGCTAGCCGGTGAAATCCAGTCGGATTTTGTATGTGTACCAGGGACGAAGGCAGTTTGTTTATGTGTAGCAGTTTCTGTCAGCCTTATTGCATCCATATTAAATATATGGACAACAGTAGAGGTCCCCCCACTGTTTGTGCCTTTTGTGGATGTCTTCCCATCCCAGGCAAGTGTTTTGTAGTAGTTATATTCCGTAAACCGGATTATTGTAAGGCCGTTGTTTGCCTTTGACTTATGTTGTTGTAGTTGAATATGTTTAGGTGTGTGTGTCGGTGAAACCTTGTGAGGTTTTGTGTGTATAACGCTATATCTAGCATTGCTTGTCAACCATGTTACATTGTATGCATTGTAAACTTTAAAAACATTGAACACAATATAAACCATAAAAACAGTGAAAACCATAATAACAATATTAAACATTTTTGGCATTATAGGGACCATTTGGTGGGTTTCAGGTTCATGTGGACTTGGATGAGTCCTTTGTGTTAGTGTTGGTCACATTGGTGGTATTGGGGGGCGCATCTTTGGGAGTTTGCGTCCCGTAGACCTCCTTTTTTCCATCAGGGATGTGACGAGTGGTTGTTTGGGTTCACTCCTTATGGTGAATAGTTCATAGTGGGGCTGGGAAAAAGGGTCTTTACAGTTGTTATGAGATTGGCTTGAGTGTGGGGTGTTACAGTACTCACGGTTTTGGGGATCGTGGTTGGTTGGGAGATTGGAGGATTTTAAAGGAGTGATGGTGGGTATTCCTTCTTGTATGGTTTTCTGGTTGCGCCTGGTTAGTTTGGCTGTTGTCTGTATTGGGGGGATCCTTTTGAGATTTGTCAAGGTATGGATTACGGTTGATTAGAGTTCTCCATCTAGTTAGGATATATGTTGAGTGGTTAATGTCTGTTGGGTCATGTGTTTTGGTTTCGTTCCAGTTGTCACATTAAGCCTTTAGATCAGTTCAGTCCGGTGTGTCCGGGTGTTGGTTTGGGGATCGTTGGGCTGTGTTGGGTTGGGAGCCCTGGTGTCTCCGCTTGTTTAAGAAGTAGGTTTCTGCGTCGTCAGGGTCTCTGAATGTCAGCGGTGGGCCTCCTTGTATCAGGACTTTTAGGGTCGCTGGATACTGGAGGGTGAATCTTGTTTGCTGGGCGTAGAGTGCAGAGCAAATTTTGCTAAATGCTCTTCTCTTTTTCGCTAGCTCAATTGAGTAATCAGCAAATATTAGGAGTTTGTTTTGTCCAAGTGTGAGTTCCCCTTTTGCTCTGAATGCCCGCTGCAGGGCTACTTTGTCTGCGTAGTTCAGGTACTTCACAATAACTGGACGTGGTCTTGTGTTCTTGTTTTTCTGGATTTGGAGGGCCTATCCTATGTGCTCTTTCGAGTTGCAGATCTTTTGTAAGCCCCAGAGCCTGTGGAATTTCGTGAGCGCATAGTTCCATGACGTCTAATGGCCGCACTGATTCCGGTATTCCTATGATGCGTAAATTATTGCATCTCGATCTATTTTCAAGATCGTCGATCTTATCTTGTAGCCGAATGATTTCATCTCTATGTGAGACTGTATCCTGTGCTATTTTGTCGAGGAATTCCTCCGTTTGAAGAATTCTTTGTTCCGCTTCAGCTATGCGGCCTAGTTGAGCGGCTAGGTCTTGTCGCAGTGGTTGGATTGCTTTGGTTATCGCTTCTGCGACCGTTAGCTGTATATCTGGTAGCAAGGTTCGACTCCCCGCCTGTGCCAGCCGATTATGGCTCCGGGGGTCGGTTGCGTCTAGGTTGGAGCTCCAGTCCATCGATGTTTGGGTTGGTGTTAGGCCTCCAGATTGTAGGTCGGAATCATGTGTAGGTGAGTGTCTTCGGTTTGTCCTTTTTGACATAACGGTCCATCACCGGGTACTCGGGTGTTTCAGGAACGTTGTGATGCTTTTTTCAGAGCGATGTATCAGCCCGGCGTGTTTTAGCAGATCTTTTTTTAGGAGTGAAAGTCAGAGCGGTAGTCTTTTACATGTGTCTCTGGCGGCGCCGGAACCGGAAGCCCACTTTAGTTAGTTTTGTCTGAATCTAAACCTGAGGTCTTAAGCAGCTAATTCAAAATCCCCCATAATAGTGCTATTTCGGCATGCTCTTAGATATTGGCCCATGGGGATCCCCCTGAGGAGACTTGTGGGTTGCATACTGTCTGCTGTGAGGAGGGAGTTGCCCGAAGTTACGGTAATCAATCGTTAACATGACTTTAAGACACAACTAACGGCAGTTCCGATGGTACATAATAACTGTCTCGCAACTGCCGCAACCAATGTTCTGAGCCGATAACAGTTCTTCAAGATGTAATCTCTAACACCAGCAGATAGCTGGCGTTAAAGATTTGCAAAAGGCAAGCTCCTTTCACAATGCACTGAGAGCCATTGCCTAAAGGGGGCAATAGAGAGCCATAGTGTCTCAGTATATAGCCCTGATGTTCTGTTATGAATCACATCAATTTCACAGAACTACGGTCAGAAGATTCCATAGTTGATTGCAAACTGTACGCCAGTCAATTTATTGCAGTCCTATTCTATTAATTGTATTGTCCGGTAGTTACCACAGCGTGTTTGGTACATTATAATATTTATTATTCATCAAATTACAGAAATGAATCATCTGACTTTGTTTACTACAAAAATATTTTTTAGAAAACTGTAAACTTTAAATGAGCTCAAATGTATTCATACCAAATATAAGGGCGCTCAAAAGTTGTCAGGTCCCTGAATAGGAGATATTCTTACCAATTCTAGAGTTCTTCCTTCCTGAACTTCCAATTAGCATCCGTCAGTCACGGCCAATGAGCTTCTAAAGAGCTCTTAAAGTCAGAGAAAGTGTAAATATTCAGGACCAGGGCTAGCGAAGAAGAAAATCTCCCATTTGGGACCCCAGCGAAACTTGTCAATATTATCATCTTGAGGTTTTGGGGGGTGGTGGTCCTCATGTTTGCTATGAAGTTGTGTGTGTATTGGGGGTTGGGTTGGTTGGAATGTCCCTTTAAATAGACGATAGGTAAAACTCTTCAATAAGCAACATTGTTTCAAATTCCCTGTAGTTCTGAGGGCTTATGGCATTTCCTGATTTTTGCAGATCCTCCTTCCTTCTAACATGACTGCTCAGCCTTAAATACAGAGAGATCAAGGGCAATTCATCCTGTAGTTACCTGACAGTTCTGAGATCCAGCTTTCTATTAGTTAGCATTTATAGTATAGCTCTAATTCTCAACGTATTTATCACAAGTGTGTTTTAGGGAACTTGTGGCACTTTCTAAACACTCCCTGAATTTATACATTGGTTCATGGGACAGCAACTTTCCCGTATCCTTTTACAAATGTAATTAATTTTTATGTGGCAATTAAGGTCGTTCCAGGCTCCTGATTTGGTTTCTACACAGTTTTCTTGACCATCTATATTATTAGGTTCCCCAGAGTTCCAGAGCCTGTGGACAAACAATACAGTCAGGTTATAGTGTTTATATCTGCAATATGCAACATTAATGTTGTATGAGACCAAAGGCTTTGTATGTATATGAAGAATGTTAGCAAATAGAGGGATATTAAACAATCCCCAACAAGTATAGATTATTGGACCAGTATAGTGCAACATTACACCACCCACTTTACACAAGACAAATCACATGGTTTGCCAAAACATAGTGTTTTGGATGTCATTGGACTGATATATTCAGCATGTTATTGGATGTATTATTAACCAAATTTTTATTATTGCCTCCATTCTGGCAGAGCAAGCTGGCTCCTGGTAAAATATATATAGAAATAGAATAGTATACATCCTCACAGAGTGCAACTAGTAACCCAATTAATATAATACACACAAAAGAATTAGAAGCCTAGTGCACATCAAATTGAACGAATTACATTTTGTATTACCATTTTATTGCGACTTAAAAAAGCTTGCCCTTCTCTCTGGATAAATTAAAGTAATTAGTTAGATAACTTGGCCAAATTATTGTAAGCCCAGCAACCGCTTCAAGGTTTGCTTTATTCTGCTGGGTCCTAACGTTTAACCTTTTTACCATAGTAAGCTGGCTCCTCCCTTCATGCAGTCACCCAAGGTTGTGACTGCTGACATGGCAACCAATGATTGACTGCTGTTTCCCCTGCATGCTCCACTGCACATGCAGTGACCATAAAAACAATGCAGATACCTTTGCCAGAATAAAAGAGAATTTATCATAAAGTTTCTAGGTACAAATGCTTGTAATAAACTGGTTAAAATAGCAGTTGGGGTTGCAGGAAGGTTTCGGACAAGTCACCATTTGTTTTTTTAAGGGGGACATGCCCTTTAAATATAACATTTTTTAACTCACCTAAAGTGTGTTCATATGTCTTTCTAGTGTAAAGTGTGTTCATATGTCTGTCTAGTGTAAAGTGTGTTCATATGTCTGTCTAGTGTAAAGTGTGTTCATATGTCTGTCTAGTGTAAAGCGTGTTCATATGTCTGTCTAGTGTAAAGCGTGTTCATATGTCTGTCTAGTGTAAAGCGTGTTCATATGTCTGTCTAGTGTAAAGCGTGTTCATATGTCTGTCTAGTGTAAAGCGTGTTTCCATATGTCTGTCTAGTGTAAAGCGTGTTCATATGTCTGTCTAGTGTAAGCGTGTTCATATGTCTGTCTAGTGTAAAGCGTGTTCTATGTCTGTCTAGTGTAAAGCGTGTGTCTATGTCTTCCTATTGTATCGTGTTCATATGTCTTGTCTATGTAAAGCGTGTTCATATGTCTGTCTAGTGTAAAGCGTGTTCATATGTCTGTCTAGTGTAAAGCGTGTTCATATGTCTGTCTAGTGTAAAGCGTGTTCATATGTCTGTCTAGTGTAAAGCTGTTCATATGTCTGTCTAGTGTAAAGCGTGTTCATATGTCTGTCTAGTGTAAGGCGTGTTCATATGTCTGTCTAGTGTAAAGCGTGTTCATATGTCTGTCTAGTGTAAAGGCGTGTTCATATGTCTGTCTAGTGTAAAGCGTGTTCATATGTCTGTCTAGTGTAAAGCGTGTTCATATGTCTGTCTAGTGTAAAGCGTGTTCATATGTCTGTCAAGTGTAAAGCGTTGTTCATATGTCTGTCTAGTGTAAAGCGTGTTCATATGTCTGTCTAGTGTAAAGCGTGTTCATATGTCTGTCAAGTGTAAAGCGTGTTCATATGTCTGTCTAGTGTAAAGCGTGTTCATATGTCTGTCTAGGTTAAAGCGTGTTCATATGTCTGTCTAGTGTAAAGCGTGTTCTATCATGTCATGTCGCGTTCATATGTCTTTCTATGTAACTTGTTCATATGTCTGTCTAGTTTAAAGCGTGTTCATATGTCTGTCTAGTGTAAAGGGTGTTCATAGTGTCTGTCTATGTAAAGGGTGTTTCATATTTCTGTCTAGTGTAAAGGTTGTTCTAGGTCTGTCTATGTAAAGCGTGTTCATGTCTGTCTAGTGTAAAGGGTTCATATGTCTGTCAGTGTAAGGGTGTTCATATGTCTGTCTAGTGTAAAGGTGTTCATATGTCTGTCTGTGTAAAGGGTGTTCATATGTCTGTCTAGTGTAAAGGGTGTTCATATGTCTGTCTAGTGTAAAGGGGTTCATATGTCGGTCTAGTGTAAAGGTGTTCATATGTCTGTCTAGTGTAAAGGGTTTCATATGTCTGTCTAGTGTAAAGGTGTTCATATGTCTGTCTAGTGTAAGGGTTTTCATATGTCTGTCTAGTGTAAAGGGTGTTCATAGTCGGTCTAGTGTAAAGGGTGTTCATATGTCTGTCTAGTGTAAAGGGTGTTCATATGTCTGTCTAGTGTAAAGGTTTTTCATATGTCTGTCTAGTGTAAAGGGTGTTCATATGTCTGTCTAGTGTAAAGGTGTTCATATGTCTGTCTAGTAAAGTAATTGTTCAGTCTGTCTAGTGTAAAGGGTGTTCATATGTCTGTCTATGTTAAATTGTTCATATGTCTGTCTAGTGTAAAGGTGTTCATATGTCTGTCTATTGTAAAGGGTGTTCATATGTCGTCTAGTGTAAGGGTGTTCATATGTCTGCCTAGTGTAAAGGGTGTTCATATGTCTGTCTAGTGTAAGGGTGTTCATATGTCTGTCTAGTGTAAAGGGTTTCATATGTCGTCTAGTAAAGGGTTTTCTTGTCTGTCTTAGTGTAAAGGTGTTCATATGTCTGTCTAGTGTAAAGGGTGTTTGTTCATATGTCTGTCTAGTGTAAAGGGTGTTCATATGTCCTGTCTAGTGTAGGGTGTCATATGTCTGTCTAGTGTAAAGGGTGCTCATATGTCGTCTGTCTAGTGTAAAGGTGTCTCATATGTCTGTCTAGTGTAAAGGGTGCTCATATGTCTGTCTATTGTAAAGGGTGCTCATATGTCTGTCTAGTGTAAAGGGTGTTCATATGTCTGTCTAGTGTAAAGGGTGCTCATATGTCTGTCTAGTGTAAAGGTGTCATATGTCTGTCTAGTGTAAAGGGTGCTCATATGTCTGTCTAGTGTAAAGGGTGCTCTATGTCTGTCTAGTGTAAAGGGTGCTCATATGTCTGTCTAGTGTAAAGGTGCTCATATTCTGTCTATAGTGTAAGGGTGCTCATATGTCTGTCTAGTGTAAAGGGTGCTCATATGTCTGTCTAGTGTAAGGGTGCTCATATGTCTGTCTAGTGTAAAGGGTGCTCATATGTCTGTCTAGTGTAAAGGGTGCTCATATGTCTGTCTATTGGTAAAGGGTGCTCATATGTCTGTCTAGTGTAAAGGGTGCTCATATGTCTGTCTAGTGTAAAGGGTGCTCATATGTCTGTCTAGTGTAAAGGGTGCTCATATGTCTGTCTAGTGTAAGGGTGCTCATATGTCTGTCTAGTGTAAAGTTGTTCATATGTCTGTCTAGTGTAAGGGTGCTCATATGTCTGTCTAGTGTAAAGGGTGCTCATATGTCTGTCTAGTGTAAAGGGTGCTCATTGTCTGTCTAGTGTAAAGGGTGCTCATATGTCTGTCTAGTGTAAGGGTGCTCATATGTCTGTCTATGTAAAGGGTGCTCATATGTCTGTCTAGTGTAAAGGGTGCTCATATGTCTGTCTAGTGAAGGGTGCTCATATGTCTGTCTAGTGTGTTAAAGGGTGCTCATATGTCTGTCTAGTGTAAAGGGTGCTCATATGTCTGTCTAGTTTAAAGGGTGCTCATATGTCTGTCTAGTGTAAGGGTGCTCTATGTCTGTCTAGTGTAAAGGGTGCTCATATGTCTGTCTAGTGTAAAGGGTGCTCATATGTCTGTCTAGTGTAAGGGTGCTCATATGTCTGTCTAGTGTAAAGGGTGCTCATATGTCTGTCTAGTGTAAAGGGTGCTCTAGGTCTGTCTAGTGTAAAGGGTGCTCATATGTCTGTCTAGTGTAAAGGGTGCTCATATCTATGTAAGGTGCTCTATGTCTGTCTAGTGTAAAGGGTGCTCATATGTCTGCTATTAAAGGGTGCTCATATGTCTTCTAGTGTAAGGGTGCCTATGTCTGTCTAGTGTAAAGGGTGCTCATATGTCTGTCTAGTGTAAAGGGTGCTCATATGTCTGTCTAGTGTAAAGGGTGCTCATATGTCTGTCTAGTGTAAAGGTGCTCATATGTCTGTCTATGTAGGTGCTCATATTTCTGTCTAGTGTAAGGGTGCTCATATGTCTGTCTAGTGTAAAGGTGCTCATATGTCTGTCTAGTGTAAAGGGTGCTCATATGTCTGTCTATTGTAAAGGTGCTCATATGTCTGTCTAGTGTAAAGGGTGCTCATATGTCTGTCTAGTGTAAAGGGTGCTCATATGTCTGTCTAGTGTAAAGGGTGCTCATATGTCTGTCTAGTGTAAAGGGTGCTCATATGTCTGTCTAGTGTAAAGGGTGCTCATATGTCTGTCTATGTAAAGGTGTCATATGTCTGTCTAGTTAAAGGGTGCTCATATGTCTGTCTAGTGTAAAGGGTGCTCATATGTCTGTCTAGTGTAAAGGGTGCTCATATTTCTGTCTAGTGTAAAGGGTGTTCATATGTCTGTCTAGTGTAAAGGGTGCTCATATGTCTGTCTAGTGTAAAGGGTGCTCATATGTCTGTCTAGTGTAAAGGGTGCTCATATGTCTGTCTAGTGTAAAGGGTGCTCATATGTCTGTCTAGTGTAAAGGGTGTTCATATGTCTGTCTAGTGTAAAGCGTGTTCATATGTCTGTCTAGTGTAAAGGGTGTTCATATGTCTGTCTAGTGTAAAGCGTGTTCATATGTCTGTCTAGTGTAAAGCGTGTTCAATGTCTGTCTAGTGTAAAGCGTGTTCATATGTCTGTCTAGTGTAAAGCGTGTTCATATGTCTGTCTAGTGTAAAGCGTGTTCATATGTCTGTCTAGTGTAAAGCGTGTTCATATGTCTGTCTAGTGTAAAGCGTGTTCATATGTCTGTCTAGTGTAAAGCGTGTTCATATGTCTGTCTAGTGTAAAGCGTGTTCATATGTCTGTCTAGTGTAAAGCGTGTTCATATGTCTGTCTAGTGTAAAAGCGTGTTCATATGTCTGTCTAGTGTAAAGCGTGTTCATATGTCTGTCTAGTGTAAAGGGTGTTCATATGTCTGTCTAGTGTAAAGCGTGTTCATATGTCTGTCTAGTGTAAAGGGTGTTCATATGTCTGTCTAGTGTAAAGGGTGTTCATATGTCTGTCTAGTGTAAAGGGTGTTCATATGTCTGTCTAGTGTAAAGGGTGTTTCATTGTCTGTCTAGTGTAAAGGGTGTTCATATGTCTGTCTAGTGTAAGGGTGTTCATATGTCTGTCTAGTGTAAAGGTGTTCATATGTCTGTCTAGTGTAAAGGTGTTCATATTTCTGTCTAGTGTAAAGGGTGTTCATATGTCTGTCTAGTGTAAGGTTTTTCATATGTCTGTCTAGTGTAAAGGGTGTTCATATTCTGTCTATTGTAAAGGTGTTCATATGTCTGTCTAGTGTAAAGGGTGTTCATATGTCTGTCTATGTAAAGGTGTTCATATGTCTGTCTGTGTAAAGGGTGTTCATATGTCTGTCTAGTGTAAAGGTGTTCATATGTCTGTCTAGTGTAAAGGGTGTTCATATGTCTGTCTAGTGTAAAGGGTGTTCATATGTCTGTCTAGTGTAAAGGGTGTTCATATGTCTGTCTAGTGTAAAGGGTGTTCATATGTCTGTCTAGTGTAAAGGGTGTTCATATGTCTGTCTAGTGTAAAGGGTGTTCATATGTCTGTCTAGTGTAAAGGGTGTTCATATGTCGTCTAGTGTAAAGGGTGTTCATAGTCTTCTAGTGTAAGGGTGTTCTATGTCTTCTAGTGTAAAGGGTGTTCATATGTCTGTCTAGTGTAAGGGTGTTCATATGTCTGTCTAGTGTAAAGGGTGTTCATATGTCTGTCTAGTGTAAAGGGGTCGAGCCAAAGCGAAAAACTCAAATTAACAGGTAATATCTGTGAGTGTGGGAAATATAAATAAACAGGAAGTATGAGTGTGGAAATATAAACAGGAATGTAACAGTGTGGGAAATATAAATAACAGGGATGTATACGAGTGTGGAAATATAAATAAACGGGAGTGTATACGATGTGGGAAATATAATAAACAGGGATGTATACAGTGTGGGAATTAAATAAACAGGGAGTGTATCGAGTGTGGGAAATATAATAAACAGGGATGTATACGAGTGTGGGAAATATAAATAACAGGAGTGTATACGAGTGTGGGAATATAAATAAACAGGAATGCATACGAGTGTGGGAAATAAAAAATAAACAGGGAATGCATACAGTGTGGGAAAATATAAATATACAGGGAATGCATACAGTGTGGGAAATATAAATAAACAGGGAATGCATACGAGTGTGGAAATATAAATAAACGGAATGCAACGATGTGTGGGAAATATAAATAAACGGAATGCATACGAGTGTGGAAATATAAATAACAGGGAATGCATACGAGTGTGGGAAATATAAATAAACAGGGAATGCATACGAGTGTGGAAATAAAAATACAGGGAATGCATACGAGTGTGGAATAATAATATACAGGGAATGCATCGAGTGTGGGAAATATAAATATACAGGGAAGGCATACGAGTGTGGGAATATAAATAACAGGGAATGCATACGAGTGTGGGAAATATAATAAACAGGGAATGCATACAGTGTGGGAAATATAAATAAACGGGAATGCATACGTGTGGGAAATATAAATAAACAGGAATGCATACGAGTGTGGGAAATATAAATAAACAGGGAATGCATACGAGTGTGGGAAATATAAATACACAGGAATGCATACGAGTGTGGGAAATATAAAATCACGGGAATATACGAGTGTGGGAAATATAAATAAACAGGGAATGCATACGAGTGTGGGAAATATAAATAAACAGGGAATGCATACGAGTGTGGGAAATATAAATAAACAGGGAATGCATACGAGTGTGGGAAATATAATAAACAGGGAATGCATACGAGTGTGAAATATAATAAACAGGGAATGCATACGGGTGGGAAATATAAATAAACAGGGAATGCATACGAGTGTGGGAAATATAAATAACAGGGAATGCATACGAGTGTGGGAATATAAATAACAGGGAATGCATACGTGTGGGAAATAAAATAAACAGGAATGCATACGAGTGTGGGAAATATAAATAAACAGGGAATGCATACGAGTGTGGGAAATATAAATAAACAGGGAATGCATACGAGTGTGGGAAATATAAATAAACAGGGAATGCATACGAGTGTGGGAAATATATATAAACAGGGAATGTATACGAGTGTGGGAAATATAAATAAACTCACGTGAGCACTGGAAAACTTGAATCAATCCATCTCCAGGAGTTTAAATACCTCTTCAATCCAATCCAGAAAGGCTTGTCCATGAGGAATGGCAGTAAATCATCCTGGAGACAATAACATGGGTTAGAATTCTCCCTCTGTACTTGGCTGAGCTATAATGTTCATGCCCAGGCCTATTGTTATGGGAATCCCTGCAAGATTTCAGAACATCAGCTGCCTCATCGAAATTGTTCTTTTTGTTGATTCTTATGTAAAGGGCAACTAGGCTCCAAACACCCTTCCACAGGTTGAAATCTGCATCTCAGGAAGGTAAGAAATCCTATTCCTACTTCCTTGGGGTGCCACATGTACAAGTGGTAAGCTTTCAAAGTAGCACTCTTGCAGCGACCGACAGCTCACCACAGCTCACTCTGTGTGTTGTGTGATAATCTCCCTCTGTGTTAAAGTTTAAAGACAGTTACGCCAAGGGTGCATAGACACGAGCATAGACTGTGAAAAGTTGCTCTTTATGGTCTAGGCCACAGTACCGCGCTTTTAAAAGCGCACAGTAGTGTTGGCCAGTGGAGATGGCCACATCACCTCCATTGGTGTCCGCTGAGCTGCGATACACAGCCTTACTGTAGAATCTCTATAAACACAAAGTGGAACTTCTGTACCGTATCCCGCTAAACCTTACAGGGTATCTCTACTGGTAAAAAAATGTTGGTATTCAGTTTTATTGAAGAACGGCTGGTAAAGGAGCTGTGTTTTACCTCGCGTTCTTCAATAAAACCTGCAGGAGCCAGGAGAGAAAGGAAGGTACTTACCCGATTGCTTGCTCCCCACCATGTAGTTTGACTCTGTATTCTATGCACATGCATATGGCACTTGGGCATAGCATACTAAGTCTGTTGGGACCTTCGTTCCTGGCTCCTGCAGTTTTTATTGAAGAACAGGAGGTAAGACACAGCTCCTTTACCTCCCATTCTTTAATAAAGCTGAAAAACAAATTTTTTTTTTTACCAGTGGAGATACCCTTTAACTCATTGATGACAATAAGAAAGCCTCTCACCATTTCTTTCTTGTCATTGACGATGAGCAGACTAGACCCCTTGTTTACACATTCAGCGTCAGCTTGTGCCCAGGACATTGCAGTGGTTGAGATATAATAATAGTTGGAACCTATCAATTTCCAGTTGGCAGAACAGGTTAGGTTGTCTACAAACAAACACAATAAAAGGATATAAGGAAAGAGTTGGATAGGTTTACATTGTAAAAATATTAAAGTGTAAAGAACACTTGGAGTAAAACCTAAAGGGAAAATGATTTATAATATCTCTAGTTTCTAAATCTCATTCCATCTACACATGGTCATTGGGCATTGCATTCATTCTTGCATTATTAAAAACCAGACTATTTAAAGAAATAAAAGAACTCCATGAAAGATTACGTTTTTAGGGTGGGAACGAAGGGTAACATTTTGTGGGTAAGTATTATGCTTGTGAAGGTTCTCATTCATCCAGGTCATGGTATATCTGTTGTATTCAATTAGATCAACTTGAAGTTTAGTTCTTGAAGACATTTCGCTAGTCATCAGTATTATATGCTAGGAGGTTTCCTCTGTATAGGAGTCATTTTTAAAGTTTGTCTGCTGAACATGGAATTGTAATTTTTCCCTTCCCAGAATGCCCGGTAAGCATTAAAAGGTCCGTACACACGTCCAACTGGATGCTCAACCCCTGAGCGCAAGACACCCAGGAAATGTTACAGCCAATAGTTGTGCGTGTATGCGTTTGGTCGGCATTGTTCGTTGATCCGCCATGGTGAAATTGTATATGTGTATGAGGTTTATGATTGGAATTTACTTACGTTCCTGTCTGATGACCGTTTTGTTCTGTTTAATCTCTAATCTGAGCACAGAGTCTAGAAATAAATGGATAACACTGTAATTACAAAGAGATGGTATTCACATCATCCTATGTCTAAAAACAGACTTATTTAATTAAGGGGCAACCAATTGCTTGAGCTGTTAATTTGCAGCAACCAATCAGATGATAACTTTTTACAGGTCTGTTACAGGTAGAAAACATTTTATTAAAAAATTTGCACCTTTCAGTAAATAAGCCCCAATTTATTATTTTTTTTTTATAAAGTCTTGTACTTACAGAAATGTGCAGTAATAACTGTCAGTATTACACAGAGTAGGAACACAAGGCCGTGGAACAACATGGAAAATAGGATAAGGCTTTGTTGAGTCCGCAAATTCCAACAGAACACTGCAATAATGAAGGTAAGTATCTTATTAAGAGAATCAGCAGAGAAAAGAAAGGAGGGGGAGGGAGGGGGAGATGTGTAAGCAGAGCAGGGTCCATGGTGAGGCTGTGCAGAACTTATAAGTGTCGCAGACACTACAAGGAGGCAATGAGTAAAGGAGGGTGGGGGGAATTAGGAGCACTCACTAAACATTAATAATTTAATAACAAAGCAAGCACAGATAAATATGTCAGTACCACCATTTTACTTCTCTCAAATTGTAGTTTCAGATACTGTAATATAAAGTTGTTTGAGTGAGGAGTATAGTGACCCTTTAAGTTACAAATGTGATTAAGCACACACAGCAAGAACCTTGATGTGATTTAGGAACATTATTAAAGAGCAAGTTCATCCCTTAAATGAAACATTATATATAAGTAAATCATCCTCAAACACCAAAACCCCAATAGTTAGAAAGCTGACAGATGTAGGAATAAAAAGTTCTGCAGCGAAATGCTCTCTCTCCTCTTCCTAATGCTACTTTAAAGGTTTCCACCTCTCCAAGCTCTTTTACAAGCTTGCACATAAAGTCAGTGAGGAGAAAAATTCTGTCAGCTGTCACATCAATAACTGACATGTAGCAGAATGAGGGGTAACAGAACGCCAGGCTGCATTTCAAGTTAGTCTTACGCCTCTCAGATTTCTTACTATTGCAATTTTGGGGTTTGAGGCCAAGCCCCCTTTAAATTTTATGAGGTCACATTTAGGGAAGAGAACAGAGCTATTGCCTGGGCCCCTATACTTAAAAGGGCCCCTAGAAAAAGCCAATCATTATTAGTTCAAAGTTATTAGTTCAAACTTTTTACCCAAATATTTACATTTCCAGCAGGCATGTGATCTGCTTGGTGACATTCTATAAGAGACAATGAAGGAATAACATGCCCCTTACAGTGTAATATAAGGATATTAAGTCACCCAAGGTCTCATTCTTTTACATGGTCAGGGATCTCCAAGGTGATTCCTATCCTTATATTATAATGGTAAGGGGCGTAATATTACTTATAATACATAAGTGATTAATTTGGCTTGAAAAAGCCAAATTACTGTTCTTTCTATTTCTTCTTCTTCTTTTTCTTCTTCCGTTTTATTCTTCCGCTTTTTTGGACCGTATCTCCTCCCACAGTTTTTGAGCTAGAGACATGAAATTCGGCACAGACGAGCGGGGCATATAGGAGAAGTGTGCTATATGCCCCGCGGATGTGTTACTGCGTTATCAGCGAATTTCCGGACATTTTTTCCCATAGACTATAATGGTAACAATCCTCAAATGTGGATATTTCAAAATAGTTTTTTTCATGGTCATAAATACAAATGGTGATACCCCCGACCCCCCACACAGACCCAGGTACACCCACCTACTGACCTACCTTTCTATTCCCATGGAAGCCATATTTAAAGGGTAACTAAAGTCAAAACATTTTTTAGATTTATCCTCAATAAAAGATAGTTTTATGGTTGTAAACACAAAAAAGACATACCCACTCAACCAGACCCAGGTACACACACCTACTAATCTACTAATTCATTATGGTGGTAGCCATACTTAAAGGGTAACTAAAGTCATAAAAACTAATTTAGATTTATCCTCAATAAAATATAGTTTTATGGTTGTAAACACAAATTAAAAAGACATACCCCCTCAACCAGACCCAGGTACACACCTACTGATTTACTTATCTATTACTGTGGCAGCCATATTTAAAGGGTAACTAAAGTCAAAAAAATTAATTTTAATTAATAATAAAAAAAGGTTTGTTTTTTGAACCCCCAACCAGACACAGGTACACACGCCTACTGATCTACTTATCCATTACTGTGGCAGCCATACTTAAAGGGTAACTAAAGTAAAAAAATTTTTTTGACCAATCATCAAAAAAGTTAGTTTTTTTAACCCCCAACCTGACACAGGTACACACACCTACTGATCTACTTATCCATTACTGTGGCAGCCATACTTAAAGGGTAACTAAAGTCAAAAAAACAAATTTTGACCAATCATCAAAAAGATACAGAGAGATTCAATAAAAGTTCTTATAATTGAAAATGGTGCTAATTTTTCCCTAACCAATCAGATGTTAGCTTTCTGATTGATTGGATCAAAATTAGCACCACTTTGGGCTGGGTACACACAAACATTTTTTTTGTCCCAAACAAGCGTTCACTACAAACTCATCATTCCCATTATTGAGTTTTAAAATCTGCAGCAAATACACATATTCCCTTTCAAAATGCAGCCCTTCAAGCCAAATTCAAAGTTTATACTTAAACTTTCCCTTTCTAGTTTCATTTGCTTCTTCTTTTTTTTTTAAAACAGATTTTGTCTATTCTTTAAAAACAAATGTGCTTCCTGAATTAACCGGTGAATGGGATTTAAACCACTGCACCTTCCCATTATAAAATACGACATGTGTATTATATAAGGGATAATTCACCCCTGCAGTGTAATATCCTTATATTATACTGTATTGGGAAGGGGCAATTTTCTTACAATACATAAGGTACGTTTTGGTTTTTGTGGCTGTTGAGCCTTTAAAGTCAAACGTATTCCAGCTCCCATTCACTATTCTGCCTCCAACCCCCTTCCCTCTGTCATTTCCCTGTAAATAGAGAAAACCCAGAGTGGGTTCTGTTAATACAAAGTCTGTAACACACAAGTAATACCTAACCTTTTGTTATGAACCCTGTCAGTTTTAAAAGTTTCTTTCCTGTTCGAAACAGTGCATTCCTGTGACTGGCTGGAAGGGGGCGCTGTCTCTTTTCTTAGTCACAGGAAAGCGCTGTCTCTGAACTATACAGGTGAGTGACTTTTTATAAGGAATTATTCCACTGTAAGAAAAATAAAGCTATGGAACGGTCTTCCAGTGGACGTTGTTATGGCAGGTTCATTGGTCAGTTTCAAAAGAAAGCTGGATGAGTTTCTGCAAACAAGGAATGCTGCAAGTTACTGGTATTGATACATAAAGTAGAGTTGATCCAAGGAAATTTACGATTGCCACTTGGAGTCAGGAAGGAATTTTTTCCCCCTTCATAAATTTGTTGGGTTTTTTTTGCTTTCCTCTGGATCAACATTTATGCAGGAAATGAGGATATTGCTAGATGGGTTGGACTGGATGGACGTATGTCTTTATTCAACCTCAAATACCATACTATACTATACACTTCACCTCCCACTGAAAATCCAGAGCCTTATGTGTTATAAGATCATTACATCACTGAGAAGTTCCCTTATCATATAGATGCACAAGGATGTAATATATTATTTTGGACCCAAGAAAGGCAGGTCTCATTCCTTTTATTAAAATGTAGTTTGATAACCTTTTAATCAGTGAATATGTATACATGAATATGTAACATTTCTTACCGTATATACTCGAATATAAGTCAACCCGAGTATAAGCCGAGGTACCTATTTTTACCTGAAAAATTTGTAAAAAAAATCTTTTAACATTAGATACCATCCTCCTGATTCTGTATTGTTTTGAGGCATTAGTTGTCCTTTAAATGGACAGTAATCCCATACAGTAACCCCCATTCCTTGGCACTCCAAATGTTTGGAAACTACAACTCCCAGCATGCTTTAATTGCTGGGAGTTGTAGTTTCCAAACATCTGCAGTGGCAAGGAATTGGGGGTTACTGTATAGGATTACTGCCCCCTGAGAGCCCCCCCAGTTCAGTGTTAACTTGCCTGGGCAGTCTTCAGTCCAGCAATCTGGAGGCTGCTCGCTCCACAGTCACTGCTCTGACGTCATTACTCAGTGCCAGGAAGGAAGACGGCGCAGGATAGTGACATCAGCCGGCAGATCAGTGAATACGGAGCAAGCGGCCACCGGATTTCTGAGAAGGTGACCTGAGTTTAAAACGAGGTTCGGTTTTCAGGCTATTTTTAAAGCCTGAAAATCTCAATTTATACTTGAGTATATACGGTATTTCTTTTTTAATTAAAGACAGACAAGTCTAACAGAGAACAACAATGGCTTTGACTCTTATAATTGTCACTACGTAGATGACTATTATAAGCATATACAGTATTATAATGTTTAATGTTATAATCTGATATTCTCCTTACCAGCTGCTGGTTCAGTCTCCTGCTTTTTCCTCACTGGAGGTAGAGGAAGTGGATTAAACACCCCAATATCTGTGTAATCCTCCTCATGATGAAACACACAAGGACCTGAGGAAAGAAAAGTGAGACAATAGGTTCCCCTTTAATTCATTATACAGCGAGTTAGAATCCACGTTCCATTTACCTGGATCCAGGTTATTCTGATAGATGTTAAGTGGAGAATCTTTCTGTTTTGGCTCCAAACTCCAGTTCTGCATCTTCGTCCCCTGGCTCTGATCTGACTGTGCTCGGTATTGGGCCCTTTAAAGAACTTTAACCACTTCTCTCCTGTCTAAACCGCATGACCGGATTCCTTTGGGGAGGACAATGAAACTAAACTGAAAGTCAAAGGGATGGAAAGGAGAAATGAAAGTAGGTTTGGAAACCAAGGGACTATGTGGAGAGGGGCGATGATCAAGGCAGCTACCGCGAAAGAAGGACAGAGCCCTGAAATTGGTAAAACTAGAAACAAATCACCTATTATTAGTATTTCTATTATGTGCTGTCAATTCTACATATCACTTTCTATCTAACATGCCAGTAAGTCCCCCCATCTAATCTCTGCCCTTTTTTCTTTCCACTCTACCCCCCACCATCCAATCTGACACTTCCCTCCTACCCCCCATTCAATGTCTTTCACTTTTGTGGGTAGTGGAGGGGTAATGGGAATTAATATTGCCAGGGTGGGATGTCTGGTATACAGAGCTTAAAGGGCATGTCCACCCCCAAACTACTGGCCCCACTGTGAAGTTTAAAAAAATCCTTATCTTACATCTCTGCTCCAAAATGTTCTCCTGTAGTGCTTGTCCAATGTCCCAGCATGAAAGGTTTCTGCCTCCTCCCTGTCCTCGGAGAGGACAGTGGCATGTGCAGGGTTTAGTTCTTGAAGATGTTTTGCTAGTCATCAGACTGGCTTTCTCAAGAGGTGGGAGAGACTATGGTTTCCTATGAAGAAACTATAGTGTCTTATGATGTGACATCCCGCTTTACCTGTATACCCACCACAGAGGAAATGGTGAGAAAATGGGATCTCCAGTTTCACCCATCATGTCAAAACTTTACATGGAGGAAGTGGAAACATGGGCTCTTAATAATGGCAAGGACATCGCACCCAGCCACTGGTTCAGATATGTTGATGACACTGGGTTAAAATCCACCAGAAAGAAGTACAAGCCTTCACAGAACACATTAATGCGGTAGTCCAAAACATCAGATTTACAAGGGAAGGAACAACACACTGGCTTTCTTGGACGGCTTGGTAGAAGTCAGGGAGAATGGTAAACTGGATGTAGAGGTTTACAGAAAACCAACACACACAGATCAGTATTTGGATTTTGACTCCCACCACCCTTTAGATGATGGGGTGTGAGCTGGGTATCATCAGAACCCTGCAACACAGAGTTGAGAACATCCCCACTAGCAAATTAAAACATTTTAGAGAAGACCTGAAAACTTTTGGACATTCGGGCAGGGCCTTTCTCAAAAATGGAAGAAGGAAAGAAAATAACACTAGTCCGCTTAAGGAGTATTTTGCTTACATGACCGATCCTGCCGAAACCGCCTTTCCCGTTCTTCTTTGTGACCGACATCTCAAATCCCATTAATTTTGCGATCGCATGTCACAAAGAAGCAGGGAAAAGACGGTTCTGGCAGGATCGGTCTAATGTTGTGGGATCATCCTAATGTATGGCCACCGTAACACTTTTCTGAATATACTGATTGGGATACATTTCAGGGTACTTATTGCCAACAGATTCTTGTACAAGTCATTCTGAATTGAAGGATCCATTTGGATGATTAGCGAAGCGTCTTCAAGTGTAGAAAATATTTACATCTTTAGTTACTAAATAAATTACACGTCTCTGCCTCATACTTTTGGGATTGGAGTGAAGAAATAGTCTCAGAAAATGCTTTAAAGGGCATGTCCACCCCCAAAACTAAATTCTCCCCCACTGCTGGCCCCACTGTGTAGTATTTAAAAATCCTTACCTCTCTGCTGCAAATGGTTCTGCTGTAATGTCTGTCCAAAGTCCTAGAAAGGGAAGAGCAGGAGCCTGGCAGGGAGGGAAAACATTTCAGCCTCTTAGGTGTCCTCTGAGAGGTTTCTGGCATGCTCACTGCAGCCCTTTCCCCCTCTCCCTTCCTCCCAATCCCTGTTTGCTGCCTGGTGCCCTAGCGTAAAATCCCTTTTCTGTAGTGTAGGGGACCCTCTCCCACCCCCAACTGCTATATTATTTTGTAAAAAAAACCAACTTAACTCTACTTACAGACCCTCGTTCCCCATGCGTTCTGTACTGCCGGCAGTACAGAGCATATCTGTTGTATTCAGTTAGATAAACTGGACTTAAAGTTTAGTTCTTGAAGAAGTTTTGCTAGTCATCCGACTGGCTTTCTCAGTTCAGAATTGACTAGTGAAATGTCTTCAAGAACTAAACTTTAAGTCCAGCTGATCTAACTGAAAACAACAGATATATCATGACCTGGATGAATGAGAACCTTTACAAGCATAACTTAAGCTAACCTAACTATATAAAATTATTTTAATAACACCAAAAAAAATTTTCTTGACCAGTCAAGGAAAAATTATTTTTTCCCCACCACTGCCTGTCTGCCGCCTTTCTTCTTTAGTGAAGAGGTGCCGTCTGAGACAAATGTCTCACTCTGCCTCACGCTGGGGGAACGAGGCTCTGTAAGTAGAGTTGGGGGTGGGAGAGGGTCCCTTACACTACAGAAAATTTTGTAAAAAGAGGTGGAGAAAACCTTTAAACAGCACCCTTTGTAGATGTTAGTGATGTCTCAGCAGCATTACCTTGGTGCATTAACTTTGTTAAGAAAGAAGTTTATAGCTTGTATCTGTTCCTCCAGGAATGACAGCACCTTTCCCATATCTGCCTAACCATGTTTACAACACTAGAGAGATTAAGGTTCACAGGCAGAAAAGGTAAGTTTAATATGCAACCATGGATGTTATCACAAGCAAGTGGCATCTTAGACCAGTTGGGTACATACAGCCCAGATTTATAGCCAATGGCAGACAGGTTCTGCATACAGAAGCTGTCTGTCATTGGCTACAGACCTGGGCACACACTGTATATCCCTATATTTTGCGTGATCCTGCAGGTGGCTAGTTGCTGCTATCGTCTCTATATGCTAAAGTATAGGGGACAATCAAAATTTTCGCCTGACAGTGGTTCATCAGTCGGGGGATTAAAAAGTTAAACACTGAACACATTACTCAGTTATTGACTCAGATTGGAGCCTGTCTGTCTATCCTGAGATTTAAACAGTTCTACTCAACACTGGGACTTTAAGGATGTTTCTCTGCTTCTCTCCTATAAAGGAAACACACTTGCACAAAAAATAAGCCAAAAATCAATGGAAAAGAAAAGAGAAGTGAGAGTAGAGCAGGGATTGGAAACAGATAGAGAACCAACATAAGAATCAAAACTCTCTGCAAAAAGTTCATGTTCCCATAAATCCTGAACATAGGACCGGATCTGGGGTGCGTAAACGTTCTATTGTCATGGATCCCATAGTCAACCGAAACTGAACATCCTCAAAGATATCAATGAGAAAATACCTACTGAATATACAAATGGTAACCACACACACAGATAGTGAAAAAGGGCCCTTAACCCATTTATTAAGTGCAACAAAACATTTCGGGGGACCTAGCGACCCTGATAAAGGGTGGCTACTGGCTAGGTCCCCCAAAACGTTATTTTGTTGCACTTAATAAATGGGTTAAGGATCATTTTTCACTATCTGTGTGTGCGGTTACCATTTGTATATTCATTGCATCTAAGTCGTGGCAGGACGTTCGGTCACCAGCACCACAATTGAAATGATTCTGGCACATGCTAGTGCCCAGGGTGTGCAGTCATCTCTTTAAACTTGAAATACCTACTGAGCCTTCTCCAGCCCTTTGTCATTTCCTCCAACCCTCTCTGTCTTCCGCCCGACAACAGAAATCATTATTGTCATTGGCTGTAATGAAGACAGTGGAGCAGCCATTGGGTCAGGGAGATTTAATAAAAGTTCTTATAAATAAAAATGGTGCTAATTTTGCCCCAGCCAATCAGATCTTATTTAACATTTGAAAGCTAACATCTGATTGGTTGGGGCAAAATTAGCACCATTTTTAACAATAAGAACTTTTATTGGATCTCCCTATAGTTTCATTGGTTTTTAAGGGTCACATACAGAGAGAGACCCAGCAATAAACTCAAATGTCACCATTGCCAAGAAACCCCAACCATTTCACAGACTCAGCAACTGACTTTAGCTTGTTGTTTGTCATAAAAAAGAACAGTGTCTACCTCCAATCATGATTGATGTCTTTTATAATAGACAAGCCCCAACAACCGCCAAGTTACGACTTGGCTGCATGAACCACCACCGCCGAATAATAGGAGATTGCATTGAGTTTTTAGGAGCCACTAATGAGGTGGGGAGTAAAGGATATTATAGGAAAGGTGTATATGTATGTGTGTACTATCTCACTGTTACCATTAAAATAACCATCAAATAAATGCATATAAAGTATAGCACTGACATATATTAGGTACAAGACAAAATATAGAAAATAAAAAAACTTACTTAAAGAGCTGAGATCCCACACTTGCTGGAATAGGCAAGTGAGGGAAAGTTCAGTATGGTTCATGAGTCCTACTGCCCAAAGTGACCTATATAATCCTTTCCTGTTTCAGTAGTGTATTAGGTAAGGATGGAAGGGCAGATGGATCACTTGCATATTTGAGTCCTTGGGTAGGAAACGCTAAAACATGACCATGGGTCTCTATGTCAGAAAAATGCGTTTACTCCAGGATGTATAAAAACTAAATTTTCCAGCATTCTGTGCAGCTAGGGAATGCTGGGAGTTGTAGTTTTTAAACATGTACAAAGTTAAACACATTTGCTCTATATTATTAGGTTGTATTGCATCTGTATATATTCTTTAACCAATGGACATACAGAAGAAACTTACTGCAAAGAGAGAATCCTGGTCGTTGTAGTTTTCAAACTTGTGAAAGGTCACAAATTCAACACCCCTGCTCTACACCATTGGGCTGTATTGCATCTGTATATATTCATTGACCAACGGACATAAAGAAGAAACTTACTATATATACTTGAGTATAAACCGAGGTTTTCAGGCTTTAAAAAAGCATGAAAACCGAACCTCGCGTCAACCACTTACCTTATAAGTAATCCAGCAGCTGCTCGCTCTGAATCCTCTGCACTTCCGGATGACGTCACTACTCGGCGCCTCTCACTTCCCAGGGGCCGAGTAGTGACGTTTTCCAAAAGCGCAGAGAATGCTATCACCGGACAAGGTAGGAGAAGGCAACTAAAAAAAATATACAGAGGAGCTAACACCAGTCCCCAAGACTTGCAAATAGGGGTAAAACCTCCTTTATTCATTTATATTCGTTTGTTATATGCACGAATAAAAGAGGCTTTACCCTTATTTGAAAGTATTGGGGACTGGTTAGCTCCTCTGTATGTTTTTTAAGGGGTCTACATTGGTGGCAGTGAGAGGGCCACTGCAGATGTTTGGAAACTACAACTCCCAGCAACTATAACATGCTGGGATTTGTAGTTTCCAAACATCTGGAGTGGCAAGGAATTGGGAGTTACTGTGTGGGATTTACTCTAGATTTAAAGGGCAACTAATGATACAGAATAGAGGATGGTATCTGTTGTTAAAGATTTCCGTCTGATTCTGTATTGTTTTGAGGCTTTAGGTGCCCTTTCAATGGTCAGCAGAATTCCTATACAGAAATAGCCATACTGGATTTGGATATTACTGTATGGGACTACTGTATGGTAATTCTTCTGTCCATTTAAAGGGCAACTAAAGCCTCAAAACAATACAGAATCAGAAGGCAGGACTGGTCATATTTTCTACCGTCGGTTTATACTCAAGTCAATCACTTTTACTCCTTTTTAAGGTAAAATTAGGTACCTTGGTTTATACTCTGGTCGGTTTATACTCAAGTATATACGGTACTGCAAACAGAGAATGCTGGGATTTGTAGTGGTCAAACATGTGAAAGGTCCCAAGTTTACCACACCCCTGCTCTATAACATTAGGCTGTATTACATCTGGACACATGCCTTAGCTACAGGCTATAAATTAGATACTTTGCATGTCCCCGCCCATTTCTCTGGGAGTGAAAAATATGTGTTGATATGTTAGATTATTAGGGCAATGCTATTTTAATAACATGAGGCTGTGACGTACCTTCTGTTGAGAAGGCTCTATTTCATACTCTGTGGGAAGCTTTTAGTTACTTTAACCACACCTCTTCCTAACCTATAAAGCTAATCAGTATCCTGTGCTCCCAAGTCCTAACCCTATAGTGACTGTAAATCTGGAACTTGCTGTGGTAAATACTAATAAGTATAGACCTAGCATGTAAACCTGAATATTGTTTAGGGTCTTGGGTTGCCCAAAGGTGCTGTTTAGCTTGAACTGCACAATGTAGCAGGATTGCCTGGGTCTATTCTCAGACCTGCAGGTTTATTCCACTTAGACTCTCTAGATTTTAGCTGGCAGGCAGGTGGAATAGGTAATGGAGGTTGTGTGTTTTGTTTACATATTGTGGCGGAATTGTCTGGGTCCTTTTTAGGACCTTCAGGCTTCTCCTATTTGGGTCCCCCCTGGATGCTTCTTAGTGGCAGCTGGGAGCAGAAAGCACAAGTTTGGAAAGGTTCCTCTGTAATTTTCTCTCTGCCCCTAGTGTTAATTGCCTTTGCTGTAGTGTAGGGCTCCCTCCCCCACTCCCAACCGCTATATTTCTTTGTCCAAAAACTCCCCCGATCTACCATTACCTGTTTCTCCCGGCGTTCTGTGCAGCTGGAAGCCGCGTCCATGATTGGCTACCTCTCAGCCAATCACAGACGCGGCTGCCGGTCCGGCCCTCTGCTTGCAGTTTCATGACGAGGATGAATAATTGTTGTTTAGTCTCCAACCATGTGAGTGTTTTAGGGGCCCTATTTATAAAAGTTTGTTATCGTTATCAAAAAAATAACGATCGGTATTGTACGATATTGATCGTTATTTTACGATATCGATCGTAATACAAAGATATTGCTATCATAAATCTACAATGCCAATATCGTAAAATAACGATCGCTATCGTAAAATAGCGATGTTTATCATGGAATAACGGTCGATATCTACAATAACGATCGGTATTCTGCATTATCGACCGTTATTCTACGTTAATGATCGCTATTTTACGGTAGCGATCATTATTTTACGACAGCAATCGTTATTCTATGACATCGGCACAGTAGATTTACGATAGCAATATCGTAGGATTACGATCGATATAGTAAAATAACGATTGATATCGTACAATACCGATCGTTATTTTTTTGATAACAATCTTTTATAAATAGGGCCCCAGGTATCTCTGGATAGGCTTTTCCCAAAATATGCCAATGGCCTTTAAGAATATTAAGAATATTGGCAACCCTTTGGCTCTGTTCATTATACTGGGTCACACATGTAACCTGGGATGAATGTGCTTTCTGTATTCCTCTTTGTGTTAACTTCTTTCTTGCATCTTGTATAATTTTATTGTGGTAAACCCTGTGAGTGGCCGGGGCCACAACACCCGTGAGTGGGCGGGGCCATGACACCCGTGAGTGGGCGGGGCCACATGGGGCTGTAAGGGAATGGGCCAAGGGGGGCCTGCAACTAGAGGGACCATTGGGTCCATGAGTGGGAGGGACCAGGGGGGCTGCAAAGGGGAGAAATTGGACTTTGTGAGTATCACTCACCATATACAGTTTTATGCAGGGGCAGAATTAATTTATGCATTTGTGGAACTGTGATAGGGTAGACATGTCACCCCGCCAGAGGAGGAACACATCATCAATGTATATCCACCATGCCAAACAAGGGCACGGTAGAGATCATCTTGATAAACGTGCTCCTCCTCAAAGCCTGCCATAAAAGCATTGAAATAAGCAAAGGCGACATTCGACCCCATTGCAGTCCCACGTTATTGCAAATAAAAAATATTGTCAAAATCAAAATAGTTCACATTCAGTATAAGTTCTAAGGACTTCAGAAAGAAATGAATCTCTGTTTCCTTATACAGAGTCCTTCGCTCTAGTAGTTTTTTTGAGGCCCTGATCCCATCCAGGTGGGGGATGGAGGTATACAAGCTGACCACATCCATAGTAGCCAGCATGATGTCCCTCCAATCCCCCACCTGGAATTTTTGGCAGTTTTTTTGTAATGATGATCTGATCAGTAGGTGCCATGGATCTGTTCTGTTAAACCTCAAACTATAAGACATTAATTTGGACTCACATATTTTGTATATGGTGGTGAAACCTTTTATTCCATATTGGGGAAAAATAATGCTGACATTGGTTGCCAACAGTATGATGGACAAGTCTCATTGCTCATTATCTCACATGCTCCTTTAGAATTATGGAACATGTTGCCATAAGATGTGTTATTGAGGATACTTGGCTGCATGGTGTTATTTACACTATTTTATTTTTTGTATATATACAACTGCTGGGTACAGAACAGGGAAAGCTGGAAGCCATTGACATTATACAAGGAACAGTGTATTTAACATTGCTTTAGGTGTAACATAGTCAAATAGTAGCAGAGGTTGAATAAAGACACATGTCCAACCAGTTCAACATTGGATTGCCCCCTATCTAACAGTTAATTTGGGGGAAGGCAACTAAACCTCTCTTTAGACTATCTAATATACTTGTCATTTCCACGTTTCACCATTTTCTTATTGTAAAAACCCTTTTCTAACCTAAAGATAAAAGTTGTTATATTAGTTAATAACTGTGAGTCCTCTTATATAATCAGATGGTGAACAATGTAACAGAGAGTTTATTGTATGGCCTGTTAATATATTAATTTAATGTTTGAGATGGTATTGAGGCATTAAGGGGGGGGAACAAATGTATACAAACAAGTTTTAATGAAGGCGAAGTTGGCCTTTAATCATCCCCCAGGGATGTAAACACACGCTGGTAATTAAGAGATGGACATATACTTGATCCTGTACCTCTAGAGATGCACACAGGACCTAGTTCCCCACTTGTGAGATTCCCCATGTCTGGTGTTTTAAGTTAGTTTTAGAAGAAAGGAACTATAATAGTGCAGTTCCTTTATTTTAAAACCAGAGACATGCACAGGGAAGCGTGTAATGGCCCGGGGGGTCTTTACCCTACATATCTACATAGACATCTACAAGAGGAACAGGATTGGGAATATACAGTTGCAAAAGGTCTGGGGTTTTATACACCTGGACCTCCCTGAATTTATATGTGAGATATATAGAGGGACCAGCTTGGGAGCTTGGGGGAGTGTGTTGGGATTCCCTGCTGTTTCAGGTTCTCCCTGCTGGTGGCATTCAACTCTCAAAATCATCTGAACTGCATTTTCATTACCCACCAGCAGAGGTCTTTGTCTTCCCCATCATCATCCTCACCTGTGTGCTATCTGGCTGCTTAAGCCCTCCATCCTCCTTGGTTCATTGCCGACCCTCATTCGTACTTGTCTCCCCTGTTTGATTCATTGTATTCCTGTTCTCGCGTTTCTTGTCTTGGTTCCTGGGATCCTACTCTGGTCCCTGGTCCTGCTCCCCAATCCCTAGCCCTACTTTTCATTATCCTGTTTTCTCCTTTGGCCTCCCCTTGCCATTTCATTGTTTATCACTGTACCTGATCATGTTTACTCTTGTCATTAACATTCAATCTGTCTTCTCGTATGTATAGATTCTCATCTGTTATTGTCTTGTACACAGTCCTCATAGTTAGTCAGATAGTTAGGGTTTGGTTTCTGAGTTGCCACTGGTCACATTTTGTTTGTTTTTCTTTATTGTTAATAAACTTGTCTTCCTTCACTGATCTCTGGCTGCAGCTTTCAGTCTTTACCTTGTTTCCAGTTGCTTGACAGCCAGGGGCATTACAGTGGGTTCTGGCCTATACCCATTACTGCAGCATACAGGTGCCTTCTGTTTATTTAACCCTGTATTTTTCATTTTCGTTATAGATCTCTCCCAGTTACATTACTTTTGTATCGTGGCTAAGAAGGATGAAAGATTATGCAGACAGTCTTTCTATGGCCATCCCAGATAATCTCTGTTGGAGCTGATTAGTTAACATTCTGTCTAAGTTATCCCTCTCTGTTTACCCCACTGATGTTTTCAATCCTCCTTTCGATTCCGATGAGGTAGAATACTCTGTTTATTAGAGGATGATCTAGATTACTTTAATGAGCAGTTTTGTAATCACAGTTTTGAAATGGTTTGAGCTGTGTCAAATCTGTCCAGTCTTTGGCCTCTCGGGGTATCTGTACTATCTGTACTCTGATTTTTCCTATAAAACTAAATAATCCCAGTCTATGTCAATTCCAAAACTAAAACATAAATCCCAACGCAAAAGAAAATATTTCCCTACTTTTTCTATTCAACATATACAAACTGTCCAGTGTCCTGATCCTAGTCCTGTCTAGGGTCCCTCCAGCCTTCACCCGTGCAGTTTGCCCCCCAGCCTTCATCTGTGCAGTCTGCCTTCCAGCATTCATCCATGCTGTCTGCCCTCCAGCCTTCAGTTATGCAGTCTGCCCTTCAGCCATGCAGTCTGCCCTCCAGCCTACAACTGTGCAGTCTTCCCTCCAGCCTTCAGCTGTGCAGTCTGCCCTCCAGTATTCAGCCATGATGCAGTCTTCCCTCCAGCCTTCAACAGTGCAGTTTGCCCTCCAGCCTTCATCTGGGCAGTCTGCCCTCCAGCCGTGCATTCTGCCCTCCAGTCCTTTCCAGGGTTCCTAACTACAGTCGGCAGCACAGACTTTACTCTAGTCTAAAGACTTTCTGCCTGGAATTTCCAGCCAGCCTTTGGAATGCTAAAAATAAATTGTAACAAATTGGTTATATGTTATGTATTTGGATACAGTGTCTCTTCTTTTAGGTATTTTTCAGCACATGCTCCATCTAGTGGATATCTTTAAAAGTATTTGGTTTATTTATATTATAAGACCACATTGAACACGAGGTAGAAAACAACAATTATTGTCACCACAATGGATAGATTGTTTTCTTTAAAAAAATGGCAGGATGCAAATGATATAAATATTAAGGAGAACCTGTGGCTGACAAGAAACAATAAAACACAATATGGATCTTTATTTATTTATGAAAAGACTTTAACTAACGTATATAACACACATGTCAAACTTAAGGCCCTTTTGGCCATTGTTTGTGGCCCCCGGTAACTGTACAGCATCCACAACTTACTACACTGCTATCCATTGGGTAACTAGAGGTCTGCCTGCTGATCACACACACCTTTACTAAGATAGATGTGATAAGTTATTTAAAAACAGCTGATTGTGGTATCTAGCAGGCAGATCTATAGTTACGGGCACGGCACTGCTTGTGACTGCACAAATGGATAGCAGTGTAGTAAGGCTTTGAACAACTGATTGCATAACTAGCCTGGCCCTGGGGAGGGGAGGGAGGTGTGACAAAGGGGATTCCATTGGAGCTGGCCATTCCATTACCTCACCAGAACAGTACGGTGGACGTTCCACATTAGCACATGATCACGCCATAGGCCTGTCTTTTTGATTTTTGGCCCCTTATGTGATTGAGTTTGACACCCCTGGTACACAACGTTTGGACACGTTATCATTTTTAAACAAGAACATTGATGAGACATTATCCAACACAAGGCCCTCTATTGGGTATACATTGGACATTTTGACAATTTTAATGGGTGAACTAAAGCACTGATGAGGAGCCCCTGAGGAAGTGGCAGGGAAGCCACGAAACATGTTGGGTGGAGCTAGAAGGGATATGCTGTGAACTATGCTGCATCCCTGTGAATGTTGGTTTTAACATTTGAAATAAAGAAAAGTTTTATTCTGATGGGAATCCGGTAGCCTGCCTCGTTCTTCTTCCTGGTTGGAGATATATCGTTACTGACCGCCGCAGAGGAGCCGGCGTTACAAGAGGTGTGTGAGCACTGGACTTCCATTTACACGGGATTTCCGGGATGCAGGTACTGCACGAGTGTTTGTGAGGTGATATCTGTACTTTATTATTAAATCATTAATTGATTTTGTGCTATGTACTCTGTTTATATCACTTTTTAAAGTAATGCATGTCTTTTTAAAAAATTGTCACCTGTATGTAATTAAGAGCAGCATCGGGCTGGGCTGTTGGGGCCCACCATGAAATCTGAGATCAGGGACCCACCAAGACGAGCTTAGGGACCCACTCAATATTTCATGTCTCTATTACTCATTTACATCTCTGTCTTACTCCTACTGACTCCTAGTGTTTAGTAAAATGCATTTCTTACTGTGCCTTTTCTTGAGAGAATGGGCTGTAGGCCCAAAGGGAGATTCCCCATAACCCCGTGGGCCCAGTTCAACACTGATTAAGAGGAGGAAGGAGCTAGCCCCCATGTTCCATCTCAATGTCTAAACATTATACACTTTGTAGTTGTGTGGTACACCTGGTGAAGGAGAATTAACCCCTGGAACATTGTGTGTTATAATGTTGGTATTGTCACATTTCCAGTGTATGTCCTTGTATATTTTGGATTTATGGATTTAGCTCCATAAGGCAAGGTCTAAAGTCTCACACCATTTCGGGTGGTCTTCATCATTCTCGGGTTTTCTGCTTCATTACTTTATTTTAGACACACACTCTATTTCCTACAGAGATGCTCACACACTCTGGTACCAGTACGAGATTGAGTGCAGGTACCATACAGAGATTCTACACCCTCTGGTACCAGTCAGAGATGCTTGCAGGTACAATACAGAGATGCTCACACACTCTGGTACCAGTACAGAGATGCTTGCAGGTACAATACAGAGATGCTCACACACTCTGGTACCAGTACAGAGATGCTTGCAGGTACAATACAGAGATGCTCACACACTCTGGTACCAGTACAGAGATGCTTGCAGGTACAATACAGGATGCTCCAAACACTCTTGGTACCAGTACAGAGATGCTTGCAGGTACAATACAGAGATGCTCACACACTTGTGTACCAGTACAGAGATGCTTGCAGGTACAATACAGAGATGCTCACACACTGGTACCGTACAGAGATGCTTGCAGGTACAATACAGAGATGCTCAACACCTCTGGTACCAGTACAGAGATGCTTGCAGGTACAATACAGAGATGCTCAACACACTGGTACCAGTACAGAGATGCTTGCAGGTACATACAGAGATGTCAACACACTCTGGTACCAGTACAGAGATGCTTGCAGGTACAATACAGAGATGCTCACACAATAAGAACCCTAGATAGAGACAAACACATTTACCCTCTGGTAAAAACTACCCCCCAAATGATGCACACACATATAACCAGAGACATACACCAACCATTTATAGAAGTGACCAACAGTGTAACATCCCCTATTTGGTGTTGTGGTTTTAGAATAAAGGAACTGATAAAATGCTGATATGGGAGTTACAGCGTCTGAAGTCTGAACCTCGATGTGCAGAACATCTAACTCATTACCAAGGGCACCAAACACAAAGCAATAGAAAGGAAATGAACACAGTGGAGGGGAAAGGACATCAGAACAAGATGCAGAAAGGCTCAGGTAAGAAATAGGAACATAGAGGGAAAAATTCCATGGGATAATATTAAACCACACCTGGTATTTTGTAATCTAAGAAGATATCGGATTTGTGGATCTGTTTAATCAGTTGACCATGATGTGGCTTTGCTTTAAGAGGCGGGGCTCTAAATCTGCAACAACCAATTACGTTATTTAACCAGATATTTAACAATTATTTATTGCAAAACGTAATAAGTTTTTGATCAAGTGTAAAAATCCCTTCAATGGAGCTCACCTTACATTCCTAGCTCCAGTAACTGTTATAAAGTGATTACAGCACAGCGGGACTGCGGTAAAGGATGAGGCGCTTGTTTGCAATATTACATCGCCACCGCATCATCCCTCCAACTAAAATGTTCTAATGTTCTGTTAGGAAATGTTTCCATCTCCTCTAAGATTACAGGGCGAAGCCTAATAAAAGCAATGCAAAGGTTATATTTTTATGGGCTTCATTCACACATATGGGATGGTAAGCACATGGAGATAATGGACGGTAACTTAACAGTGCAGTCACGTTTTGCATTGTATCAATATGTGTAGATACTGATGCATGCAGCGGTGTTTTAGCTAATTGGTAGCTAATTGGTTTAAATTGACTGAGCATTGTGGGATCTTTGGTTTTGAACCAAATGTTTAGAACATACAAGTGTTTAGAACAAGAAAGGGTTTAAAACATAAGACTGTTGTTTCTGTTGTTGTGTATTGCTGTTTCTGTTGTGTATTGCTGTTTCTGTTGTTGTGTATTGCTGTTTCTGTTGTGTATTGCTGTTTTCTGTTGTTGTGTATTGCTGTTTTCTGTTGCTGTGTATTGCTGTTTCTGCTGTTGTGTATTGCTGTTTCTGTTGTGTATTGCTGTTTCAGTTGTTGTGTATTGCTTTTTCTGTTGTGTATTGCTGTTTTCTGTTGTTGTGTATTGCTTTTTCTGTTGTTGTGTATTGCTGTTTCTGTTGTTTTGTATTGCTGTTTCTGTTGTTGTGTATTTCTGTGTAGGAAGCTATAAATTAGTAACCCTTTAGTCTTCTTAAGTGCTCCCATTTTACTATTGCCTTAGGGCACGGCCACACTGCTACGCAAATGCAATCGCATGCGATTTCATGTGCAATTTTGTTGCGTTTGCGCATGTGTTTTTATCATTAAGTATTGAAAAACGCATGTGATTGCGATTTAAAATGCAGAACGCAAATCGTAATCACAACGCACCCGAAAACTCGCGTTTTCAATGATCTGAAAAAAAACACAAGCGCAAACTCTTCTTTCTCTTACTGTGTACTGCTGTTTTTGTTGTGGTGTATTGTTATTTCTCTTGTTGTGTATTGCTGTTTCTGTTGTGGTGTATTGCTGTTTCTCTTGTAGTGTATTGCTGTTTCTCTTGTTGTGTATTGCTGTTTCTCTTGTTGTGTATTGCTGTTTTTGTTGTGGTATATTGCTGTTTCTCTTGTTGTGTATTGCTGTTTCTCTTGTTGTGTATTGCTGTTTTTGTTGTTGTGTATTGATGTTTCTCTTGTTGTGTATTGCTGTTTTTGTTGTGGTGTATTGCTGTTTCTCTTGTTGTGTATTGCTGTTTTTGTTGTGGTGTATTGCTGTTTCTCTTGTTGTGTATTGCTGTTTTTGTTGTGGTGTATTGCTGTTTCTCTTGTTGTGTATTGCTGTTTTTGTTGTGGTGTATTGCTGTTTCTCTTGTTGTGTATTGCTGTTTTTGTTGTGGTGTATTGCTGTTTCTCTTGTTGTGTATTGCTGTTTCTCTTGTTGTGTATTGCTGTTTGTCTTGTTGTGTATTGCTGTTTTGTTGTGGTGTATTGCTGTTTCTCTTTTTGTGTATTGCTGTTTCTGTTGTGGTGTATTGTTGATTAGAATGGACAGTTTTGTTGGGGTCTCACCACATGTATAGGATCTTGAAAAGACCTTTATTTGTTAGATGTGAGTGGGTTGCCCATTTGGAATCTGAAGTGCAGAATCTAAAGGGGAAACTTGAAGCATTGCAGGGCTTGGCAAACCTGGGGGAATTGCAGGTACTGGCAGGGCCAGTAAACTGAAGTCGATCCCAACAGATTTGCTGTCTTAGAAAGGTAGATAGGGTAGGTTTGTAGATGAGCCACAGGCAGTATATAATCTGCAAAACTTTTATTGTGTATTCAGCAATATGTTTCGGAGACATGTGCTCCTTTATCATGCTGGAAAAAGGAGCACACAGTTCCAAAACATGTTGCTGAATACACAATAAAAGTTTTGCAGATCATATACTGCCTGTGGCTTTGGGGAAGAAGTTTAAAAAAATTAGGGCCACTCCTGCATGGCTGAGATGGTTATAGAGGATGTCAAAAAGTCTAATGTGCTCCACTTTATTTTCCCTCTGTATTCACTATAGAGAATCCTAGTTCTTATAGCGGGGACTGTAATAATATGAAGGGTATAAATGAGGGATATTCACTCTGTACACATAGAGAACCTAGTCCTTATACGGGGCTGTACTCAATATGGAAGTGGTATAAAATGAGGAATATTCACTCTGTACACTATAGAGAATCCTAGTCCTTATAGCGGGGCACTGTATAATATGAAGGGTATAAATGAGGAATTTCACTCTGTATACACTATAAGAATCCTAGCCTTATAGGCAGGGACTGTAATAATATGAAGGGTATAAATGAGGAATATTCACTCTGTATTCACTATAAGAATCCTAGTCCTTATAGCGGGGACTGTAATAATACGAAGGGTATAAATGAGGAATATTCACCTGTATTCACTATAGAGAATCCTAGTTCTTATACCAGGGACTGTAATAATATTAAGGTTATAAAAATGAGAATATTCACTCTGTATTCACTATAGAGAATCCTAGTCCTTATAGCAGGGACTGTAATAATATGAAGGGATAAATGAGGAATATTCACTCTGTATACACTATAGAGAATCCTAGCCCTTTAGCAGGACTGTAATAATATGAAGGGTATAATGAGGGATATTCACTCTGTATACACTATAGAGAACCTAGTCCTTATAGCGGGGACTGTAATAATATGAAGGGTATAATGAGGAATATTCACTCTGTATTCACTATGAGAATCCTAGTCCTTATAGCAGGGACTGTATAATATGAAGGGTATAAATGGGGATATTCCCTCTTATTCACTATAGAGAACCCTAGTCCTTATAGCGGGACTGTAATAATATGAAGGGTATAATGAGGAAATTCACTCTGTATCACCTATAGAGAATCCTAGTCCTTATAGCAGGGACTGTAATAATATGAAGGGTATAAATGAGGAATATTCGCTCTGTTACACTGTAATAGGACTCCTAGTCCTTATAAGCAGGGCACTGTAATAATATGAAGGGTATAAATGAGGAATATTCACTCTGTATTCACTATAAGAATCCTAGTCCTTATAGCAGGACTGTAATAATATGAAGGGTATAAATGAGGAATATTCACTCTGATACACTATAGAGAATCCTATTCTTATAGCAGGGACTGTAATAATATGAAGGGTATAAATGAGGAATATTCACTCTGTATACACTGTAGAGAATCCTAGTCCTTATAGCGGGACTGTAATATATGAAGGGTATAAATGAGGAATATTCACTCTGTATACACTTAGAGAATCCTAGTTCTTATAGCAGGGACTGTAATAATATGAAGGGTATAATATAGGATATTCACTCTGTATCACTGAGAGAATCCTAGTCCTTATAGCAGGGACTGTAATAATATGAAGGGTATAAATGAGAATATTCACTCTGTATTCACTATAGAGAATCCTAGTCCTTATAGGCAGGGACTGTAATAATATGAAGGGTATAAATGAGGAATATCTCACTCTGTATACACTATAGAGAATCCTAGTCTTATAGCAGGGACTGTATAATATGAAGGGTATAATGAGGATATTCACTCTGTACACTTAGAGAATCCTAGTCCTTATAGCGGGACTGTATATATGAAGGGTAAAATGAGGAATATTCACTCTGTATACCTATAGAGAATCCTAGTTCTTATAGCAGGGACTGAATAATATGAAGGTATAAATGAGGAATATCACTCTGTATACACTAATAGAGAATCCGAGTCCTTATAGCAGGACTGTAATAATATGAAGGGTATAAATGAGAATATTCACTCTGTATCACTATAAGAATCCTAGTCCTCTAGCAGGACTGTAATAATATGAAGGTAAAATGAGGGATATTCACTCTGTATACACTATAGAGAACCCTAGTCCTATAGCGGGGACTGTAATAATATGAAGGGATAAATGAGGAATTCACTCTGTATACACTATAGAGAACCCTAGTCCTTATAGCGGGGACTGTAATAATATGAAGGGTATAATGAGGATATTCACTCTGTATTCACTATAGAGAATCCTAGTCTTATAGCGGGGACTGTAATATATGAAGGGTATAAATGAGGAATATTCACTCTGTATCACTATAGAGACCCTAGTTCTTATAGCGGGGGGACTGTAATAATATGAAGGGTATAATGAGGAATATTCACTCTGTATACACTATAGAGAACCCTAGTCCTTATAGCGGGGACTGTAATAATAGAAGGTATAAATGAGGAATATTCACTCTGTATACACTATAGAGAACCCTAGTCCTTTAGCGGGACTGTAATAATATGAAGGGTAAATAAATGAGGAATATTCACTCTGTATTCACTATAGAGAACCCTAGTTCTTATAGCGGGGACTGTAATATATGAGGGTATAAATGAGGAATATTCACTCTGTATTCACTATAGAGAATCCTGTTCTTATAGCGGGGACTGTATAATATGAAGGTAAAAATGAGGAATATTCACTCTGTATTACACTATAGAAATCCTAGTTCTTATAGCGGGGACTGTATAATATGAAGGGTATAAAGGAGAATTTCACTCTGTATCACTATAGAGAATCCTAGTCCTTATAGCGGGGACTGTAATAATATGAAGGGTATAAATGAGGAATATTCACTCTGTATTCACTATAGAAATCCTAGTCCTTATAGCAGGACTGTAATAATATAAGGTATAAATGAGGGATATTCACCTGTATACACTATAGAGAACCCTAGTCCTTATAGCGGGGACTGTAATAATATGAAGGGTATAAATGAGGAATATTCACTCTGTATACACTATAGAGAACCCTAGTCCTTATAGCGGGACTGTAATAATATGAAGGGTATAAATGAGGAATATTTCACTCTGTTTTCACTATAGAGAATCCTAGTTCTTAGTAGCGGGACTGTAATAATATGAAGGGTATAAATGAGGAATTTCACTCTGGTATTCACTATAGAGAACCCTAGTTCTTATAGCGGGACTGTATAATATGAAGGGTATAATGAGAATATTCACTCTGTATACACTATAGAGAACCCTAGTCCTTATCGGGGACTGTATAATATGAAGGGTATAATGAGGAATATTCACTCTGTATACACTATAGAGAACCCTAGTCCTTATAGCGGGGCACTGTAATAATATGAAGGTATAATGAGAATATTCACTCTGTATTCACTATAGAGAACCCTAGTTCTTATAGCGGGGGACTGTAATAATATGAAGGGTATATGAGGAATATTCACTCTGTATTCACTATAGAATCCAGTTCTTATAGCGGGGACTGAATAATATGAAGGGTTAAATGAGGATATTCACTCTGTATTCACTATAAGAGAATCCTGTTTCTATAGCGGGGACTGTAATAATATGAAGGGTATAAATGAGGAATATTCACTCTGTATACACTATAGAGAATCCTAGTCCTTATAGCAGGGACTGTAATAATATGAAGGGTATAATGATGAATATTCACTCTGTATCACTGTAGAGAATCCTAGTCCTTATAGCGGGGACTGTAATAATATGAAGGGTATAATGAGGAATATTCACTCTGTATTCACTATAGAGAATCCTAGTTCTTATAGCAGGGACTGTAATATATGAAGGTTAAAATGAGGAATATCACTCTGTATCACTATAGAGAACCCTAGTTCTTATAGCGGGGACTGTAATATATGAAGGGTATAAATGAGGATATTCACTCTGTATCACTATAGAGAATCCTAGTTCTTATAGCGGGGACTGTAATATATGAAGGTAATAAATGAGGAATATTCACTCTGTATACACTATAGAGATCCTAGTCCTTATAGCAGGGACTGTAATATATGAAGCGTATAATGAGGAATATTCACTCTGTATCACACTATAGAGAATCCTAGTCCTTATAGCAGGGACTGTAATAATTGAAGGGTATAATGAGGATATTCACTCTGTTTCACTATAGAGAATCCTAGTTCTTATAGCGGGGACTGTAATAATATGAAGGGTATAAATGAGGAATATTCACTCTGTATTCACTATAGAGAATCCTAGTCCTTATAGCGGGTGGAGGAATATTCACTCTGTATTCACTATAGAGAATCCTAGTTCTTATAGCGGGGACTGTAATAATATGAAGGGTATAATGAGGAATATTCACTCTGTATTACTATAGAGATCCTAGTTCTTATAGCGGGGACTGTAAATATGAAGGGTATAAATGAGGAATATTCACTCTGTATACACTATAGAGAACCCTAGTCCTTATAGCGGGGACTGTAATAATATGAAGGGTATAATAGGAATATTCACTCTGTATACACTATAGAGAACCCTAGTCCTTATAGCGGGGACTGTAATAATATGAAGGGTATAATGAGGAATTTCACTCTGTATTACACTATAGAGAACCCTAGTTCTTATAGCGGGGACTGTAATAATATGAAGGGTATAAATGAGGAATTTCACTCTGTATTCACTATAGAGAATCCTAGTTCTTATAGCGGGGACTGTAATAATTGAAGGGTATAAATGAGGATATTCACTCTGTATTCACTATAGAGAATCCTAGTTCTTATAGCGGGACTGTAATATATGAAGGGTATAAATGAGGAATATTCACTCTGTATACACTATAGAGATCCTAGTCCTTATAGCAGGGACTGTAATAATATGAAGGGTATAAATGAGGAATATTCACTCTGTATACACTGATAGAGAATCCTAGTCCTTAAGCGGGGGGACTGTAATAATATGAAGGGTATAAATGAGGAATATTCACTCTGTATTCCTATAGAGAATCCTAGTTCTTATAGCAGGGACTGTAATAATATGAGGGTATAAATGAGGAATATTCACTCTGTATTCACTATAGAGAACCTAGTTCTTATAGCGGGGACTGTAATAATATGAAGGTATAAATGAGGAATATTCACTCTGTATATCCATAGAGAATCCTAGTTCTTATAGCGGGACTGTAATAATTGAAGGGTATAAATGAGGAATTTCACTCTGTATACACTATAGAGAATCCTAGTCCTTATAGCAGGGACTGTAATAATATGAAGCGTATAAATGAGGATATTCACTCTGTATACACTAATAGAGATCCGATTCCTTATAGCAGGGGACTGTAATAATATAAGGTATAAATGAGGAATATCACTCTGTATTCACTATAGAGAATCCTAGTTCTTTATAGCGGGACTGTAATAATATGAAGGGTATAAATGAGGAATATCACTCTGTTTCACTATAGAGAATCCTAGTCCTTAAAGACGGGTGATGAATATTCACTCTGTATTTTCACTATAGAGAATCCTAGTTCTTATAGCGGGGACTGTAATAATATGAAGGTATAAATGAGGAATATTCACTCTGTATTCACTATAGAGAATCCTAGTTCTTATAGCGGGACTGTAATAATATGAAGGGTATAAATGAGGAATACACTTGTATCACTATAGAGAATCCTAGTCCTTATGGAAGGGCCTGTAATAATATGAAGGGTATAATGAGGAATATTCACTCTGTATACACTATAGAGAATCCTAGTCCTTATAGCAGGGACTGTAATAATATGAAGGGTATAATGAGGAATATTCACTCTGTATACACTATAGAGAATCCTAGTCCTTATAGCAGGACTGTATAATATGAAGGGTAATAATGGGATTTTCACTCTGTATCACTATAGAGAATCCTAGTCCTTATAGAGCAGGGACTGTAATAATTGAAGGGTATAAATGAGGATAATTCACTATGTTTTCACTATAGAGAATCCTAGTCCTTATAGCGGGGACTGTAATAATGAAGGGATAAAATGAGGATATATTCACTCTGTTACACTATAGAGAATCCGAGTCCTTATGCAGGGACTGTATAATTGAAGGGTTAAATGAGAATATTCCCCTCTGTATCCACTATAGAGAATCCATTTCTTATAGCAGGGACTGTAATAATATGAAGGGTATAAATGAGGAATATTCACTCTGTATTCACTATAGGAAATCCTAGTCTTATAGCGTGGTGTAATAATATGAAGGGTTAAATGAGGAATATCACCTCTGTATCACTATAGAGAATCCTAGTCCTTATGCAGGGACTGTAATAATATGAAGGGTATAAATGAGGATATTCACTCTAGCTAAGGTGGCCATACACTATATGATAATGGGTCAATCCCGTCAAGAAACCATGGATTTACCTATTATTGGCAGTCTTCCCGCCATCGTAGTGCTGCGAATGATCTAAAGTCAACATTCGGTCAGTGTTGGTGAACAACAAAATTTCCATCGTGTCGGAATCGTCCTCCCTTAATTTTAAGTAAGGAAGTCGATTTATATGGCCGCACGGCAAACTGATCCCTATACCACATATTGGGATCGGTCGGGTTCTTGTGTGTTGGTTCCCACAGCAAGGCGTACCGACAGATACCAATGTGAAATTGATGCATGTGTATGGCCACCTTAACAGAGGATAAAGGTATGGAAACAATTAGACAAGTTAATATTATAAGCCCCAGGATCGGATGGATTACATTCACAGATCTTTAAGAGAGCTTAGGTCCAGTTTGATCTAGTCCCTGTTTCTAGTCCTTATCTTCTCAGATTTACTTTTGTCTGGTCATGTGCCGTTGGATTGAAAAACAGCCTATGTAATACCAATATCAAAAAGGGATGTCATTCAAAGCCTGTAACTATAGACCTGTAAGCCTAACCTCAGTGGTAGGGATCTGCTGAAACTTTGTTCAGATCATATCCTTGACTTTTTCTCTAAAACTGACCTTATTGTAGAAGTCATCTGATTTATGAAATGAGTGTTCAGTTTTTTTAAAAATAATTTTAAAATATCGAATTACGAATCAAAAGTAAAATGTCTATATACCAATACGCTGAGTAAATATCGAATTATCAATCACGAGTAAAATGTCTATTATACCAATACCCGAGTAAATATCGAATATCGAATCCACGAGTAAAATGTCTATTTTCCCTTACGCGAGTAAATATCGAATATCGAATCCACGAGTAAAATGTCTATTATACGGGGGCGTGGCTTGCAGGCAATGGAGTAGAACGCGCTACATGTGAGCTTGCCGAATCGTGCCTTACAGAGGAAAAGCCCTCCACAGAACCTCCTCAGTAGCTAGATAAGGTCTCAGAGATGCCGAGAAAAGGAGCCAACAAAATAAGTAAAATACAAAGCTTACTTCACATTTTCGGCCCAGAAGGAAAGCCGCAAAATGAAATCCAAGATGGCGGCCGACCAGCATGGCGAACTCCGGTCCAGTGAACCGCAGCACGGACAGCACCTGTCAAATAGACAGCCATAATCATAACATAAAGTCACAACAAAACGAAGAGAGATATCAAACTCTAAAAAATCCCCACAGGCATACAATAACCAACAATGCCATACTACATTCACCACCAAATGAGAGGTGGAGGAGACAACCTGGAGCTCCTGATGAAACTGGAAAACAAGTAATCAATACACCTATAAATGTTTCAAATGCCCCAGACCTAGATGCTCCAATCACTAAACGTGCTAAAAGCATGTTTACTCCACACACAATGCCTTCATCAGAATGTTTCGGCTCTATGCAAGGTTTGAAAAAAGACATTTCTCACCACATAGAAAATAAATTTCAGAATTCTCACACTCATACACGAGTTGGTGGTTTCCCTAATTTTCTTTATGATCTGTAACAAAAATAGAAAATAAACTACAGATATAAAAATAGAAGCAGACGCAACAATTTAAAAATAGGGAGTCTCAGAATCAATCAAAAATGATCAACTACTAGAATACACCACAAGTTTTTTTAAGCGATAACTCCCAGAAGCACAAACTAGAATCTAGAATAGATGGCATTCACAGATACCCAGGCTAGGTCTGCTCCCCCTAATCACCAAGAGACATAATACTAAGAATCCATTCTTTCAAATAAAGGACAAACTGGTATTAGCAATGAGGAAAGCTAAAAATTTACCGTTAAAATACCAGAACATATACTTTCTGGCAGATCTGGCACCACAAACTCTACTCCAAAGAAAACAATTCAAAGATGTGACCAATATTAAGATCAGGTAAATTCCACACGGATGGGATTTCCTTCAGACTGTCATAACCTAGGAGAATCACACTACTCTGTAACAACTAAAGACTCTGCAGTGGAATTACTTAAAAAGTGTGTTATGGAACAACGAGTATACCAAAGAATCTACATCTCACCTGTTAGGAAGTCTCCAACAAATCAGCGGAATGGTCCACACCTGGACAGTAATACTAAAGTAAAGAAACCAAGTGGAAAAGGATAATGGAGGGGGAGAAAGGAGAAGAGAAAATCATGGACTTGGGTATATACAACGAACCATGCAAATACTCCAAGCTGGATATATACTCTAGAAACGTTGGTAATAAGGTTTGTTTTCCCTTTTTATATTTATAAACTAAGCTAATGGCATGTATACCCAAGGTTTTTTTTATACATACGGTATTCATGTCGAGACAATTGTTTTGTTATGAACGTAATAACATGGATTAAATATAAACACATACAGGGAGATTCAATAAGTTCTTATCGTTTAATGGTGCTAATTTTGTCCCACCAATCAGAACTTAATGTAACTTTGAAAGCCTAACATCTGATTGGTGTTGAGGCAAATTAGCACCATTTTAAACGATAAGAACTTTTATTGAATAACCCCCATAGTCCTGTTAGGGGTTATTTTGACAATATAATTCAAGGATCTATGTGTAATAAAGGAAATTATAAGGGAGGAGGTGAAAAGGGAAAGAGAAAAGAGATGGTTCAAAATATGTTTGCATCTGTGTTATAAACTTACATCACATGGTGTGAGAGAGAAGGGGAAGGGGGAAAGATAGATTTAGAATTTTTTTTTTTCTTTCTCTCATGTAGGCTAGGAAATGTATAACATAAGACAGTATACCTATATATATATATATGTATAACATAAGAACTATACATATTCTATAATGTATAACATAAGACAGTATACTATTATATAAATGAATAACATAGACAGTAACTATATATATTTGTATAACATAAACAGTATACTATATATAAAAGTATAACATATCAGTATACTATATATATATAATGTATAACATAAGACAGTATACTATATATTAAAATGATAACATAAGACAGTATACTATATATATATAATGTATAACATAGACAGTATACTATATATATATAATGTATAACATAAGACAGTATACTATATATATATAATGTATAACATAAGACAGTATACTATATATATATAATGTATAACATAAGACAGTATACTATATATATAAATGTATAACATAACATACTATTATATATATGTTACTAAGACAGTATACTATATAATATATAATGTATAACATAGACGTTACTATAGATTAAAATGTAAACATGAAGACAGTATACCTATATTAAGATAATGTATAACATAAGACAGTATACTATATATATATAATGTATACATAGACGTATAGATATATTATGTTAACATAAGACGTATACTTTATATAAAATGTATACACATAAGACGTATACTATATACATATAATGTAAACATAAGACAGTATACTATATATTATAATGTATAACATAAGACAGTAACTACTATATATAAATGTATAACATAAGACAGTATACTATATATATAATGTTATAACATAAGACAGATACTAGATATATATAATGTATAACTAAGACAGTATACTATATATATATAATGTATAACATAAGACAGTCTATAATATATATATAATTATAACATAAGACAGTATACTATATATATAAATGTCAACATAAACCGTAATACTATATATATATATAATGTATAACATAAGACAGTATACTATATATATATAATGTATAACATAAGACAGTATACTATATATATAATGTATAACATAAGACAGTATACTATATATATATAATGTATAACATAAGACAGTATACTATATATATATAATGTATAACATAACAGTATCATATATATAATGTATAACATAAGACAGTATACATATATATATAATGTATAACATAAGACATATACTATATATATATAATGTATAACATAAACAGACAGTATACTATATATATATATATATATATAATGTATACATAGACAGTATACTATATATATAGTATACATAACAAACTATATATATAAGTATAACATAAGACATATCATATATATAATGTATACATAAGACGTATACTATATATATAATGTATAACATAAGAACAGTATACTATATACTATATATCATATATAACCATAAGAAGTATACTATATATATATATGGTAACATAAGACAGTATACTATACTATCATATAATGTCTAACATAAGACAGTATACTATATCTATAAATGTATAACATAAGACATCTAACAGTACATATATATATAAATGTAACATAACACAGTATCCTATATATATAATACTGTAATACACATAAGACAGTATACTATATATATATATGTATAACATAAGACAGTATACCATATATATATATATGATAATCGATACATAAGACAGTATACTATATATATATAATGTATAACATAAGAAGTATATACTAATATTATAATGTAGAAACCTAAGACAGTATACTATATATATATAATGTATAACATAAGACCGTATACATATATATATATATGTATAACTAAGACAGTATACTATATATATAATTATCACATAAGACAGTAATCTATATATATTATAATGTATAACATAAGACAGTATACTAATATATATAATGTATAACATAAGACAGTATTACTATATATATAATAATTATAACATAGACCGTATACTATATATCTACAAGTATAACATAAGACAGTATACTATAGTATATATAATGGTAATAACCCGTAAGACAGTGTATATAAGCATACATATATATATGTATAACATAAGACAGTATACTATATATATATGTAATAACTAAGACAGTATAACTATTATATACATAATGTATACACATAAACATTATACTATATATATATACTATAACTATAAGTATATGTTCACATAAGACAGTATACTATATATAAAAAATAATTATAACATAAGACGTATACTATATATTATACATGTATAACATATAGACATAATACTATATATATATATAATTTATAACATCAAGACAGTATACTATATATCATAATCGTATACAGTTAACCATAAGACAGTATACTATATATATATGTATAACCATAACAGTATACTATATAATATATAATGTATAACATAAGACAGTATACTATATATATATAATGTATAACCTAAGACAGTATACTATATATAAATATTATAATACTATAACATAAGACAGTATACTAAAAAATAATATATATTGTATAACATATGACAGTATACTATATATATATAATGACACATAAGACAGTATCCGTATCATACTATTTATAACATAAGACAGTAATACTATATATATATAATGTATAACATAAACAGTATACTATATCTATATATAATGTATAACATAAGACAGTATACTATAATATATAATGTATAACATAAGTACAGTATACTAATATATAAAATGTATAACTAAGACATTATACTATATATATATAATGTATAACATAAGACAGTTACTATATATTATAATGTATAACTAAGACAGTATACTATATATATATAAAGGTATAACATAAGACAGTATACTATATATCATATGTATACATAAGACGTTACTATATATATAGCAAGTATAACATAGACAGTATACTAATTATATATCAATGTATATAACATAAGACATATACTATATATATATAAGTATAGAATAAGACAGTATACTATATATTAAAATGATAACAATAAACAGTATACTATATATATAAAATGTATAACATAAGACAGTATACTATATATATATAATGTATACTACATACTATAAATATGACACTAAGACAGTATACTATATATATATACTGTATAACATAAGACAGTAATATATATATAAATGTATACCATACGACGTATCTATATTATAATGTATAACATAAGCAGTATACCATACTTATATATATAATGTATAACACTAACGACAGTATACTATATATATAAAATGTTAAATAAGACAGTATCATATACTATATATATATTAATGCTAATAACATAAGACAGTATACTCATATATATATAATATATACACATAATGACAGTATAACTAACCATATATATAATATAGTATAACATATGACGTAATACTATATATATATTAACATGTAACAACATAACACAGTTATACTATATATATATAATGTATAACATAAGACAGTATACTATATATATCTATATATATATTGTAATACATAAGACAGTATACTATATATAATGTATAACATAAACAGTATACTATATATATTAATTATAACATAGACAGTATACTATATATATATAATGTAAACATAAGACATATACTATATATAATAATGTATACATAAGACAGTTATACTATATATACTATAATATATAACATAAGACAGTATACATATATATATTGTATACTAGACTGTAACTATATATATATCATATATGACAGTAATCAATATAATATAATGTTAACTAAGTATCCTATAACATAAGAGTACTATTGTACTACTATACTATATATATAATATGTATAACTAATAGTACACAGTATACATAGACTATACTATATATAATATATAATAAGAGTATAACTTATATAAATGTAAACATAAGACAGTATACTATATATATATAATGTATAGACTAAGACAGTATACTAATATATTTAATGTATAACATAAGAGCAGTACGTATTTTGGTACTGTATTCGACAGTTTGCCACTGCTTTCTTTCCCCCCCCCCCATACATGTTTGGATATGATATGACATTGGCTGAATGTTGACATATGTTATCAAGCCAATATATACTAGCATTAAGTTCGAAAACAGAAGATTTGGGGATACTTGTTTATAGGGAAGACAATAAGGGAAACATGGATCGATGCCCAGATAAATTAGTATATTGCAAAATTTATATCCAAATCACAAATGGGGAAACACGCCCGTTGCTGCATGTTTCATGGCAAACATGTAAGGAACCAATTGCGTATTTGTTAAAAGAAAAAGGGGAAAAGAGAAAAGGGAATAGGGAAAGATAATACAAGCAACATCGATCCATGTTCATACTTTAGATTTGATGAATGGAAATGAGCAATACTCAACGTAAAAATTAACGTATTTAGGAATGTATACAGAGGGGTAAACACGAGTACGCTATACAACACTATATACACAGCTCACCAGTACCCAACCTAAAAAATACCCATTCAAGGGGAAATCAAAAATACCACTTAACCTAAACAGAAATAAGTACAATTCAGTGCTTTATTAACCTAATACTAAAGACAAGTAGAGCATGGAAAAATAAAAAAAACGTAGCCTCCTAGTACAATGAGGACTGTATAATCCTCAATTATGTAAATATGTATATTTTTACTATGTTTTTTAACTATGTTACTTTAAAATGTATTGGGTTTACTTAATTAAGAAACCCGTGAGGTTAGCAGAATATGCCGAGACCTTTCTATACCAAATATAACATGAGTATAAGCTTTTCAAAACAATCCAATCCTACTCAAAATTATGAGTTATAATGTAGAGGACTAAATTCCCCATTAAAAGATTCACGGTCTGGAAGAAATCTCTGTTAAACAATATCGATATCTTGTGCGTTTCAAGAACACATTTAACCAAAAATTTTGATCTTCTTAACAACAACAAATACCCAAACATATTAAAGCCAATAAATAAAAAAAAAAGAGGGGTAGCAATCGCCATCAGAAACTTGGTACATTCGAGGAAAAAAAGCAATTTTAGATAAATGGCAGATTTGTCATTTTTGCTGTGAAGGTTCTCATTCATCACGTCATGGTATATCTGTTTGTATTCGATGTTGCTGTATTATTCTTTCCCTATTTCCCTTTCTCTTTTCCCTTTTTCTTAACAAATACGCAATTGGTTCCCTACATGTTTGCCATGAAACATGCAGCACGGCATGTTATTCCCCATTTGATTTGGATATAAATGTTTGCTTATATACTAATTTTATCTTGGCACATCGATCCATGTTTTCCCTTATTGTCTTCCTATAAACAGTATCCCAATCTTCTTGTTTTCGAACTTAATGCCTTAGTATATATTGGCTTGAAACATATGTCCAACTTCCCAGTCTTAATTTTTTTTGGTAGAAGCTGTTTTAATAATTTCTACTCTTATAACTGCTTTGTGAGAGTTCCCCAATTGTAAATTGTTTGTTTGGTCGTTATCATTAAATTCAAAATATTCCTTAATTGAGTTTTTGGATTGAGGATTGTTTTCTGGGTTGTTCAATAAATATGGATTTAGTTTCCACAATGTGGTGTAATTTGAGTTGCTATCTTCTTTTATCCAGGAAATAGGTGCGTGGTCTGTTGAAATTGATCTGTTTAGGATCTTGGGTGAATGACATTTTGTATAACCATTTATCTGTGAGGAAAGTGTCTAATCTGGAATATACATTATGTGTTTTTATAAAAGTATGTGTAGTCTTTATCTAGAGGGTATAATATACTCTCCATACATCGATATGGTCTTCATTAATGGCTATATTGCTTAGGTTTGGATTATTGTTGGTATTTTTTTTCACTGTCCAAATCTATTTGTGGGTCCTAAGGTAGGTTAAATCTCCGTCATGATGATGTTGTGGTTTGTATTTGTTTGGCTTTGTTAATAACTTTATTTACAATTTTTGTTGATGTTTATTAGGGGCATAGACATTGATTATAATAACTGTTTATTATTTATATTACATTGTAATATGACAAATCATATCTTTGTGTATTCAATTAGATCACTGGACTTGAAGTTTAGTTCTTGAGAACGTTTCGCTAGTCATCCGACTGGCTTTCTCAATACAATGACTTGTACAAGAATCTGTGGCAATTATGAATAATTGAGAAAGCCAGTCGGATGCTAGCGAAACGTCTTTAAGAACTACATTTCAAGTCCAGTTGATCTAATGAATACAACAGATATACCATGACCTGTCTCCCTAAAAATAAGCTCCAGGAATTGATGGTTTTTAAACGAATATTACAAATCTACATGGATATCGTGGCTCATACCTTCATAAAATCTTCAAATAGCTACAGACGATCGGGATTCCCTCAAGAAATCTTGAAAGCCACAATCATTCCCCCATTCCCAAACCCAAAAAAGACAATTCATGATCAAAAAATTACAGACCCATATCACTACTAAACACTGACATAAAAATAATATTCCAAAATCCTAGCAAAAAGAATCCAACCACTATTAGAAACCAGTCTCCCCAGATCAGTAGGCTTCATCTCCCAAGACAACCGGTGATAACACGAGAAGTTTAATAAATCTAATGGAATGGTGAAAAAAAATAACCACTCTAATTGTAACATTAGATGCCGAAAAGTCTACCACACTATATATATATAATGTATAACATAAGACAGTATACTATATATATATAATGTATAACATAAGACAGTATACTATATATATAATATTCACTCTGTATACACTATAGAGAACCCTAGTCCTTATAGCGGGGACTGTAATAATATGAAGGGTATAAATGAGGAATATTCACTCTGTATTCACTATAGAGAACCCTAGTTCTTATAGCGGGGACTGTAATAATATGAAGGGTATAAATGAGGAATATTCACTCTGTATTCACTATAGAGAATCCTAGTTCTTATAGCGGGGACTGTAATAATATGAAGGGTATAAATGAGGAATATTCACTCTGTTTCACTATAGAGAATCCTAGTCCTTATAGCGGGGACTGTAATAATATGAAGGGTATAAATGAGAAATATTCACTCTGTATTCACTATAGAGAATCCTAGTCCTTATAGCGGGGACTGTAAAAATATGAAGGGTATAAATGAGAATATTCACTCTGTATACACTATAGAGAATCCTAGTCCTTATAGCGGGGACTGTAATAATATGAAGGGTATAAATGAGGAATATTCACTATGTATACACTATAGAGAATCCTAGTCCTTATAGCGGGGACTGTAATAATATGAAGGGTATAAATGAGGGATATTAACTCTGTATACACTATAGAGAATCCCAATCCTTATAGCGGGGACTGTAATAATATGAAGGGTATAAATGAGGAATATTCACTCTGTATACACTATCACTCTAGAGAACCCTAGTCCTTATAGCGGGACTAATAATATGAAGGGTATAAATGAGGAATATTCACTCTGTATAC